>CM033644.1:155084718-155121147 GCA_019512145.1 Engystomops pustulosus | reverse complement strand
TCCTGCACATCCTCTCCTCCATACATACACCTGTAGTCAGACACCACTGTCCTGTACATCCTCTCCTCCATACATTTCTCAGCATACCACATTGAGCACAGGTAGAGATAGTTATAAGCCACGCCCTATTTGGAAAGGCCACGCCCCTTCCCGTGACATCATGCCTACCAAGAACAACTCCATGCTAGACACGACCATGTAAACTGTAGCGTTGCTCCTCCTCCAACAAAACTCTGGTCACGTGATCAGGACGTCACCTGAGTTCCTTGAGCCCAGTAGGAAATAGCATCTCTCATGATGGCGGCGCGTAGCCCGGTCCTCCTGCTCCTGCAGTCACTGCTCCTGGGCTTCCTGTCACACGGCGCCGCCGCAGATCTTACAGATGGGAACAGTGAATACATGAAGAGGGAGCACTCGCTCATCAAGCCGTACCAGGGTAAGGGCAGCGTGACTGCGATCACTCCTGTGTGTGTGAACTGTCACTTACACTGGGCGGACGTGCAGTCAGTGACTGAGGACTGGAGACTGTTCACATGTGCGGTCCTGAGCCCTGCGGTCATGTCTGTATTCTCCTGCACTCCCCAGTATGATGGGACATCTCTGCTAGGGCTGCACTGTGCCCCAAAACTCATAACTTCTGCGGGTGTGTCTAATCAGTGTCACACAGGTTACACCCACTTGTCTGTTGATGTTTATCATATGGAGTGTAATGAGAAAAGATTATTATTATGTAACAGAGGATAGTAGTTGGGGTTGTGTCTCCTGTGAATGATCTTCCAGTCCTCTGTATAAAGTGAATCATTGGTAGCAGGTGAAATGTGATCAGGTACATGTGCAGGAGCTGATGTAGCAGAGCTGTGTTAGTTGTCAGTCTGGTGCAGCATCTGATTCTTTGCTTCTGTCTTTTACTGAGGGCAAAGTGCAAGTAGCAGGAATGATCCCTCCTTAGGTCCTTCCCTCGCCCTAAATTCAGAATCACATTCTTGTTCTGCCCGAGCTTTAGTTTAGGGGGGTTATTTTGCATGACGGGTTCTCTTTAACTCTGTCGGGCCAGTACGAGGAATGCCCAAGGAGGAAGCCACACTTTCCTCGGCATCTGTCTTTTGTTCACTTGAGAAAGGGGTAGAACGCCCCGAAACGCGTTGTGTTTTAAAGACCTTGAATAAAAATTTTTAGTATACTCACCTCCTTTTGGACCCCAATAATAGACCACTTTCACCACATCCTATAGAGTTTGGCAACTCCATTTAGGAGATTATCCTCTGGAGGCAGCACCAGACAAAAATGATCACCACAAAGCCTACAATAGTGTTGTGCCTATGTGCAGCACAATCTACAGCTTTATGTCCATTTGTTACCCCCTAAGATGTCACACTATTGGCGCTTTCTCCCTGTCCTTTCTTGCCACTTTCTATACCCCTTAGCACTGAAAATTTACATAATGTTTCTTAAGGTCCTGTGTTCGGAAACCAAGACAAGTTTCATGGTTTGGCAGTCTTTGTAGACACATATCCGAATGATGAAACAACAGAGGTGAGTGCAAGAGTTTCTAACTTTGCTGATTTATACCCCATGTACAAGCATTTTGGTTTGTTTTTTTACAGATAATGAGCAACATAGCAATCTAACGCGTGTAGATATCAAGCTAGCCATCTTAACTCCCTCACAAAAAAAACTCCATGTAAGCCGCATATAAATATAGTTTGGGATTTCTGAATCAGCTCTTAAAGGAGATCTTGGCCTCACTGGTGTGTGGCTGTCATGGAGATTTAGACTGATATCTAGAGGGGGGCAAATGTTTCCATAGTTCACCCTGCTGCAGGAGCAGTGTGTGCCATCTTCTGATTTCTGGCAAATTCAGCTGGTCTCCAGGGGTTTTAGATGCCAAACCAGCCCTTAGCAGAAAATCCTCAAGTTGCGTTTTGGAGAAAATGTTGTCCTAATAGAACAGTCCCTTATAGTTTCCTTCACCTTAGTGATTGGTTGTGCATCCAAACAGGATAAAAAACAGCATTTTGAGTTTGAGTAGTATAATTTCCATTTGGGGTTTATAGGTAATAAAAAATATTTTCAACTTCAAACTTGTAAATCCTGTGCATGGGTGGATCTTTTTCTGCTATGTGTTGAGTTGGTTTTGGAAAATCCAAGAACATATACAGGCAGTCCCCGGGTTACGTACAAGATAGCTTCCATAGGTTTGTTCTTCATTTGAATTTGTATGTAAGTCTCAACTGTTTATTTTATAATTGTAGATCCAGACAAATTTTTTTTTTTCCCCTGTGACAATTGGAGTTTCAAAATTATTTGCTGTAATTGGACCATGGATAATAAGTGTCATTACAGACACTTTACAGCTGATTATTGCAGTCTGGGACTATAGTAAAGCATTCAGAGAGCTTCACCAAAGGTCACAGTGGGAAGATAGGCTTGTCTTTAACTAGGGGTTAAGTCAGGTGTTCTTAAGTAGAGGACTGCCTGTATTTCAGCAGAAAAGGACACGGGGGGGCCTCACAGTTTGGACTCCCAGAAGAGGAACCTGTGATTCCCCATGATTTCTGGTGGTACATGCTACAATTTCTAAATCGCCCCCTATCCCTAAGAGGACCTATTTTTTTTTATTCAGTCTTCAGTTTATATTAGTTATTTATTAGTTACAGGTAGTCCCCGGGTTACGTACAAGATAGGGTCTGAAGGTTTGTTCTTAAGTTGAATTTGTATGTAAGTCGAAACTGTATACTTTATAATTGTAGATCCAGACAAAAAAGTTTTTGGGCCCAGTGACAATTGGAGTTTAAACATTTTTTGCTCCAATGGGACCAAGGATTATCAATAAAGCTTCATTACAGACACCTTACAGCTGATTATTGCAGTCTGGGACTATAGTAAAGCATTCAGAAAGCTTCCCCAGAAGTCAGAGGGGTCTGTCTGTAACTATGGGTTGTCTGTAAGTCGGGTGTCCTTAAGTAGGGGACCGCCTGTATTTTATTATTTTCCTTACACTCCTTTACACAGTGTAAATTAATTAGAAAGATTTGTTGACCCACAGAATAAAGGCAACATACACACAATAAATTCCCTAGCAACCAAGCCCTCAGGGGGTGTAGGAATGTATGAATTGTGCAGCTTATTATATTGCTTGGCATTGAATAGTGCCATCAGGAAGTACAATAAGGTTCCTTTCGTTACTTGGAATAAGAACTCGTAGTACCTGATTGTAACTTTCTCTTTCCAGCGTGTCTTTCCCTATATCTCTGTCATGGTAAACAATGGCTCCTTGGAGTACGACCACGGCAAGGATGGGCGCACAGTGGAATTGGCGGGCTGTACGGCTGATCTGCGCAATAGTAACCAGGACACATTTCTCGCTATTCGATACTCTCGTGGACGTCTTACAGTAAGAAAAGTCTCAGTACATTAACATAAAACTCTGATATTATATACGGTTACGTGTAGTATCATGGCGTTACATTTAAGTATTGCACCCTAATATACCTTTTTTTTTCTGAAGCTAATGACGGACATTGAAGGTAAAAATGAATGGAAGAATTGTCTTGATATTTCGGGCGTTCGATTACCAACAGGATACTATTTTGGAGCAACTGCAGCAACTGGAGACTTGTCAGGTCAGACCTGTTTTCAATCTGTTACTGTCTCATTGCGTTGGTCCCACTTAATCCATTATTTTTCCCTATTTTCTATGTGATATAGATAATCATGATATAATTTCCATGAAATTGTACCAACTTATGGTCGAGCACTCACCGGATGATGAAAATATTGACTGGACAAAGATAGAGCCCAGTGTAAGCCTGCTGAAGTCTCCGAAAGGTGTGTGGGTTTACCTGTGAATCCATTATTGAATGTTACTTGGTGTGTTTTTAACAGAAAAAATATATGTTTGGTACCGCACACTATAGATGTTGCAGTCCTTCAAAAATGAGCCAAGGTTCCATAGATGAATAAAACAATAGTGATTCCTTATTGAAAATATTACAGTATTGCTTTGTATGTTATTGGCACCATGTAGAAAACATTAGAGAATTATTTATATATCTACATTTTGGGTGCATTTAAACCTTAGATAAGTAGAGAATGGTCCTATCTGTGATCAGTGTCAGCCTTTCTTTAGATGACTGATGGAACCTCATTATATTCATCTTTAAAAAAAACTAGCAAGTATATATAATATACCATGTATATATAATATATGGGGAGCAGCACCTATATTAAAAATGTGACTTGGGTGCAAAATCCTGGAACCTTGACATCGATCCCACAAAAAAGAAATAGAAAAAATGGATAGATATCTATCACGGAACCTTTTACATAAAACTACATATGAATCTGCTCAACTTTTCCTGCGTCATTCCGTGCTGCTGTCTATATTTTTGGTGACAGCTCTTCTCTTTTGTTGCATTTATATGGCGTTTACTAGCTATGTAGACCATACAAAGCTGCAGACAGTTGATAGCAGCCCTGGAGAGCTGTGTATCCCCCTTCCCTCTGCTGTAATATCTAACCAGAAGCCTGTTACAACAGTGACACGGGGCAAGGAAGTGCCTGTGTACAGAGTTCTCGCACACCAGTGCTCCAGATCCAGCTACACGCCTGGGATATAAATGCATTTTCACAGTCCTACTGCTACTAACAACATGCATGCAGATGATTACACAGCTCTCCAGGACTAATGCCTAACATTTTCTTCAGCTTTGTATGGTCATAGCTGCCGCCAGAATCCCTCTAGGATTTTTGGGATGGTGAAAATTATTTACTATGTTATTAAACATTGGAAATATTGTAAATATCCTGCAGGGCATATACCAGCATGCTGTGCAGAATCCAGATTACTATTGTAGCAGGATTTCTTAAAATCCTGTTCATGGCAATGTGTAATCTGGCTCATGACCAATGTAAACACTGACTGGCATGAATGTAACCCATCCTGCTGGTTATGTCTGCAGTTACTCCTTAGTTAATATTTTGTGTCCTGTTTTTCTTCTTTGACTTCCAGATAATGTGGATGATCCAACTGGAAACTTCCGCAGCGGCCCCCTGACGGGTTGGAAGGTGTTTCTACTACTGCTCGCTGCTCTCTTGGGAATTATAGTCTGCGCTGTGGTGGGAGCCGTCGTGTTTCAGAAACGACAAGAAAGAAACAAGCGTTTCTATTAACTGAATGCTCTGGCAATATACCCAATGCCAAAATGTGAACTTTCCCCTAAGAAATATGGATTGTACAGACGTTTCTTCTGTGGGTATTAAGGAGATAATTTAAGTGGTATTTTCATACTTTTTTTGTTTATGGGAATAAATGCCATCAGAAAGCGGGTGGGAGAGGAACAATCACTTTTTAAGGACCTTTTTGTTTCTTTTGAGGAAGGTCTGATTGATTTGATTTATTTTTTTAATAGGACTGTCTTACTTTTCTGGAGTGTGCATTAAGTATATTATTTTTGGGAAGAGAAGCGGCTGCATAGTTTTCAGACTTTTTTTGAAATGCTACATCTACAAACTTTCGCAAGGGATGTTCAGTGACGCTTTCTTTAATGTCTTCTGATATCTGTTCACTTATTCGGCGACTCAATCCTGTGGATTGGAATCGCTGCTCCGTGCAAGAAGCGCCGCTCACAGTCGAGATTACAAACCGTCGATCCTAGTTTGATTTCCGTATCCTGAGTTTCTTGCTGACGTAAAATGTTTACAAACAAAAAAAAAGTGAAGAAGGAAGAATCTCGCCTCGGTCTGCACTACATATCTTGTAAATCCATGAGAATGATTTTCTGGTACTGCATTTGACACGAATACGGAGGTGTTAGGATATTTGGCCCTAATCACAATGGCCACCGAATAAAGAAAAAAAATTAAAGAGCTGTGTTGTAGCTGACGTTTTCTCTATACATTTTCTTTAAGTAAATTTTTAAGATTTAGATTATTAAGATTTGTTTTCGGATAAAAACATATTAGGAAGCATAACCCAAAGGCATATAAAAAGTCTATACATAAACATATAGAACACACTTTTGAAGATACAGTAATTTTTTTGTTTTTATCTTTTGTTTTCTATGATGTTACAGAATGCTCAGTGTACATAATCGTTGCCTGAGAGTGACTGAGGGAAATCAAGCTGCACTTCATCAATTTTCATACCCTATGGCTGTATATAGCCAGCACTATTATTTTTCTGCTGTTCTACTGGGATATGGAAGTTCACAAAGAAGTTTTCTAGCGTTTAACTAAAGTTATGGCATATTGCAACAGAATTGTGTATTCTGCTTTTATACAAATTCCACATACAATGGGTTGTCCAGGTTTTGAAAAACATGGATGCTTTATTCCAATAATATAATTACATCTGTCTACAGGTGATGTATGTTATTGCAACTTCGGTCTATTCACTTCCATCCCGTTGAACTGCAATGCCAGGCACAAGCTGAAGTGGTTTATTGAAAAAATTTGCTTTTTTTTTTTTTTGGGCTAATCTTGGACAACCCATTTTTTTAAATCGGATACATTTTAGTTAAACCTTACAGTTTTTAACATTTTGTGACAAGGCATAAGGTATCGTGATTGAGGGTCACTAGTGTCACCAAGGCGCGTGGCCTCAGTGAAGTAAGCTGCCAATCTCTGGCAGTAACCTTAGGTTGTTGACCATTTTTTAACTCCTTAAGGACGCAGCAGTTTACAGCTTAAGGCTCAGCCCGTTTTTTGTTTTTTTTTTCCTTTTTTGGGGGGGGGATGGGGGATTCTGACCTGCGTCGCTTTATATGGTTATAACTTTTGAACACTGTTACTTAGCAAAATGATTCTGAGATAGTGTTTGTTTTGTTTTTTTCCCCACATGTTGTACTTCATTTTAGTGGTAAATTTCTGCTGATTATACGTTCATTTAGCCCTAAAATTTACACATTTCCAAAAGATAAAATTTACCATACAAGGGAAGGGAAGGAGCGCCCGGCAGCTGCCTGGATTTTAGTTTCCTCATTGGCCCCTTTTGTAGGCTATAAAATTTTCGGTTTATCATTACTGGGGCCATGTGACGGCATTTTTTTTTTTTGCGGGATGAGATGCTTTTTCCAGTGTTACCATTTTGGGGTTGGTATCCCCTATTGTTGAAAATTTTAGGAACTTTTTTTGAGGGCAGGAGTAGAAAAGCTTCAATTCTGTACTGTACTTTTTTTTTGTGTTCTCCTCTCTCCTTAGAAATGCACGGTGTCCGGGCTGTAACACAGAGTGTATCGTTCCGTGCGGTCATGGACGTCTATGGGTGGCGCACCTGTGTGCGTTTCTCCCTCCGGATACACGTGGGGCCGGAGATAAGATACTAAACGCACTGTGCATGTCCTAAATTTTGGACGAGATCGCTGAGGACGAGGAGGCGATGGAGGCAGGGCAGGAATCGCCTGAAAAGAGAAATGACAAAGAGAAAGTTTTGGTGACGCACCTGGCCAGAGGCTGGGTGCACGCTTGACTACTCAACCCCAAAGTCCGCCCCCCTGACTAGTATATGACTTGGAATATAAGGTGATATTTCAGCATGCGGCCGGCACACCAGCGTTATAAGGACATGCCTGGACAGCATTTACTACACCCTATAAGGTATGTTTATTGGTTTAACAGGCGTCCTGCTGGTGACAGGTTCCCTTTAACTTTTGCATTTGGGAACTAGGAACATGTTTTGCCTTTTTAAAGGGGTTGTCCTTTGTGCTTTGAAGTTGTTCATCAAATAATTGTTATGGTTTGTGTAAGGAAAAGTTCTACAATTTTCCACTATACTTTTTGTGTCAATTCCTCACAGTTTCCAAATCTCCGCCTGCTATGTTGCTTTTGGAATGATTTGCATCTTTCTGGCATCTATATTCACAGATCTTCTTAAACGATAGACTAAGAGTGATCCTTTAAAAAAACGTTCTGACTAGGTCATGCTTTACTTTTTAATCGATTTTTCGGACAGTAAGTTAAAATAATGGCCGCAGACACTAATCCATTATAAAATATAAAATTGAGTGCGGTTGTGTTCTGTCAAAAAGATGGCACGTGGGTAATTTTCACAGTCGAGTGTATATGCTATAAGAATGGAGCTGAAAGAAAAGTTTGTTCTCTGTTTGTTCTCTAGGGGCTGACCTTTTGGATATCAAAATTAAAGATCAACGTAAGATCGCTTGATTTTTTCAGAAAAAAATGTAATCTCCATTCATCAACATTTGATGGATTTTTTGTACACTATGGCACAGTACATTGTTTTACAAAATTACCAAAGTATATCAACCTTTATTTTGCAAAAAGTGTGATAATCATAATTAAAGAACAGCAATGACTGTAGCACAGAGAAATTTTATAATCACATAATGTCTGATGGTTACATCAGTCACCAATCAGTAGGAAGTAGACAGACCTCTGCTTTGAATGACCCCAGCACATCTGCAGCCACAGGACATCACTAGTCTCTCTCGCTGCTCTGCTGGGATTTTGCTCCACTCTTCTTCTGGTCTCGTCCACAGTTCTGTGACTGTTGTGTGTTTTTTGGCCATAACTTTGTCACCAAGGATTTTCCAGAGGTTTTCTATTGGGCTGAGATCAGGACTCTGGGCTGGACATTTTATTGTTTCAATAGTTTCTGTATCAAAGAACTGCTTTAGCCGTTTTGCTGTGCGACAGGGGACATTGTCCTGCATGAACATTGCATGGCTTGTAGCAGTTGTCATATATATGACTATATTTTCTGGTTGAATTAATTCAAGACAGAGTTAACAAGTTATAGACATAACTTAGTTTCATATTTTGAAGTTATGCAGGATGAAGTCTGTATGGTTTGACCTCCAAGACAACATCTTCAACGTGACCTTGAAGAGGGTACATCACGTTTCTCCCCCATACACTAAGAGGTAGACTGGAGCCCCATGTATATGAACAGGGCTGGATTACAGGTGGGGGCCCCCACCATCTCAGCGTGAGCTGGTGCCGGAGCTTATTTTCGTTAGTGTTTTAAACCGCGGTATATAAGCTCCAGCACCAGCTTACCCTGAGCTGGTGCCCGGTATTTCCATCAGAAACCTGCCACTACAAGTGGTAGGTTTCCTTTAACCAGGTGCTGGTTAGTAATCGCATGTCATTCCATAGAAACAAATATGCGATTGAGCCAACAGGCGCCAGATTAACATTTAGTTTACATGGACATTATGTAAAGGCAAAGTCAATGTGATGTTTACATAGTGTGAACGCACATAATGGTCAGAAAACACATATCATTAAATGCTTTTTTTTTAATATTCACACAGACCAAAGTATGAAACTCGCCAAAAAGTGAAAATATACCTCCACTGCTCTGGATTGTGGGGTTTAACACAGGGGACCCACTGTCCGCCTTTGGTGCAGATGCTATAAATGAAAGTTAGTGTAGATCACACACTTTGCGCTTGAATAGGAGCAAGATGCACTTCTCTGCATGACCACTAGGGTGTTAGTTTTGTCCTGATCCCACTGCAGTCTGCTTGGGCATGCCCCCGACTGCGGTGGAAGGCATGGAAGCTAAGCTCCGACAACTTCCGGCGTGGACACATACTACCCATCTCCTAGTGCCAGCGCAACTGAGAAGGCACGTACAAGTACAACAGCCGCGCTGCATAGGAGGAGGACTGAGAGCTGCTCTCCCTCCCGTCTGCATAGAGAACAATCGCCACCACACGGCGATAAATAGCAAGCTCTATCCTTTGTGCGGGAACGCACAGCGAGGACACATTGTGCTCACTGTACCGCAAATTTACAGCCCGATACAGGCAGTCCCAGTGTTACATACGAAGATAGGGTCGGAGGTTTGTTCTTAAGTTGAATTTGTATGTAGATCGATCGAAACTGTCATTATGTTATAATTGAAGTTCTAGCCTTTTTTTTTTTTTTTTTTTTGCCCAGTGACAATTGGAGTTTTTCAAAATTTTTGGTGTTAATTGGACCAAGAATTAATAAAGCTTCATTAAGACTCCTTGTAGCTGTACATGCAGTCTGGGACTATAGTAAAGCATCCAGAGAGCTTCACTAGAGGTCCACAGTGGCAAGGGGTTCCGTCTGTACTATGGTGGTCTGTAAGTCGGGTGTCCTTAAGTAGGGGACCGCCTGTTATGCGTTCCTACGTGTTGTGTAGGGGGCCTTCCGGAAGTTATTTCAAAGATGTTTCACTACATTTGTAAAAATTAATGTGCGCAATATTTTCCTAGAGGTCTGTGTAAATTGAGTGGTGCAAACAATAAAAAACACTATCTACCAGGCATGTTACTGCGTCTGATCAACCGAAAGGAGCACCTATGCATCTACAAGGGTTGGGACTAGGTAGTTGCGCCATATGACTTATACAGATCTGTCCCAGTAGCTGACCACACATATATAGTTTAGTCCGCTGCTCCCATGCATCACCCAAAATCTGAATAACCATATCAAAGCACTTCAGAACTGACTGCTCCCCCACTTTCCAAATTCTTTCATGAAACCTGAAATATCAGTTAGAAGTCTGTAATAACCAATGGCTTTGTCCAGCTCAGTCCAATTTGAGTCATTTTTACCCTGTTGGATTGTCAAACGCTGGAATGAATTGTGCGCCTTAAAAAATAATGTGCACGCTTTCTGTTCGGGTTATTCGAATGACAAAACCAGGAGTTTTCCTGCAGCCAGAAATTAATATGTATATTTTCTGGGGGTAAAGGGCCCCGGCCTCTCCTAGTTACACTCTTGGCTGGGAGGAGTCTAGAAGACTGTTGTGAGAAGATCAGATGGTTTGTGAGGACCTGGGATTACCGTTACACAGGATTAAGGCTTTGTAAATTGTGGTTAGTAGATAAACCGAATTGCTGGACTTTAGTAGTATTTTAGTACCCCATAGTTATAGCCCACAACCGCCGCTGAATATTTTGGGGACATTGTCACTCCCCGATGACGTCATTGGAAGTGTGCAGTCCCCATGATGGAGGAACAGGATTTTAATGGGTCTGCACATAACTTATCTTTAAAAAGAAAATACACCAAAACTAAAATAAACAGATCCTGATCTTTAAAAAAAATTATTTTAATCTTAACATCGTTGATAATTTGTTTCCTTCTGAATCTGTTCCACTTGTTCGATTAACTGTCGCCACACGCAGCTGTAACTCGCTTAGTTTGTCCTTGGCAGCAATCTGGGCATAGTCATTGGCATGTTCTCCACTACTTGGATGTCAAGGTGAACTCTGTAGAGCAAACACACCAGTCCGGGAATGTCAAATCATTTGAAGTGATCAGGAATAAAGGATTGGGTTAGGGCCAAGAAAATGACATGGAACCGTGATACAGAAGACTTTATCAGGTAGCGTACTCACAAAGACAACTGAAATATGTACATATTTGTTTGTTTAGGAGGCCAACACAGAGTTAGGCACCTTTTACTACTTAGTATGCAAAAGGGCATGGCCTTATGGAAAGGGGTATGGCATCACAAATAAGCAGTGGCATTCCAATATGTGATGCAATCTTTACCCGGGTTTATTTTATTTGCTTGTACGTAAATCTCACAGAAGGTCGAAGTGATCATTAGCTATTACAAGTCGTAGTGATATAACCATGGACGTTTTCATTGTAGCCTATGAGTTTCATTGTCCACCATTTTCGGCACTGCTAAGGTTACTTGTGAAACACTATACATGTCGCATGAAGCTGCTTGACCGCCTACTAGTCTAGACCCATGACCACTGACAATGCTCCTGCACACCAACTATCTCGCAAGACACAATCAGAGTAAGACACGTCAAAGCCCGTTTCTTCAGCGTACCGTCTACAGCAGTGTACTAGTACCCTGTCTTGCGTGACTCTCACGCGCGGTGAGGGAAATCACACCAAGTGACAAACGTAGGATTGAAAGCGCCCCTCTGATCCATGCTAGCCGAGAAATTCGCTAGGTGAGGAAGGATCAGCACTACGCCTAGCTGACGAGCAAGAGTCCACTATGTATGTTGTTGTAGTCCCCACTAGAGTATGATGCTTTTTACTGTACGCATGCATCGTGCCGGGCGTTTCGTTACTGTTGATCGCTCTGGGATCATTCCACTTCACCCCGACTTGCCTGCCCCTTCACCAGTGCATTTTGAGTTTCTTTAAGCGCCCTTCCTTCTTCCTCCCATGGTTTTTTCCTTACCGTTTTTTCCTTCACTCTTTCCCTTCTGTTCTCTTTCACCTCTTTTCCGCCGTCCCCACATTTTCGTTCCCCCTTCAGTCTATTTCTTCCCCACCCCCCCTTTGCCTTGTCATTTTTCCATACTCCTCCCGTCACACACCTTATTACTTTTGCGTACAACCTTTTTCCGTACTCCACCCCTGCTTCCGCTTCCCTTATCACTTTTAGTCCCATAGAGATTTGCTGAATATTTTACTTCCTGCTCAGCATTGATCTGAAGCGAGGCTCGAATTTCATATCTCTGGATCCTTCACTCCACAAGCATGCCAAGGCAAGGCGTTGTGGTAAATATTTCTCCCTATGCTTGTATAAAAGGATGGGTGCGATAATTTACTGAAGAGATGGAAGATTAATAAAGACCCAAACATTGTTAAACAGTAATGTAGGAGTACACAAACCATATTGTACAAGGTTATTGTGCCATCAAGCAGCATGATTTAGTACAAATATATCACCCGCACTGGTCCCACCCCTACCCCCCACGCCATCCCTGGGGATAGAGGATCGAGCTAGGATCCATTTTCTTCCCCCTTGCAGCAGGGGTTTCTCCTTTATCCTCCCACTTAACTTCTCGGCCCCCCCTCTTCTTTCCCCACTTCCCATCTCATCTCCTCTTCCTCCCCCCCACCTCCTCTTCGCTCCTCGCTCCTCTTTCACCCTCTCATCCCGTCCCCATCCCCTCGCTCTGTCCCACTTCCACCCCATCTTCCACTATTCACCACATCAGACTCCCACCGACCCCTGCCCCCTCAGCCCTCCCCTGCCCACCCCCTCGTCTCCCCGCCCTCGGCCTTCCATGTTTCTCCGCTCCCCCTATTTAACTTTTTTCCCACCCCGGTCTCGCCTTCCCCACCGCTTCCCCGACTTCCTCCCTAGTCCTCCTCTCCCACTCACCCCCACACCCTTCTGTCCCCAGAACCCATCTCTCCCCATCTACAGCCCCCCCCCCCCCCCACACCCCCCTCCCGTCCCCCGCCAGCCCACTCTTTTGCCTCCTTCCCTCCCGTTTATCCCCTTCTTCCCTCTCCACTCTTCTCTTTCACCCAACCCTCGCCCTTTTCGCCCTCCCTTTATCATTTTCCCCGCTCCACATCCCCCCCCCCATGCCTCCCTCTCACCCGTCCATCCCCTCCCTGCTCTTCCCCGCGTCCCCATTCCCCCCCTCCTCACCCCCCACTCCCCCACTACTCTTACCCATCTTTCCCCCTCTTCCGCCATCTATCTCCAGCACCCCCACCCACTCCCCTCTCCCCCTCCCCATACCCCCCGCCCCGCCTCCCCTTCATATCACATTCTACCCCTTACCCCCCGTTCCCTACGTCCTCCCCTCCCCCCCTCACTCGTTGCTTTACCCTTTTGTCCCCCAGTCCACTCTACTTGGCCCCCCCCCCCTTGCCTTCCCGCCACCCCAACTCTCGACCTTCCCCCCTTCTGTCCTTCTTAACCTCCATATACCCACCCCACCCACCCCAGCCCTCCGACCCCTTTCCGCTTACCTGCCCCGTTTGATCCTCCTACTTCCCTACCTTCCTCCCCCTTTCTACCCTACACTTCCCGCCCTCCTTTCCCCCCCCGCCCCGCAACCTTTTCCTCTCCCCACTCCCCCCCCTATCGCAAATTTACTCTGTTGCCCCCCCCCCCCTTCCTCTCACCCCCCCCGGGGAATCTGAGTCATGATAAATACTGACAAGTTATGAAAATGATGAAATGTCCCTAATGTCTGTTCGGTTCTTGATCTAAGGGTTATGCCAGGGTGTGCAACATTTATAATGGCCTACATTGTCATACTGCTCAACATTAAAGGGCCACTACCACCAGATGAAGGGCTATATGCAAATGAGCCTGAGGGGCTCCAGGCTCAATAGTGTTAATGGAGCCCAGAGCCCCTCAGGATGAAAGACTTATGCAATGAGCCATTGGTAGATGTCCTTTAAGGGGCTGTACCAGTAACCAGCACTAGTTGCACCAACAAACCACAATACAGCAAAAATGTCACCCCAAAAATGAAATACCACAGTCTAGCAAAATACCACTCCACAAATACGCATATACTGTCAGAGAACAACAATAGTGGGGGCACCAAAACAGAGTTATATAATACTTGAGGCCCGGGAGGGGACAAATAATTTGTAGACCCACAGAACAGACAGAAAAAAAAATATATATATAAAATCTCTTTCCTGTCCTCTCCTCCCGCAGCTTCTTTTTTCCTCCATGTGTCGCATGATTGTAGCAGCGCATCAGGACCTGGGCAAGAGCGCCCCAGGAGTAGAAGAGCATGCAGTACATCATGAACATTACTCCTTGGGTCCCTGACGCCGGTGCATGCAACCAGTGTCAGGGCACGAGCAAGCTGCATGAGAGGACCCGGGAGCAGTAAGGACTTCTCAGCTGCATTCATGCTACCAGCCCTTTGGACACAAATGACCTGCCATCAAGCATGTAAAGCTCATTGGACTCGACTGTCAAAAAGGGTGGCATCCCACACATTCACTTTATGAATGCAGTTTTGAAGCCAAAGCAGGTGTGATGATAATGGGTATAAACTATCATTGAGAAAGTTACCCTTTTTTTTTTATTCAGTCCTGGTTTAGACATTAGAAACTGTATCTAAAAAAAATAATGTGTGACGCACAGCGGCAGGCGCATATGGCCTATTGGCACAGGTTGTGCTCCTTCCTTAAGTTGGCCTTACTGCTGCAGGTTGTGCACCCCTTTTGGTTGCGATAAATGTGGCTGCGCATTATGTACATGCTCAGAGTGAAGCTCCTCTGCTATAGATAGGGAATAAGACACTGGAGAAATGCCTGCATTTATCTCAACATCTGGGACAGGAAACAGGATGTTAGTGAGACGGTGGGGATCATCCGGTGGGCTGGGGGGGGTGAGAAGTTGGTTACTGAACCAACCATTGAGATACAAAACACAACAAAATATGCTGAACCCCGATAATCAATTTCTTGTGAATTTGGGGGTGGACAAGAAAAATTCTTAAACTACATCCCCTTCCAAGTCTCTCCCCACCTCCTCTGAAATGAACCTACTTGAAGACAATCATATGTAACGCTCTCTCTTTCTAAGGCGCGTTCACACGATGCGTTGCGTCACTTTTTTTTTTAAGCTTTGATGCATTGCAAAGGCTCAGTCTTGATCGCATGCAACGTTACATGCGTTTTAGCAGATGCAGTGGAAACACAATGAACCTTAGCATGTATCAAGGTGAAGCCTTTGCGATCGTCAAACACGAGATAAAATAACACAAGGCATCATGTGAATGCGCCCTATGGGATCTTAATAAGCAGCTATAATGATAATGGCTGGTAATCATTTGGGTTGCTTTCTATGCACAATACACACAGTGCTATTCTCCTTCTGTCATGACCTGTAGCGCAGCCTATGGCTCCTGTGTGGTGGACAGTACAGGGCACTGTCATGGATAAAGACTACATGTAAGAAGACCACCTCCGGGGTTACATCGTGCGGTGTCTCTAGACGGACTATACCACACTGCCCGGGCCGGGGGCTGCCATACACACACGAGCACGGCTCGCAGGATGCGTCTCCCCTCCACCTATCACCATGGTTTCGTCCGGGATCTCCTCGATGAAGCATTTCTTCTCGGTCCGCCTATGTGGAAGTAGAGGAGGCGGCGGGCCCATACAGGCGGCGAGCAGGAGCAGCCAGGCAGCAGCCATCTTCCTGTACGAGCTGAACCTGAGCGGAAGCTGAGGTAGCATCAAACCGGTGCCACGTCCACTCATCAGCCAATCAGAGGCCGGCCCGCAAGAGGGCCTGTGACGTCACTGATGCCGCAACGGCTACAGTCAGGGAGGCGTGCTCGTATCTCGCCTGGACTATACTACGGGTCTAGTGATAGACAATGACGCAGTAATATGCAGGAAAGACCAATCACGTTTTACAGGGGCGGGGCCATCGTGGCATTGGCGATGCGGGGCGTCTGCGGAGGCACTTCGTCACTGGAGCTCATGCAGAGGTGTGATGACAATTTTTAATAAGTTTAATAGTCGACAATTTTTTGCAGTGGAACCAAAGGAGTTACAATATACCCTGCAAACTGCGTTTTATTTTGTTACTTTTGGGTTGTGGTGTTTTTTTCCAAATGACATTGTGCTTTAGGCCCCTTCCACACTAGCGAGTGTGATGCGATGAACTAGCATCAACTCGCAACGCAAGCTGCCCGGGAACGCACGGCCCGAACGCTGCACCGGGGAGTGAACTCAGCATGTCGTTCACTCCCGCGGGCAGCGTTCGGGCCGTGCGTTCCGGCAGCTTTGCGTGCGAGTGTGATGCGAGTTCATCGCATCACACTCGCTAGTGTGGAAGGGGCCTTAGGGATGGTGATATTGATGCTGGTTAGTAATCGCATGTCATTCCATAGAAACAAATATGCGATTAAGCCAACAGGCGCCAGATTAACATTTAGTTTACATGGACATTATGTAAATGCAAAGTGAATGTGATGTTTACATAGTGTGAATGCACATAATGGTCAGAAAACATATATCATTAAATGCTTTTTTTTTTAATATTCACACAGACCAAAGTATGAAACTCGCCTCAAATATCACCATCCCTAAAGCACAATGTCATTTGGAAAAAAACACCATAGACCCAAAAGTAACAAAATAAAAACGCAGTTTGCAGGGTAATTTGTAACTCCTTTGGTTCCACTGCAAAAAATTGTCGACAGTAGTTAAAATTATTAAAAATTGTGCATCACACCCTCTGCATGAAGCTTCCAGTGACAGGAAGTGCCTCCGCAGACGCCCCGCATCGCCAATGTCCACGATGGCCACGCCCCTGTAGAACGTGATTGGTCTTTCCTGCATATTACTGCTGTCATTGTCTATCACTAGACCCGTAGTATAGTCCAGTGCGAGATACGAGCAGAGGCCTCCCTGACTGTAGCCGTTGCGGCATGCGCGTGACGTCACCAGGCCCTCCTTGCGGGCCGGCCTCTGATTGGCTGATGAAGTGGACGTGGCAGCCGGTTTGATGCTACCTCAGCTTCCGCTCAGGTTCAGCTCGTACAGGAAGATGGCTGCTGCCTGGCTGCTCCTGCTCGCCGCCTGTATGGGCCCGGCCGCCTCCCTCTACTTCCACATAGGCGAGACCGAGAAGAAATGCTTCATCGAGGAGATCCCGGACGAAACCATGGTGATAGGTGAGGGAGGGGGAGACGCATCCTGCGAGCCGCGTGCTCCGTGTGTGTATGGGGCAGCCCCCGGCCCGGGCAGTGTTGTATGAGTCCGTCTAGAGACACCGCACGATGTAACCCCGGAGGTGTCTTCTTACATGTAGTCTGTATCCATGACAGTGCCCTGTACCTGTCACCACACAGGAGCCATAGGCTGCGCTACAGGGTCATGACAGAAAGGAGAATAGCACTGTGTGTATTGTGCATAGAAAGCAACCCAAATGATTACCAGCCATTATCATTATAGCTGCTTATTAAGAATCCCATAGGGCGCATTCACATGATGCCTTGTGTTATTTTTACTCGTGTTTGACGCATCGCAAAGGCTTCAGCCTTGATTACATGCTAAGGTTCATTGTGTTTCCACTGCATCTGCTAAAACGCAATGTAACGTTAGCATGCGATCAAGACTGAAGCCTTTGCAATGCATCAAATGCTTAAAAAAAAAAGTGACGCAACGCATCGTGTGAACGCGCCCTTAGAAAGAGAGAGCGTTACATATGATTGTCTTCAAGTAGGTTCATTTCAGAGGAGGTGGGGAGAGACTTGGAAGGGGATGTAGTTTAAGAGAATTTTCTTGTTCCACCCCCAAATTTCACAAGAAATTGATTATCGGGGTTCAGCAGTATTTTGTTGTGTATTTGTATCTCAATGGTTTGGAGTCAGTAAGCCAAACTTCTCACTCCCACCCCAGCCCCACCGGAATGATCCCCACCCCAGGGCTCCAACTACACAGTCCTGTTTTCCTGGTCACTCTAGCAGTGTTGAGATAAATGCAGGCATTTCCTCCCAGTGTCTTATTCCCCTAATCTATAGCAGAGGAGCTTCACTCCTGAGCATGTACATAATGCGCAGCCACATTTATCGCAACCAAAAGGGGTGCACAACCTGCAGCAGTAAGGCCAACTTAAGGAAGGGAGCACAACCTGTGCCAATAGGCCATATGCAGCCTGCCGCTGTGCGTTCACACATTATTTTTTTTAGATACAGTTTCTAATGTCTAAACCAGGACTGAATAAAAAAAAAAGGGTAACTCTTCTCAATGATAAGTTTATACCCATTATCATCCACACCTGCTTTTGGCTTCAAAAACTGCATTCATAAAAGTGAATGTGTGGATGCACCCTTTTGACAGTCTGAGTCCAATGAGCTTTTACATGCTTGATGGCAGGTCATTTGTGTCCAAAGGGCTGGTAGCAGTGAATGCAGCTGAGAAGTCCTTACTGCTCCCGGGTCCTCTCATGCAGCTTTGCTCCGTGCCCTGACACTGGTTGCATGCACCGGCGTCAGGACCCAGAAGAGTAATGTTCAGATGTACTGCACTGCTCTTCTACTCCTGGGGCGCTTTGCTCCAGGTCCTGATGCTGCTGCATACAATCGGTGCGACACATGGAGGAAAAAAGAAGCTGCAGGGAGGAGACGAGGAGCCAGGAAAGGAGATTTATATATATATTTTTTTTTCTGTCTGTTCTGTGGGTCTACAATAGTATTTGTCCCCTCCCGGGGCCTCAAGTATTATTATAACTCTGTTTTGGTGTCTCCACTATTGTTGTTAGCTCTGACAGTATATGCAGTATTTGTTGGAGTGGTATTTATTGCTAGACTGTGGTATTTCATTTTTGGGGTGACATTTTGTGCTGTATTGTGGTTGTTGGTGCAACTAGTGCTGGTTACTGGTACAGCCCCTTAAAGGACATCTACCAATAGGCTCATTTGCATAAAGTCTTTCATCCTGAGGGGCTCTGGGCTCCATTAACAACTATTGAGCCTGGAGCCCCTCAGGCTCATTTGCATATAGCCCTTCATCCTGGTGGTAGATGCCCTTTAATGTTGAGCAGTATGACAATGTAGGCCTATTATAAATGTTGCACACCCCTGGCATAAACCCTTAGATCAAGAACCGAACAGACATTTAGGGACATTTCATCATTTTCATAACTTGTCAGTCTATTTTATCATGACTCAGACTTCCCCCAAAATGGTCACAGACTCCAAATGCAGATATATATATTGTACTGTGCTGCTTGATGCACAATAACCTTGACAATATGGTTTGTGTACTCCATGTCATTACATGTGTAAGCAATGTTTGTCTTTATTAATCTTCCATCTCCTTCAGGAAATTATCGCACCCAGCTTTATGACAAGCAGAGGGAGGAATATTTACCAGCAACGCCTGGCCTTGGCATGCTTGTGGAAGTGAAGGATCCAGATGATAAAGTAAGACCTCCTTCAGATCATGCTACAGTAAATATTCATCTCTATGGTACTAAAATATGCCTGTCTTTCCTTTGTAGGTTATCCTTTCTCGGCAGTATGGATCAGAGGGGCGCTTTATCTTCACTTCCCACACCCCTGGAGAGCACCAAATATGTCTACACTCAAACTCCACAAAATTTTCTCTTTTTGCTGGTGGGATGTTGGTGAGTAGTAGTTGGGGGTAAGCTGAGGGGCGAGGCTTATCAGAAGTGTTTCAAAGTACAACAGTGCAGAGTTGGACTAGACAGTCTAACGCCAGGTTTATCACTACTTGATGCTGAATGATAAATCTGTCATAGTATAAGACTGTGTAGTCATATCTTGCACCTTCTGTTAGTTTACTGTGCCAAAGCTTCTGGGTATTTGCATAATACTTGATGCACACGCTTTTATTTGTGATGCCACTCCCCCTTTCTAAGGCCATGCCCTTTTGTCATACTAGTAGAAAAGGTGCCTACCGTTTGGCCAGCCTAAACCTATGTACATATTTCATGTTGTCTTTGTGAGTACGCTATCCCTGATAAAGTCTTCTGTATCACGGTTCCATGCATTTTCTTGGCCCTAACCCCAATCCTTTTATTCCTGATCACTTGCAAATGATTTGACATTCCCGGACTGTGTGTTTGCTCTACAGAGAGTTCACCTTGACATCCAAGTAGGAGAACATGCCAATGACTATGCCCAGATTGCTGCCAAGGACAAACTAAGCGAGTTACAGCTGCGTGTGCGACAGTTAATCGAACAAGTGGAACAGATTCAGAAGGAACAAAATTATCAACGGGTAAGATTAAAATAATTTTTTTTTAAAGATCAGGATTCTGCTTTATTTTAGTTTTGGTGTATTTTCTTTTTAAAGATAAGTTATGTGCAGACCCATTAAAATCTTGTTCCTCCATCATGGGGACTGTCACACTTCCGATGACGTCATCGGGGAGTGACAATCTTCCCCAAAATATGCAGCGCTGGTTGTGGGCATTAACTATGAGGGGTACTAAAAATACTACTAAAAGTCCAGCAATTCGGTTTATCTACTAACCACAATTTACAAAGCTAATACTGTGTAACGGGTAATCCCAGGTCCTCACAGGACCATCTGATATTCTCACAACAGTCTTCTAGACTCCTCCCAGCCAAGGGTGTAACTAGGAGAGGCCGGGCCCCTTACCCCTCAGAAAATATACATATTAATTTCTGGCTGCAGGATAAACTCCTGGTTTTGTCATTCGAATACCCGAACAGAAAGCGTGCACATTATTTTATAGCGCACCATTCATTCCAGCGTTGTACAATCCAACAGGGTAAAAATGACTCAAAATTAGACTGAGCTGGATCAAAGCCATTGGTTATTACAGACTTCTAACTGAATATTTTCAGGTTTCATGAAAGAATTTGGAAAGTGGGGGAAGCGGTCAGTCTGAAGTGCTTTGATATGGTATTCCATATTTTGGGTGATGCCTGGGAGCAGCGGTGTAACTATATATGTGTGGTCAGCTACTGGGACAGATCTGTATAAGTATATAAATGTGTGCACATAAGTGGCGCACTACATAGGTCCCACCCTATAGATGCATAGGTTGCTCCTTTCGGTTGATAAGGCTCAGTAACATGCGTGGGTTGATAGTGTTTTTATTGTTTGCACCACTCAATTTACACAGGACCTCTAGGTAAATAATTTTTACAAATGTAGTGAAACATCTTTGAAATAACTTCCGGAAGGCCCCCTGCACACAACCGTCAGGAACGCATATACAGGCGGTCCCCTACTTAAGGACACCCGACTTACAGACAACCCATAGTTACAGACGGACCCCTTTGCCCACTGTGACCTCTAGTGAAGCTCTCTGGATGCTTTACTATAGTCCCAGACTGCAATGATCAGCTACAAGGAGTCTATAATGAAGCTTTATTGATAATTCTTGGTCCAATTACACCAAAAATTTTGAAACTCCAATTGTCACTGGGCAAAAAAAAAAAAAAAAAAAAGTCTAGAACTTCAATTATAAAATATACAGTTTCGACTTACATACAAATTCAACTTAAGAACAAACCTCCGGACCCTATCTTGTATGTAACCTGGGGACTGCCTGTATCTGGCTGTAAATTTGCGGTACAGTGAGCACAATGTGTCCTCGCTGTGCTGTTCCCGCACAAAGGATAGAGCTTGCTATTTATCGCCGTGTGGTGCGATTGTCTTCTATGCAGAGGGGAGGGGTGAGCAGCTCTCATTCCTCCTCCTCTGCAGCGCGCTGTTGTACTTGTACGTGCCTTCTCAGTTGCGCTGGGACAGGAGATGGGTAGTTGTGCCAGGCCGGAAGTTGTCGGAGCTTAGCTTCCATGCCTTCCCACCGCAGTCGGGGGCATTGCCCAAGCAGACTGCAGTGGGATCAGGACAAAAACTAACACCCTAGTGGTCATACAGAGAAGTGCATCTCTGCTCCTATTCAAGCGCAAAGTGTGTGAGCTACACTAACTTTCATTTATAGCATCTAGCACCAAAGGCGTACAGTGGGGGTCCCCTGTGTTAAACCCCCACAATCCAGAGCAGTGGAGGTATATTTCACTTTTTTTCCATGACACTTAGGGTTAGTTAAAAATGAAGTTAAGGGACCTTTTTTCATTTTTACTTTGCTTTGGGGGGGGGTCTATTTATTTTTTTAATGTATATTTTTTTAAGTTTTCAAATTGTCATTATAAATGAATTCCATGGCAATTTTTTTTGTATTTTTATAGAGTAACAGGATTTTTTTTTTAATGGGGAATATTAATGGGTATTTTTAAATCTTTATTAATATGTGTTTATTTATATGTCCCACATGAGGCCATGAAAGACCATTTGGAGATGTTGAGACATTTCCATATATTTTTCTTTTTAGTTTTCACCTATAACTGGGGAATCTGTAAGAGCCCCTTTTGCAGGGGGAAAAGGACCCCCTTATGGTGCCAGATGTTTGATCAAAGCTGTGCTGGGGTCACATGTGCTTTGAGAATTGGAGAAGGAAGAAGTGGGAGACCCGGTCCTGCTCCCGTGATTAGTGCAGGACAGGTGAAAACTGCAGCAGCGTCAAAAGACGTCACTGCAGACTCTGGACCTGCGCCCCCTGACAAGTTAAAGAGAAATGTTCTTGCTTCATTTATATAAAATGCAAAAAAAAGTTTGTATATAACACTTTTCACTGTATTTTGAGATCTAGTTCTCTAGTGATATTGTACTACTTGGTATATTGACTGAATTTCCTGGTTTTTGTAGTGGCGGGAGGAGAGATTCCGACAGACAAGTGAAAGCACCAACCAGCGTGTCCTGTGGTGGTCCATTGCTCAGACATTGATACTCGTGGCTATTGGAGTATGGCAGATGAGACATTTGAAGAGTTTCTTTGAAGCAAAGAAACTGGTGTAAACTTTAAAAAGAAAAGCAGTGTCTGCTTTACCAGAAGTGTTGGACTTCTTTTCAGCCAGGCGTCTTCCACCATTAAAATCATTAGGATGGAACTGTGTTACAAGGCGACTCCAGCCTGCGGGAACAGAACACTTTGTTTGGATCACCTATGTTTTTGTCTTTTTTTTTGTTTTTTTTTTGTCCCCTTCAATGCCAGAGGGAACTTTCCTAAAATATTCAATGAGATTGTTGCTGTTTACCATTCATTGTTGTTATTCAATTTTTGCATTTTAACTATTTTCTATTGTACCAGAACTCCTACCAAAAGCTACCACAATAGTTTTATTTTGTTTCCTCCCTTATTGGAAAAAAAATCTGGGAAATTATACTTGCAGTAAAAATTCATTATTTTTTTTTTTATGTTTTCATAATTGATTTTATGGTGAGCGGTCTTTGGGTTAATTTTATGCGCTTTTATTATGACTGTGATTTAGATTTTTCTTTCTATACAGACGGATCTTTCTACCTGGTCTTGGTTTGCACTCTACTGGAGGAAACTACCATCGCAGCTCATAGATTTGTTTTGTGCTGACAGATGTGTAGCTCTGGGAACAGCATTTGGCCTAGCTGTTGTACTGTCACAATGAGATTTTATAATATCATCATGTTTTGCACTTGCCAAATACTTGTACCATCTGCAGTAATAATCTCGGAGACTGTCCTTAAATTGGCTCCCTTCTGTGTTCAGGGAATTAAGCCACTAGGGTCCCGGGTCATATGGATCCTGTAGTTACTGAATTTGAATGTTTTGGGTTTTTCATGTTTTGCTTTAAATAAAAACAAACTTTCCCTCCATCTTGGCCTTTGTGTCTCCTCACTTCCTGTGTGCTCAGGATGCAGATTTTGCCATATTCCACTCTGTCAATGTATTCTCACATTAGCCATATACCGGCAGTGTCAAACACATCAACCAATCAATGCTTGCATTTTAATTGGATGATTGTTATTTTAGGACTGTTAACAGCTTCCAACCAACATTCCCCCAAATCATTGGCAGTATTATTATCCCAACTACTCCTCCCAATGTCTCATGCCTCTAAGTATTCAACATTTCATGTCATGTGACCAAGGTGATGTCAACTAAGGTCCTGTCACATCTGCAACGTCTACCCCATGTATGTATCTGATTACATGAAATCACAGCGGCCTTCATGGAGGCCTTAGGAGGAGTTAGAAGTGAATGGAGGCTGCTGTGATTTCATGTGATCAGATACATGCATAGGATAGATGTTGCAAGGATGGTCCTGATGCTGTCCCTGACAATATCTGTCAGTCCCCAATTCTATTAAGTAACTAATTCCTCCGTGTTTCATGCATCGTTCGACGCAATATGAGGGGCTAATGTGCGGCTATTCCAGCTCTGCCTCACTGGGTTATAACAAAAAGAAGAAATATGTATTACTAAAGACAATCCAGCATGGTGACTAGATATCTTAGTGTAGGCGCTATGTTGCCGTGCACCCACGACATATAAGGTCGATAGACCTCCCCTGTGTACATGAACGATTCTCATAGGCTAAGAACGCATGCTCCTCATAAAGTGGGAGGAGTTGCACACGGGCTGACCAAGTGCAGGGAGGCTGTGAGCCCCCTACATCATTGCATTGTGTACGCCCTCCCCTCTGATATGGCGTTACACTCACTGCATCACACAGGTCAGTGGGAGGGGGAAACCAGGCTTTTTGCGTTTACTATAGACCCATAACAACCACGTTGATACGTTGACATGATAGCGGAGTTTAACATGATTTTTGTTGGAGGGCATATTGCATATTGCTCACCAGGCTACATGTATTTGTGTACTGGAAAAAGCAAAACCTAATTGGTTTATAGCTGGAGTGATATTTGGGACACATGTCATTTGAGCAGAAATAAGGATGGCTTCAAAGGTAGTTGTACAGACCAAAAATCACCATATTGTTCTAGAATTACAGAAAACATCCAAAATTCAACATCTCATTTAGACCTTTAGGGGCCACTGTATCAGAAATATCCACTTTTCCTGCTGTAGAGCCATTTTGTCCCAGTTTCCTCCCCTTACGGGTTTATTTATTGCTTGGATGCCATGAAAGCGGATCTTATTGGCATCACCATTGTGAACCAGATTCACATGACGGGCTAATGGTGGGCCTCTCTTATGAATAATGTCACCTTGGTGTGCCCCGATTCTTCTCCTAAACTCACAAATGGTGAGTATACCACTCCTTCAGACTTCCAGTTCATATACTGTTTGATGGTAAGATGTTTTCTGTTACTTTTGATGTAAAGGATTTACACCTGCTCGTGTATGGGCAGGCTATGTACCCACTGCAGCCATAGTTACTTGTTACATTGATTTTTCCCAACCAAGTCTGGTCTTGATGCTATATGACATGGCTGTGGTCAAGTCTGTCCTTCAGTGTACATTACCGTAAGTTGTATACTAATAACGTCCTTGAGATCTGGGTCCATCAACAGGTTGTCAGTATAGTGCCCTATTGGAGAGGAAGGCACAGTATGGACGTACACAATGCGATGACATATCTACAGTTTTATTTAGCTTCTGAACATTGCACTAGTGTCTGACACATATAAAAAGAGAGAAGAAACAGATGAGAGATGACGAGATCCATGAGATGGATATAAAACGCACTGCTCTGCTCCCTCATCTAATCAATAAAATACATAGTCAACTCTGCTTATCTTGTCTGTAGCTTGTACAGTTAGTCTCTCCACACTGCTGCTTGCTGGCAGGAAGTGCCTATTTCTAAGCTGGTCTTGTAATGCAGGGGGCAAAGTGCAGGAAGCAGAGAGCAGTGCAGTGTGCAGACAAAAGAAGCTATTAACCCCTTACCGACATGTGACGTAATACTACGTCACATGCTGAGCCCTCTCCATAGCTAGTAAGTTTTTGCTGCATATTGCAGAAAAGGCTTACCGGTAACACCCACAGTGTTTTCCTGCCAATCACTGCGCCGCCATCTTGTCGAAAATCGTCGCTCGCCATTACAGCCTCGGGTCTTCCTCAGATCCGAGGCAATCGGCACATTGTAATGAATGAGGAGGAAAATCCCCCATATACTGCCATACTCTGGTATGGCAGTATATGGTAGGATTAATCAGACAACCTAGGGTTAAAGTACCCTAGGGAGTCTGAAAAATAGTAAAAATAAAGTTTAAAAAAAAATAATAATAAAAAAAACATAAAAATTCAAATCAGCCCCCTTTCCCTTGAACTGATATAAATAAACAGCAAAAATCATAAACACATTAGGTATCGCCGCGTCCGAAAATGCCCGATCTATCAAAATATAACTACGTTTAACCCCGTAATGGAAAATAGCGCCCAAAGTTGAAAATGGTATTTTTTTGCCATTTTAAAAAAATATAAAAAAATTCTATAAAAAGTGATCAAAGGGTTGTACAGTCCTAAAAATGATAACATTGAAAACGTCATCAAAAGTCGCAAAAAATTACACCACCCACAGTTCTGTATACCAAACTATAAAAAGGTTATTAGCACCAGAAGATGGCAAAATCACGAAATTTTTGTAAATGTATGAAAACATTATAAAACCTATGCAAATTTGGTATTCCCGAAATCGTACCAACCCAAAGAATAAAGTAGACATGTCATTTGGGGCGTACAGTGAAATCCGTATCCAAGCCAACAAGAATACGGCGCAAATGTGTTTTTTCAACAATTTCACTGCATTTGGAGTTTTTTTCCAGCTTCCCAGTACATGGCATGGAATATTAAATACCACACAAAAACAAAAAAGGGCATTGGCAGGAAGAATCCGACCATAGTGAAAAAATTTACGGTCGTGTCCAGTGGCAAAAATTGTAAACACCAGGACTGAGACAGGTAGGAATTATGTCTGTAAAATGCAGTATTTTTGTTCATAAGAGTGAATTAGAGAATGTGTTATTTTGTTATCCTGAGTATATTTAAGAATCTTGTCTTCGAGGAAATACCACTTTAAAGATAAAGGGGTTGGCCAGAAATAAGGAAGCTTACTAGGGTGGGCACAGTACCCTAATAGAGTCAACCATAGTGTGCTTTCCCTGATAAACTTTCCTGACACTGTGGTTGGGTTGTGAATTCTAGCCACTGCCGGCCTATAATTGAAAGACTGACCACGCTTGCCTGTTTTAGCCCTAAGGGCTCATTCACACATCCTCCTATTTTTTAAATAGTCATTAAAGATGGATGTCATATACGTACAAGATAGGTTCTGCAAGTTTGTTCTTAAGTTGAGTTTGTATGCAAGCCGGAACTGTATACTTTATTATTGTAACCCCAATCAAAAATTTTTTGGTCTCTGTGACAATTGGATTTTAAAAATGTTGGATTGTCATAAGAACCAGGATTAACAATAAAGCTTCATTGCAGACACCTATGACCTATGAACTGTTATTGCTGTTTATTGTAGCCTGGGACTAAAGTACAGCAAATGACCAAAATCCAGTGGTCCGTTTGTAACTAGGGGTCGTATGTAAGTCAGGTGTTCTTAAGTAGGGGACCGCCTGTAGATGGAAAATAACACAGAAATAGTTATCAAACTGCTGAAATTTGGACATAGTCTTGGATGAAAAATATGCAGTTTTCTAAGCATGAATAGTGGACATGATAATGGACCCCATAATAAATCCCAATGAGTGAATCTCTGATCTAATGACTGACCAGAATGACGTCTGTGCTGCGGAACTGCATTCTCCTTGTGATACTTCCTGCTTGCACACTATTTATCGCTTAAGTTCAGGGCACAGGTCTGTAGAAATGAGATAAGGAGAGGTGTACAAATACCTTTACATATTTATCTGCCACAAATGAAATGCTTTCGCCGCTGGCTGGACAAAACAGAGCCGAATGAGAGTAACCGCACAAGGTGAGCCGTGTTCTCTATCTACAGTATAAAGTTTAATGGTTTATGTACGTATTCATTCAGGACATAGTCTATGGGGCACTTTCATTGTAGTTTTTTTCTTAATTTCTAGTCTTCACCCCTTCCCTTGTCTTTTGCCTGCTTTGTTGCATTTATGATATGTACCTTTTTCGCTTTGATTTGTACCTTGCTGGGTGTTTTCTTTTTCTCAAATTCAGAGGCGCTGGCTTGTGTGGAACACTGAGAATAGTTAAATTTAAAACATTTTGACATTTTACAAAATTCATATGTTTGTATCTCCAGTTCTAAGGTGGCATATGCAAAGTCCAGGCCACACCTCACTTTCCCGGATAGCTGCAGTTTTCCTCCATTATGATTTTTAAAGCAAACCAACCATGAATGATTATTTTTTAGCTATGTTCACATATGCATAATACATTGCAGATATAGTAATTGTTTTTGCTGCAGTTTCTGTGAAAATGCACCCTGACACAGAAGGTACAAGTGAATAATACCTACAACATAAAAATGGAACTTGTTGAATCTGCTGCAAAGTATTAATTAAATTAAGCCAGTCCCCGGGTTACATACAAGATAGGGTCTGTAGGTTTGTTCTTAAGTTGAATTTTTTAATGTAAGTCGGAACTGTTTATTTTATAATTGTAATCCCAGCCAGAACTTTTTTGGTCTGTGTGAGAATTGGATTTTAAAAATGTTGGGTTGTCATAAGAACCAGGATTAACAATAAAGCTTCATTACAGACACCATTGTTACACCTGATCATTGTAGCCTAGGGCTAAAGTACAGTAAATTACCAACATGGCGCATGATAAATCTCCCGCAGTGAGTTCGTATTAAAAGGCCATCTATATATTTTGCATTGTTTGAAGAATTGTTGTGAGGCAAATTTAGGCTACATGCACACAGCACATAGTATTATGCAGGACTATTGTTCATGTCCTGGCACATCTACCAAATATCTATTCTTATAGACTACCTGAGCCTACAATATGGGCAGGAATAGGACCTGCCCTATCTTTTTATGCCTGGACAGATGGCTCATGCATGCTAAGCCGTGTGTATTGTGTGTGTTGCACAATTTTTGCGTTTTGTCTCTGTGTTGCTTCCCTTTTTGTCTCTGCACCCACAAAAAACTGAAAGTTTTAACATTGCTTTGAAAACATAACACTTGTTTTCCCAGTCACATCAGTGAAAAAAAAAAACTGTCAGTTTTTTTACGGGCCCATAGACTTCTATTGACTTCTGTGATCTGCATCAGTGAAAAACAACGAACTGGTTTCACAATTTTTTTCCACGGATCAGTGAAAAAAAAGCCAATGCGAACACACCCATACTAATCAATGGCTCAGTGACGCATTCACTACAGATGTGAAAAACAACGCCAATGTGAAAGAGCCCTTAGTCTCCTGAATTGGTCCCCTGCCTCCAGATTCTGAAGACCATTCACTTTCTTTTCCTTTATTTCCCTGATGTTTTTCTCTAGAAGGCTTATGTGTCAGGTAATTTGTGCTTGCTCAAAAGCTCCATGAGATATGAAGGTCCCATTGTCGTCTCTAGATTATCTACAATTTTGGCCTTGAACAAGCCTCCTATGTGGATAGCAAATCACATTACACCTCCTGACACATAGGTCATTTCTTACTTTTGTGGGCAGAGTATTTGAAGAAGATGTGTGGGTTGAAATGTTTAACATTTTTAACATTAGATTGATATTTTACATGGTTTGAGTATATTTTCCACATAAGCACATTCTGGTTGCATGATCATAAATGTTTTAAAAAAAAATGTTTCAAGGCCATCAATCACCTTTTTCTTAAATGTTTGATGTTCTGCTTGTAAAGGATGATAGACTTCAAGTGGCTCATGTACAAATGTTGCATAGACCCTGACTGATATAGACAACAAGAATAGTCATCCAGTTAAACTGTATGGAATATGAAGGCCAATGTTTAAAGGTTCCTCTCAATTTTCTACTTTTATTTTTTAATACTTGTATGAAGCCGTAGTTATGAAAAAAGGTTCCGGAAATGTAGCTGCAGGAATCATGACTCAAGTGGGGCTGACAGCATTCTGACAATATGAGTCCTAACAATTGACACTCAAAAGTTTGGTACTCAAAAGTACTTTATACGGTTAAAGGGGTTGTTCCCCCAGCCACACACCCACTATAGCCTAATACAGGCCTCAAACAGAGGCTGTAGCAGGTGCACTCTGTTGACGCTGTGTCACAATTGAGTCTCTGTAGACAGAGACCAGCAGTGACTGGGTGCGCCAGACTGAATGCTGGAGAGAGGCGTGTATAGCGTGTTTGCTATTTGTATACCCCCCTGGGGCCTATATAAAATAAACGTAATCCTGGACACTCCTTTAACTTTTCTGTTAGTATGTCTCTTCTAGGTCTCAGGACAGTCTAAATACACTGGAGATTAAAATTAAAGAACAACACATAATTTCTTAAATGTCAAGGTCATTTGTAGCCCTATGTGAATGTATCCTATCTTAAGTAAAATGGCAGCATCTTAAGCTTATTTCATAAACTGTATATATTCTAAATCACAGAAAAAAATGTAAATGAGAAAGAAAACTGATCAAAATTGGAGAACAGTTTGACCCGAAGGTGTGTGTGCTGGGCTGTGTAGGGAAATTGGAGGTTACCAGGGCAGAACAGCTGGCAATAGCCAAAATCCTATATCAGGCTGCATTCACACTAGCGCAAGAGGGACGTATATACGGCCGACGTATATACGGCCGATATACGTCCCCCATAGACGGCAATGGGCGCGCAGCGCCCTACGGGAGTGGTACGGTGCCGCACACGTGTGGCTCCGTACCGCTCCATACCCCGTGAAAAAATAGGACATGTCCTATTTTTTCAGGGCATACAGCGCCGTGCGCCATGTATCCCTACGGAGAGGGATGAGCAGCGCTCTCCCCCTCCTCCTCTCCCCGCACGCTGCCGTGTGCCCGCCGTGCTACAGTACGGCGGGCACCGGCCGTGTGAATCCAGCCTCAGGTGTGGAAAAGGATAGCTTCACATAGCTCATTTCTTTAATTATCTGACAACCCCTATATAAAAAGCGGCCTGACTTTCCAGTTTTCACTGACTTTGCAAAAATAGTCTGCCGTTCTAAAGTGACTGAAACCCTCAGCAAGCAAATTGTCCTGATGAAGGCCAGATAATCAGCCATTGCAAGAGAAGTTGATCGTTCCAAGTCTGTGATTTGCAATTGTGATTCACAACATCACAAACTCATTCAAATACCCAAGAAGGCTGCTCACCCTCTAAAGACAAATGAAAGAGAGGACAGGATAATGCAGAGAATCCCCATGGGCAATCCTTTCAACATTGCAGCTAGAAATGCTCATCTGTTCAGCACTGAAGAGGGTAAGAATCTGTGTTATCATACTGTGTCTCAACGTTTAACAGCATTTGATAATTATTTATTTATATAGCGCACGTAGATTATGAAGCGCTGCACAGAGCTTGCCAAATCAGTCCAGAGAAGTCACTTAAAGGTGGTGGAGGAAGTGTCATGGTTTGGGGAATGTTTTCTGCAGCAGGAATTTCTACTCACATATGGCTACATGGCAGAGTGAATACAATTGTTTATCAGAACCGTCTTCAACAACACATGGTTCCTTCCTTGTGTTCTTCACTTAATCAGCCAGCAATTTTCATGCAGGACAATGTACCCTGTTACAAAGTAATGCAGAATACAATACAAAATAGGTAATGCAGTATCTTTATCTAAACCCAATAAAAAAAACCTCTGGAAAATCCTTGGTAACAATGGCCAAGAAACCCACAACAGCTACAGAACTGTAGAAGGGACGAGAGGAAGAGCTGATCAAAATCCCCCCAGAGCAGTGTGAGAGACTAGTGATGTCCAGTGGCCACATACGTTGGAACTGGTATATTGTATAATTGTCACTCTAGACAACATTTTCTTTTTATCCCATTGACATTGGATTTTCTTAATTTTTTTGCTGTCATGGGAACAAGGATTACCAATAAAACTTCATTACAGACACCTTACAGCTGATCATTGCAGCCTGGGACTAATGTAAAGCATCCAGAGAGTTTCCCTAGGTTACAGTGGGCAGAGAGTTCAGTCTGTAACTAGGGTTTGTATATAAGTCGGGTGTCCTTTAGTTGGGGGCAGCCTGTAATATGTTTGGGACATATTTACTGTATCTGTATAACATAGGGCTATAATTGCCAACTGTTTTAAATGTCTATATATATTTATCTTCTGAGAGACACAAACCGAAGGTTTGGTTCTGTACTGTATATGTGTATTGAGCTTAGCTCTGTCACTGAATATATCCGTATGTATCTAAAAAGCTTGAACCTGGTAACTTATGTAAGTAGTAAGCTTGGTTCTGGTATTAGATTTATGTAGAAAGCTTGTTTTTGGTACAATTTCTCAGTAATAGTTTATATGCTGGTATTATATCTATATCTATAACTGAGTTCTTGCTCTTTTGTGTTACTACACTATGTAGTAATCTTGGATCTGATAATGTATGAAAACTTCTTGGTTTTTGATACCATATCTGTTTAATAATCTTGTTTTGGTATGGTATGTAGACAGCATGGTTCTTGACAATAGTCCTGGCTATGTTGCGAATGTCCTGAATTTTTGGAAACAAGTGAGATTATTCTGTTCTAATGCTGGATGGTGGTGCTTGTGAAAACTGAAAGTGAGCATTCTCAAGTGACTTGGCGCCCTCTTGTGGCTACTGATCACACCAGTAATAAAGATCCCCTTTAAGTCACCTCATTTCGTGGCTGGTATTCTGTTATTGTAATCCTACCCCCTGGATTAGTAATTGAGCTTTGCATCCTTTCACAGAAGTCAATGTTTATTCTTGTTTTTACCAGCATAAAACGCCAATGTAACTCCCCCTCATAAAATACAGTATATACATGTATCCTACAAAAATACCACCCCCTCTTCCCTCACTACTAGCGGCGGAACCTTTAAGACGCGGCTGTGTTACCTGGGCGGAACTAGTAGAGTGAGGGACCAGTGTGAAGCCAGCGTGTAACGGGGAGATCCGCTCCGCCGGGGGCTATGGTCTGTGCCCTGACTACGTAGGGTGTTATACAGCTGCTACTGTGCCCGGGTGTACAGTGCGGGACATGTGAGCACTATACTCGGGCCTGGGGGAGCGCTTTTGTAGACGCACCCTAGTCACTTGTACTCCTGGGTGCTGTTTTATATGGCAGCTGAGTAGTTTCTATAGAGGATGTCATGCACTTTAGATATTAGAGATTGTATCCCTCTTCATAAGAAGGGGCTCTCTATTTGATTTATACACAGCCTGTAGGATGCTCTTATCTCTGGCCATAGATGGTTATGAGTATGTGAATTTATTGTACTACTAAGTTACACACAGAGATCAGAGATGTACCTGACGCGGAGGAGACCGGCCTTGTACCTGCGGGAGGACAGTAGGTGAGAACTTGATCTGCCCCTCATCTTTTATCCACTATGGACTGTGTTGGATATGTCGCAGCCTTCTGCGCCCGCACTGCCAAGACATCTGCTTTGTGATATCCTGGTGTAATCCGCATATAACTGAAACTCTGTTCACACTTGCATCATAACCGCGAAGTTTTACAATAATCCATTGACCTCTTGACTTTGTTGGGTCCGTTGGGGTTGCTTACCCTTTTAAATAGCACAGAATGCTATTGTCTACTGTATTAACACGTACTAAAAAATAGAAAAGGGTGGCATTGCATTTCATTATCTTAGTTATTCACTCTCTAAAAATGTTGTAAGAAGCTGCATTAAAATTTCAGTTTAATAGATGTTTTTCCTATAATTTAACAATTCTGCTGAATCTATTTTTAAAATTTGTATTGTTCCTCTGTTAGGAGGAGTCTAGCAAGTCGAGGTGGACGGATACACACAAACGAGTCCCGCATTTTGCTCACACCTCCTTGCCCTATGTCATCCGGCTGTCGGCTGAATTATAACACAAATGCCTTCGGCACATGCGCAACTTTACTGCTTAGCTTTCTGCTTCCATGCATAGGCAGATGACGTAGGGCAAGGAGGTGTGAGCAAGCTGCGGGCACATATCTATCCGCCCACATCGACTTGCTAGAATCTAAATAAATAAATGTTCATTTTTCCTTTTTCGGAGCAGCAATTTTTATTACCTGAAGAAAGGTTGCCCTTATGATATAAGGGCTCTAAGGGAACCAGCCTGCAACTTAATTTTTTCAAACAGGGGTGACAGGTTCCCTTTAGCGCTGTTAGAGATATTTTAGGTGAGCTTCTCCAAACCCCTCTGTAAGAGTTGTAGAGTGAATTCCAAATTGGTAATCAGTTAATACAGTGCTGGAATGAGATCTGTATTTGAAGACTCGAGTATCTTTTAAAAACAACTCGTACTTTATTAATCACCTCACGCGTGGTCCAGCTCCTTAGCATTTGCGCAAGCAGGACATTGCATTATACATTTTTATCTTAGTAATACAGAGAGGATGTTCTTGCCTTGTAAAAGTTACAAGAAGCTTGCTTATCAAATAACTTGTAGTGCTCATATTGTGCTGACTTTCTGGGAACAGTTGATAACTCCAAGAACACTGCAGAAGCTACACAAAATGGCTGACAGGGGTCAAAATGGATGCTGAGCACTAGCTATCACTAACACCACCCACATGTTCATAGTCAAATGGATGAAAACGTGTAGTAGACTGCGTTTTTTCATCATGCGTTATATTGGAAAAAAAAACTTGTACAAAGAGGTTATTAAAGGCTTTGTGGGTCGGATGCAACTGTAAGGCATCGATCCTCTGCTGAACCTAAACTGTGGCAGTTCCCTCAGTGATATAGCTGTTCACTTATGGAGGCTCCCTGAACATTGGCAGCAGCAACTCTCTGCCTTCTGTGTATTTTCACTCTCCCATTTTAATGGTAGGGGGTTGGGCTTTAACCACAGAATGTAACCTACATACGCTGATGTCACCCGTTGTAACACTACATTGGGAATTCTTGCCACGGATTTCTTAAGAAAAGATACAGATGTATTTTTAGAAATTCATGCATGAATTGCTGGGTATTAGAGGCTCCATCTACGCTAGTTGTACCTTTGTGTCTTGATTGGAGATGAGTGGACTCGGACTTTAGGTTCGGTGTCCTCTGTTCGCCATCCCTCCCTAAACCTCAACATGTTGCTTGAATTGGGCGTCTTTATGCCCCTAGCAACTGACCATGGCATTGATTGGCCAGATGCGGCCACCACGTCTCCACCTGGCCTATTACAGCCATGCCTAGTTGCTAGAGGTGTAAAGTTGCCTGATTGGCTGCTCTGTAGCCCATCAAGCAAAATATCCGGGTTGTGTGGATCTCCCGAACGGAGGACACCTAAAGTTAAGGTCCGCTCATCTCAAGTGTTGATGTATTTTTAAGAAAATAAAAATGAAGAAGCCAATATGGAGAGAGAATCCAATCAGTACACACTTTTGTACACACAAGAAATGTGAACATCACTACATTGTTGTGACATGTTTTTCCATCCTCTTACCTAATAACTATCTATCTAATTAATTGGAGACCTGTTCTCAGGCCAACAATATTGATGACCTAAGAACAGGTCCCAATTATTTAGATAGATATGAGGTTAAAGGCTGGAAAAACATATCACAACAATATAGCGATGTTCGCATGGCCTAGTGAAACACAACATGATCTTATAAACAGCTTATGCTCCCCCATGGAGTAGTAGTGACAAGTCCCCTGTATTGACTGGTTCTCCACTAAATGAATGTATTTCTATGTAACGGATAGTGCTTACATCACGTTTACACTGCATTAATTCCTGGCTTCAGCGGGCATGTTCTGTTCATCAATTCTATTTGTTTTCTATTGTAGGTCGGGCCTTTTTCTTGGGATTCTGCCCAGAAAATGTAGCATCTTCAAGCTGTTTCTCACCTGCTTGCTGCTTGGTTTTCTCTCCATGCTCTGGCTGCAACTCAGCTGTACAAGCGATGTACGGAAGCAAGAAGATGTGCCCCCCAGGCAGTCCTGCCCACCTGCTCCTAGAACTGTGTATGAAAATCCCTCATGGGGTCCTCATCGTCTTGCTTTGCTTATTCCTTTTCGGGAACGATTTGAGGAACTCTTAAGCTTTGTCCCCCACATGCACCAGTATCTCTCGGAGAAAAAAATCCGGCACCGTATATTTGTCATTAACCAGTTGGATCATTACAGGTCTGTATTTTTCTTGGACAATGAGATGACATATTCATGAATGATTTTAAAAAGTTAGTTTGCAAATACATCTGTTTTTAATATATAACCCTTTTGAGTTCTTAGTAACTCTCTGCATTTCAAATAGCAGAAGCTGAGTAGAAACCATTACACCCCTATGAAATGTAAAATTAATTCCTATTTGGCCCTGACTACACGATTACAAG
>CM033644.1:154785056-155073873 GCA_019512145.1 Engystomops pustulosus | reverse complement strand
TAGAGGCCATTTGAGTACAGTGTGAACTCATTGGCATGTTTCAAGAAGCCCGTATAGTATCTATTTATCACTCTCATATTATTTCCAAATCTTGTACAGCTTTCTTTCAAAATTTAAAAGGGGTATTCCAGGACCGGCATAATTTAATATTATACAAGTGGGCACTCACTCAAAAATATAAGCTAATGTGCATGTCAATTGAGTTGATTATGTAAAATTAGCTCCCTTAGCAGAAAATGCTGTGATGACATAGATGTATAATGAAGAATGAATTTAAAAAGATACTGGTTCTTTACAGGTCGCCCTAATTTCATCACCCGCAGAAAAGAAGATGGCCGCTAGGTCACATGTCCAATCACACCCCTGTCCTGCCCACCCCTCCGCCCTGGGCAGGGGACATGTGATCACCCACTACGTTTGGCTGTAGACGGTGGTTTGCAGGTGCATGCCAGTCACTGATCGCACACGTCCTGTGGTGATGGGCAGGCTAAGAGTTCACATCACCACACCACCTAGTGGTAACAGAGCAGGAAAAACTGTTACATCATCACTGGTTAGCAGAGCATAAGTTGGTAGGAGGAGTTACTGAGAACTAAAGGATCCCCATGGAACTTGTAGTTTCCAGTGGCGGCCATCTCAGTGATAACTCCACCTACTTTAGAGAGGCCATAAATTTTGTAAATCATAGAATCATATTATTTTAGCTCCGTTTTGTGACTAATGACATTGAGTATTGTTGTATTCATTTATTTATATCATTAAGGGTTTTTGTGTCAGACGTTCATATTCCCGGAATACCCCTTTAACTGTCTCCCTAGTGTTATTGATCTCCTCTCTGATAGTCATAACTTCCGCTTGTAAGCAACCAATCTGAGCGTTTATAGTTCCAATCGCTGCCTTAGATTCTTCTACTGAAGTTTTAGTGTCCTTAACTGCGGTCAAGATTTCTGATAGGGTCTCTTTTAGTTCTGCCGGAAGCTCCTCCATCCGAGGGGGTGAGATCTGTGCCCCTTCACCTGACTCCTCTACTTCTTTGGGGGTTTGTCTTTTTTTTGCCGGGGAGGCCTTCCACAATTTGTCTATCCCCCCCCCCCTCCAGATTTGCGTTGGGCATTTTTGGGACCCATTTTACCAGCCCTATCAATAGTGTTCTCTGAGGTGCAGCAGACTTATTCTTTCCCCTGCAAACTATTTCAACAGATTATCGTCGATTTCAAAAACCGAGAAAAAAAAAAAAAAAAAAACCCCGGCAAAAGACCTGTTAAGATGTAAGACACAGTCCAACTTGACCGCTGACAGGATCCGCCAAGCGTTAAGAAAAAATATCACAAAGCCTCTTTAGCTACAATCACAGGCGCTCAGCCTCACTTCTTCCCAGGGCGTATGCAAGTTAATACAGGTTCAACTCTGCTATTATACTGATCTCCTGGGCTGGGGGCAATAAAGTATTTAATCAAAGAGAGTCACTTGTCACATTGGTGCAACTGCCAGAATGATCCAGATTACAACATTCCATATATGGTCAATGTTCTTCCATAAACGCTGATATCAACAGAATTTCACTCAATCTGTTAGACCCAAACTGAAATAAGCATCTCAGTCAATTATAAGCCCGGCTTGGCCCGCTCCTCAAATAGATAAGTTAGCTCCAAATGTGTTCTCTACACCTCCTGTACACACCTCCGGGGCTCTCATTGCAGCGGCCCGGATAGTTATCCAAACTCAATAACTGGCAGGAATGGTTGAGTGGAGCAATGGGTGTTCACAACAGTATACACGATTATATGGTCCCCTTTAAAAAGAAGGTCAATAATCTGTGTCCAATGTTAGTTGTTAGCACAACGAACCGACTCAGGACAAAACAAGGTGGTGTAGTGAGCAGTAGATGGAGTACTTACCGTTCTACCACCCAGACACCACCTACAACAGTGAACGCCCCGCGGACACCACTTCCAGAAAGGTCCAGCCTGGACACCACCCCGGCTGTGTGGGCTTTTGCCTCACGCCGTAAGTTTCCGGATTGTCACTGGTTTCCTAGCATTGCTCACAGCGCACATCAGAATCCCCTCACCGAGTTAGAGCTCACAGCTCCGTTCGGCCCCTCATCCATCGGCGTCAGCTATATTTTCACATATCGCAAGGTCCAAGATCTTGCCTATAAGTTCTGTGGTCCGGCCGTTGAAAGCCCACTTCAGCGTTGTCACGGGACGCAAGGCGCGAGTTACTCATTCGGCGGGGCGCACTCGCTCGGGGTCGGGCAACAGATCCAGGCAAGGAAGGGGAGGAAGGGCGCAGCTGGCGTAAGTCACGTAAGTCAACGTATGACGTCACAAACATCGCGTCCGGGAAAAAAAAAAGTCAAGCAACCAGTTGAGATGATGTCCACGCTTTCACCCTGCCATGGCGCAACTATCCTGTGAAAGTAGCAATCAGATGTTCGCGGGCTAACCCCCACGCAGCTTTTTGGTGGTCATAATAGAGGACATGAGTCGCCACACACAACTCAGGTAGGCCTTGTGGCGTTGCAACGAGCCACATTGGTACGAAGGGCCCCCAATGAGTGCCAAGAAAATATTCCCCACACCACACTCGACACCCACACACCACCGCTGGCTGAGCCGTTGCATACAAGCCGGCAAGCCGATGGATCCAAGCTTTCAGTTGTGACGCCCAAAGTTCTGACCCTACATCCAAATGTCGCAGCAAGAGAAACATCGAGACCCCAATTAGACCAGGCAAACGTTTTTCAAATCGTTCCTAAGTCAACATTTAGATCCTGGAGCATCGTGCCAAATTGTAGCCTCAGTTTCTGTTTCCTAGCTGAAAGGAGTGGCACCCGGTGGGTCTTCTGCTTGCCTGTAGCCCATCCCCCGCCTCAAAGGTCGACCGTACTGTGCGTGGGAGATGCTCTTCTTCATACCTTGGTTGTAAGGGCGGTGGGCATTGTGAGTCACTGGCCTTCTCTATCCACCCGCCCCCTCGAACAAGTCTGCCCATTCCTCTGGACTGCACAACAAGGATTTCCACCCACAGAACTGCCGTCACTGGACGTTTTTCTTTGTTCGGACCCAACTCTCGGTAAACCCTGGCGATGGTGTGCATGAAAATCCCAGTTAGATCATCAGTTTCTGTAAATACTCGACAGCCCTTCTGGCACCACCAAAACACATGCCACGATTACACACACGGCACTCAAATAACTTTCTTCCCCATACTGCCCCATGCTCGGTTTGAACTTGCAGGGAGATTGCCTTGACCATGTGACATGCTAAACAGCACTGAGTTGCCGCAATTGTGATATGCCCCTAATACGACAATTAAGTGTAACAAGCAGTTGGCCCCACAACGGTGCACCGGTGCGAGTGCTATTTACAACCTTTTTCAATCCATGGAAAGGCCGAACCAACTCGGGCATCCCCAAATTCTGGCTCCTCCATAGAGGGGTAAATGGACTAGTACATCTACCAAATTCCAAATGGACATTAAGATTCTACCAGCTACCTTTAACAGCCGCCCCTGCACCCCCTTCAATTAATCGACTCTTACAAACAACTAGTACAACAGACCTCTGCGGATGGTACTTCACCTTCGACTACAATAAAGAGTGATAATAGTATTAAAGGTGTCTGCACAAAGATTTATTGTTAATCCAGGTTCTTATGACAATCCAACATTTTTAAAATCGACGTTGCCACAAAGCCAAAAGAAATTGGCTGGGTTAAAGGATAAAAAATATAGTTTTTGACTTACATACAAATTCAACATAAGAACCACACCTACAGAAACTATCTGTACGCTCCCTAACCGGAAGGGCGGACTGCCTGTAATTTGGACATAAAAAGCATTGTCGTCCAGGTGTTTCTAGAACCCAAGACAGGGGCTGAAAAGCAGTACACTACCCCTGCAGCTTATCAAATGACTCAAAGCAGGCAAATGTTTCTCTGTCATTTCACATGCCTTTGGAGATGGCTTTCCATAGGTAAATGGGGGAGATTTGACTAAAAGTAAGAATTCTAGAAAGGACATTCATACCCTACTAAGGGGGCTGCTAGTTCAAAAAATCTGGTGCCTCATAGCGCTGTGGAATCACTGCCTTCAACTCCTTGAAGACCAGGTTTTTTTTTTTTTTTTTATTTGGTGGTTCCAATTTTCACTCTCCCTCTTAAAAAAAATCATAAACTTTTTTTTTCAAGTAAGAGAGCTGTATGAGGGCTTGTTTTCTGTGTAACAAATTGCACTTTAAAGTGACAGTATTATATTCCATTCCTTGTACTGGGAAAGCAACAAAAAATTCAAATGCACTGGAATTGGTGAAAAATGCATTCACACATTTCTTTGGGCTTGGATTTTAAGGCATTCACTGTGCGCCCCAAAATTACAAGTCTCCTATATTCTTATAACATTAAACAAAAATTTAAAACCTCTTGTACAAAAAAGAAAATTTTCATTTGCTGTTTTCTAGTGTAATAACTTTACATAATTCAGTTTATGGAGCTGTGTGTGGTGCATTTGCGGGAAGAGATGACGTTTTCAATGCTACCATTTTGAGGACTTTATTTTTACTTTTATGGGTTTTTTTTCTTTATTTTTTTGTAAACTTTCATTTTTTTTTTTTTTTTTTATTATTGTTTTACTATTTTCAACACCTCTAGGGTACTTTAACCCAGGTTGTATGATTGATCCTCCGACATATATACTGCCATACTACAGTATGGGGGACTTTACTGACCATTTTAAATGTTTTGCCAGGAAAACATACAGCCTTGGGTTCTACAAAAGACACGATGAGTCATGGAAACAGATCGTTTTCTCCCTGATGATGTCACAGGGAGAGACAATTAATCCAACATGGCGGCGCAGCGATCATGGCCAGCACCAATTGGGGCTGTTATCGGTGGGTGTTCCGCATGCAATATGCAGCAAACACCCAACTTGTATGGAGAGGGTCAGTCACCGTGAAGCCCCCACCATCACACAAAACAGCCACCCAGTACTAATACGTCACATGTCGGTAAGGGGGGTTAAAGAAATGGGCAGGATCAGTATATATTTCTAGAATTCTGATAAACTACTTGTCGGTATTCTTTTTTTATCATTAAAATGTCTGAATCTTGTACCTGCCCAGACCGGATCCCTGGTGAGTGCACGGGACCAGAGGGATCATCAATCACCCTCTTCCCACTTTACTGCGTACTGCCTGTACTCACGCCGCCCCCCGTGACCAGTAGCCATACAAGTCTATGGGGGTGGATGATCTGGTCACAAATCATGCAACCAGGTCACTGGCCCCCCAATAACGTGCATGTGGGAATGACACCCTGAGACTGATTGGAAGCTATACTGTAATGATGTACTATCTGTAATCATTTTGAGGTAAGCTATAACAGGGACTGAATGGTGTAAAATTAACAGACATTGTGGATTCCTTATCTACATGTGCAGTAATCGAATGCCACATCACTGTATGTGCAGTATTTCAAAAACTGTAGTCTCTCAAGACACAGTCTCTCAAGCATCTTGGAGGTGTAAGAATACAACAAGAACTGTCATCATTCTGGTTGGTTCATTACCTATTCAGATGCTCTGGCTACGATTGATAAATTACTAAAGCCTGCAAAAAGCAATGTGTGACATACAAGTGCTTCTCAATAAGGTAGAAATCAGCAGAAAGTTATTTTGTTCAGTACACTCAAAAAACACATGAAACTCACATATACATATACAGTCTTACAAACAAGGATACACTTTTTAAGGTTATTTATGTAATGATTATGCTTACAAGGAAAATCCAAAAAGTCATATCTCAGACAATTAGATATTCTAAAGACGACTGTATAAAATGTTTGAACAACAAATACTTGGTTGGGGCTCCTTTTGCATAAATGACTGCATCCATGCGGACATGCAGACTAGGGGCGTTCGCTAGACCAAAAGATCTGGGTCGTGCCCAGATCAGGGACAGTATCACACGTCTGCACATATACCGATTCCACTTCTAATGCATCTTTTCAAGACGCAGATGGGGGTATACTGTATGAGTGGTAGAGAAACGGAGTCAGGAGTCGTTCTTCACTACAGTGAGTGGGAGAACCAGTGACACCACAGTCTCCTGCTCAAGAGCTTACGATAGTGCTGGAGCCAGAGACGGGGTTGCCTAACCTGATGACGTCACGCCTCGCTACCCGTTTGACCACGCCGAAGCTGCGAGAGCAGCTCCACAGAAATTTTCTAATTCCTACTTGTGGGACACAGTTTTTTTCGGGGGGGGGGGGGGGTTCAACCTTGCCTATGGGGAGCTTACTTCTGGGGGGACAGCGGATCATCAGGCGCCGCGGTTCAATTGCTATGGGAAACATTAATTTTTGGGGGGACATCAATTGATCGAAGGGGCATTAATTGCTTGGGAACTGTGGGGATCATTTATTCCTGGAGGAAGGAGGGCTGTGGGGCTTATGCTGGAGGGGCCATCCAGTGCTGGGGGGCTGTGCACCAAATTCCTTGGTGGGGTGGCTGTGGGGCACATCCACTGCTGGGGGAAGGGGCTGCGGGGCACATTCACTGCTGGGAGGAAGGGGCGGCGGGGCACATCCACTGCTAGGGGGAAGGGGCTGTGGGGCATATCCTTTGCTAGGGGGTGGGGCTGTAGGGAAAATCCATTTTTGAGGGGGTCTGGGGGAGACATCAAATGTGTGAAGGGGCTACAGAGGACTCCAATTGCTCGGTAGCTGTGAGGGACATTAATTGCTTAGGGGGACATTACTTAAAGAGGACCTGTGACCCCCTCCCCCCCAAAAGACCCCCAAATATGTCCCCCACAAGCCTCCCCCACCCCATTTCTAACAATGAAAATTTTTTTTTACATTTCGGTTGGCAAAGTTAGTTTTAATCGATCTGACCTCTTACCAGATAAGAGGTAGGATCTTTGTATCCTGTCCCCTGGCAGTCGGCCCTCCTCCACGCCCCTGTCAGCGGGGACCTGTAAGAATAGCTTGCAGCAGCGCATATATTGTGCAATCGCTGCTGGACCTCTGCAATGCGGCGGCCGAATATATATAACATTCAGCCGGCGCTTTGAATAAGCCCCTCTGCGGCCGTATCTGTTTTCCTCTTTAAAGAACATCAGTCTGTCTGATGGTAGATGTGTAGCACTTACTTGCACGTTTCTTTCATTACAGTAAACGGAATACTTGCAAAGAAAAAGCATTTTAAAAAATTATGTAAATTAGCCTGAGGGGCTCAGGCTGACGTCACCTAAGCGCCTCTCGGCATCGACAGCGCATGGAGAGAGCAGGCCTGTGCTCTCTCCCAGCTCCTCAGACAGGAGCAGGAGGTACAATTACATTACGGGGCAGAATAAATTTAAAAAACAGGAAAGGCAAGAGGTGCTCGGGTGACGTCTGAGTGCCTCCGGCTAGTTTACATATTTTTTAAAACATTTTTTTCGGTGTAAGAGTGCCGTTTCTTTATGCACTAAAAACAGTTCCACTTACTGCATAAAGAAAAGTGCATGCAAGTGCTACACATCTAGCATCAATGAGACTGATGGTAGGGAGATGTCCTTTAACTGGGGTCTGTGAGGGACATTATATTTTAGGGTCTGTGTGGGACATTATATGCTGGGGACTGAAGGAGACATTATATACTGGAGGCTGTGGAGGACACTATATACTGGGGTCTGTGGGAGACATTATATACTGGAGGCTGTGGAGGACACTATATACTGGGGTCTGTGGGAAACATTATATACTGGAGGCTGTGGAGGATATTATATTCTGGGGACTGCGGGGAACATTATATACTGGGGACTATGAGGACATTACTGTGGTTTGTGGGGCACATTATGTACTGGGGGCTGTGGAGGACATTATTAGGGGCTGTTGGGGACATTATATACTGGCATCTGTAGGGACATCACTTACTGATGAGGCTTTTTTAGTGTAGGGAAAATATGAAAAGTTTTCCAGGATGGGATAAGGAAATCCATGCCTCTTTTAGCTACCTTGTAAGGCAGCTCCATTGATGTCAAGCATGACCTGCAGGAAGCCTTATGACATGATGTGGGATTAAAACTAAACAAGTTTATAGGCGAATTATTTAGTGGAGGGTTATTATTTAGTGTTGGAATTAGGTGGCTCCTTACACAGCACATGATTAGAAAGAGGCCATAATCGTGTCACATTTAGGGATTTTCTGTGTAGTCGTATTACAGTATTTGGTGGACAGTGTTGGGGGACCATGATGTAGGAATAATGAAGAACATAAGATGTCTGTGTGGTGAACTCCACGGGAGGACACGTGTCCGAAGTGGAGACATGGTGATACAGGACCTAATGGAGAATATAGAGAAACAACTATAGTCCGAAGACACGTCACCTACAGCTACAGGATGGAATAGGTAGGGATCTCTCCTGTGTTTTCAGTTGGTTTTCGAAGCTCATTAGAGGGTACACAAATGGACACTACGGAACATTCAATAAAAATGCATTGGTACCATTTTATCCCGCCCGGCTGTGCCATATATAGTTTACACCTTACATAGTAGCCATTTTCCTTTTCTATATATGAATTTTCTATTGTAATTTTAGTATTCACTAATAAGTATTCTATTTTAATTCAACTATTTTGGTCTATAGTAAGGTTTCTCCCCCGGGTTTTTGTGGTTTGGCTTATGATTACATTGGGAGTGGACTTTTTGTCTATGTACGTGCAATTGGTGTATTGTATCTACAAATTTTGTATTTGTTTAGGTTTGTTTATGATAATAAGGTTGACCAACCTATGAAACCCCCTCACTTTGCCCCTTATGCATCACTTTTAACAAATTTTGCAAAAGAAACTATTCCTTTATGTGGGCATCTGTGACTGGATATTAAGTTAAATCGTTTTAAGGACAATACGATGCTTGGTCAAGTAATGTTTTTGTGTAGTAGCTGTCTTTGTAAAAAGTTGTTATACAATTGACAAGTTTTGTCCTTGTTCACACAACCTCAGGTTTTCTAATAACTGATAAAAGTCACAGAGTTGAGCTCAGAAGAAATTAGACCAAGACAACATATGGTATAATATCTAAATCTCTCTTTATTCACACCACAAAGGATTGTAAAGAAACCTTCAGTGGGCTGGACTTGGGCTCGGCTAGTTAAAGATAAATAGTAATGTCCATAGTTCATTGGTTAGTAAATTATAATATGATAATCGCAGAAACAAAGGCTGTTTCTTCTTGTAGTGGGCAGTATCGTTAATCAGCCAAGGCCACATTCTTTCACTGAACAGGGCTCTGTTATCAATCTTCATCCATAGTCTGGCCTCATCTTAGTTTTCAGCATTTAGCAAGTATATGAAAAATAAAAACATTTTCATTAAACATATAACAATACTTCACGCAATAATGCACTACTCTACCACCCAGCTTTTCCTGGTGCTGTTGCTTGACAACATTGATCTTCCAGAGAGTTTTTACTTTGGGAACCACTCATCTACTTCATCTCTGCTTACAGGGATTTGCCCATGAAAGAACGTTCTCAAATGTTAATCCCCTAGTGATGCTTACACAATAAAGATCATTTTAACCGCTTACTGCAATTTTACTCAGCTTTATTGTTGTTTTTGCTCCTCTCCCTCAGTGATGGTCAGTGTAAAGTTTCAGAGTGTGGACAGGTACTAGCTGAGCAGACACGTCATGATCCCTCTGTACTATGAGATGCTGTGTGCTGACAATGTGCTTAGATTATCAGGGTACATGGTTTATCTACACTTTGATTTAGCTTCTGAAGATTCTACTAGTATTTGATACAGAGAAAAAGAGATATGAGACAGATCGTGGATACAAGACACAATGACACACTCAGCTCTGCTACCTCTCCAAATCAATAAAACACACAGTCAGCTCTGCTGTGCCCCTGTCCTTACATCAAGTCTTTTTCTTGTCTGTAGAGTTTGTAGAGCCAGTCTCCTCTGCATGCTGCTGCTGGACAGGAAGTGCCTCTGTCTGTAGTGCTCCCTGACACATGCCCCTCCTCCTGCAGTACAAGAGAAGTTATTTATCCGAGAGGAAACTGCCAACCGTAGTTTATGGTCGTATCCAGGGACAACCAAAATATAAACATCAGGACTGATAGAGACAGGTTTTAATTATATCTGTGAAATGCTGTATTTTTGTTATTATTGAATTAGAGAATGTGTTATTTTGTTAGCCTGAGTATATTTCAGAATTTTGTCTTCGTGGAAATGCCCCTTTAAGGGGTTTTGAGAAAATTAACAAATTTTAATCCCCTAGTGATGTTTACTCAATAAAAATCATGTTTATCCCCTTACTTTACTTTCAGTTTTATTGCTGTTTTAGATTCTATCACTCAGTGATGGTCAGTGTAAAATCCCAGAGTGTGGGGACTCTCTAATCAGACACATTATGATCCCTGTAGTGCTGTGAGATACAGTGTGCTGAAGATGTGATTAGATTATCTGGGTACAAGGTTTATATTATTTACATTCTGAACATTGTACTACTATCTGACACAGAAAGAGAGATGAGACACATCAAAGATGGGATTATGAGATTCATGAGATGCATATTACACACAATGACACAGTCAGCACTGCTACATCTACAATCGGGTTAAAAGTGGTGTGGAAAGGAGTGACTGGCTGGACTGCAGCTCCCTATTATCCATGTAATAGGAGCCATTCAGGAGCCAGAAGAGCCGTCTCTTCTTAGTGAGTGTAGCCTAATGAGGCAGCTCATTAAGAAGAATTCCCATCACTAGTGTGTGTATCAGTGTGAGCTCCTCCTGGAATGCAGGGGGAGGGGCCACTGCAGGGAGCAGAGAAGAGCTCAGCTCCACAGCGTCAGCCAAGATGGCTGTTGACCATAAACTCAGAAGATACAGGGTCGGGTCTAGGGACAACCAAAATTATGCACACCAGGACTGATAGAGACAGGTTTGAATTATATCTGTGAAATGCTGTATTTTTGTTAATAACAGTGAATTAGAGAATATGATATTTTGTTATCCTAAGTATATTTAAGAAACTTGTCTGTGTGAAAATACCCTTTCAAATGCCATACCATTTACTGACCCTATATGCAGTTAGAGCTTTGTCCAGCAGAGGGCAAACCTCCCATACTCTTTAGAATGAATCCCTTATCTTCTGAGTTACTCACAACTCTTAAAAGAATGACTTATTAGTATTTATATACAAGTTAATTTAGATTTACATAGTTTTTACACAATTTTTTCTTTTACATGTGCTCAATGATTCACACATTCTGCGACAGTCAACCGTTAAGGCAAGGCTCTCTATTATTTCATTGTTAGTTTACTGTGTGAATTTTCATAAGTACTAGGTGCTACCCTCTATCGCTGTGTTATTGTGCACATCTGGGTTTTATCTTGTATGTGTAGCAAAGGAATCCAGTCAAAATAGACTATTTCCTGGGAGATAGGATTGTACCTGTCAGTATCTTGTTACTTCAACTCTGGCTTGTTTTGGATATTTGTAATATTGTGTAATGTATATGTCAATTTTAATTGGATGTGTAATGAAGTCTGATATAGGGTGACAGGTGATGGATTTGTACAGATACAGGTGACATATACCAAGGAGCAGAATCTTTAAATCAAGGTATGTATTCCTGTATTTTCCTGTATTTAAGACCCAGGTACAAAGGTAACAATACACTCACAACTTGCACTAAAATGTTGAGATATTTGCCATTGCATATTTTCACACTTATATGTTTTTGGGGTTTTGTTGTTGCTACTGTAATTTTAACAAGAATGTAGCTAAAGGGGTACAGTCTTCTGTGTCCCAACAAATTTATTTTCTAAAGTTATTGATCTTTGGTCCGTTTTTTTTCCCTTCCATATGTCAACAGTGTGTAATCATGTTCTGGGCTGCAGAAATGGCCCAAGTGTCATCTGTTTGTACGGATCCACAAGAAAAATAGAGGGCAGCCAAATGGTGTCACTAGTTTGTCCCAACCATTTGAAGGGTCACATGGTTATGTTTCCTAGCAAGTGATACAGACCCCAAGTAGATGACACTTGTGGAGTTCATATGTTGCATGTTCCTATAGGCCTCTATGGGAAGGCTCGAGCCGCAAACACATGCAGGAATAGGACCTGTTCTGAATTTTCTACAACCTTCACATGCAGGGGCGTAACTTGAGGGGGTGCAGAGGTTGCGGTCGCACCAGGGCCCAAGAGGTTTAGGGGGCCATTATGGTTTCACTTTCCCATAGGAGAAGACTATTACTATAAACCATACATTATAGTCAGGGGCCTGGCACAGACTTTGCACTGGGGCCCATCAGCTTCTAGTTACGCCACTGTATAATTCTTCGGTTTAAAGACAGGAAAAAAATTCGAATTTATTGAAAGACCAGACTTGTTAAGTCGAAGTCCAGCACAAACTGTAGTAACAGCAGAATTTAGAACATTGGTCTTTTAGTAATGATATGGCTAACTTAGGCTAAGTTCACACTACCAACACTATTTCTGTTATTTATATCCGTTCAAAAAGAAAAAAAACAGATGGAAAAAAACATTAAACTGAATGTATCTAAAGACATTGCAGTTACTGTTTTTAACATTTATTATGACAAATGATTGCTCTATATATCTCATGTCTATCTATCCATTAACTATTTCTGTCTATGGCTAAATTCACACTACCCTTAAAGAACAGAGGTAAGGAACATTATCTATGTCTATCTATCTCTTTATCTAAAAAAAATGTCAGAACTTTTTCTAACTATCTGTCTCTAATATACTTCAATATAAAAATTATAACATCTGTTGTGCATGTGGAAAAAAAGTACGGCAGCCCCTGTAATTTTTTGGGCAACAAAAAAATGCATAACGGATAACTGAACATAACAAATGACATTGATGTAAATGGGATTTTTAACTGTTGCGTTAAACCTCCATTCTTTACTTTGTAAAAAAAAACCTGAGGTTTAAAGGGTAGTGTGAACTGAGCTCTACCTGGGTCAAATGTATATAAGTCTAGGAATATCACAGCTCAGTTATCAGCTCCATCTGTTAGATAAGCCACAGGCTCTGAATGCAAAATGAGAATTAACTTGCATTGTATAAACTTTTAAAATGAGAAAAATCTTCTTTTAGTTTGGAATTAGTCTCCCAGTATTTCCTGTTTAACCCCTTAACGACCAAGGAAGAAAATGTACGTCCATGTTGATGACTAATTTGCGCCCTTGGAATTACATTTTCGTCATCAACTGCAGATCAAAATGGCACATTTACACCACAATGAACTCAATAAAAAGTACAACTTATTACGCAAAAATAACCCCTAATAGAGCTCAATCAACAAAACAATCAAAATGTTAAGCCTCTTAGAAGATGGCGATGCAAAAACAAGTAAGATTTTCTCCCCAAATGCATTTTTATTCAGCAAAATTATTCAAACACAAAAAGCTAAATAAATGGGTTATCACCGTAATCGTACTGACCCATAGAGCATAAACATATGCTTTACAGTGTATAAAAGAAAAAAGAAAAAATAACCCCTTGCTGAACATGGAGGAAAATGCGTTTCCGAGTTGGCAGGTTGTTCCCGCACCTTTTTGGTCCTGCAAGAAACTGTAACCGTGACAACTGTAAACAGTAATAGTGTGCGGGACCCCAGCTGTATGTGACAGCTGGAATCTTGATAGTCGCAATCCCGGCTACAGGCGACACAGTCAAATATGACCGTAGCATCTATAGGGCTTTCCCACCTGCCCCCACCTTGATCGGCAACCCCTGTGCATCAGGTGGGAGTGGGACAGTAAAAGAATGTAAAGAAATTGATAAAAATTTTTACAAACAAAAGAATAAAATTAAAAATGTCTCCTAAATGCCCCATATATTATAAAACTTCCAGATATAATATAAAAGTGACAAATCACCAGGCAATACGCATATACATAGTATCACTGTGTCTGTAACAACCCTTAGAAAAAAATAAAACCTGAACCCAACTGTGAGTACTGTAAAAAAAAACATGCCGAAAATGAGGATTTTTGCATGTCCAACCAAACTAAAAACCATTTACGCAACAATGATTACAATAAAAAGTATTTATTCTGAAAAAAATAAGTCTTAATACAGCTAAATCAACAATCTAAATGTTACGGCACTTAGAAGATGGCCATGCAAAAGCAAGTGATTTTTCTCTTCAAATGAGATTTTATTCTACAAAAGTATTCAAACATTAAAAATTTATATAAATGGGATATCGCCATTAATCGTTCTGACCCATAGAAAAAATAACATAAAAACATGATATCTATGCTATATTGTGTCTAATACAAAAAATTAAAGTAAAAAATCAGTTTCAGAATAGATTTTATTTTTGTATTCCCGCCAAAAAACTGGTGTTACTATACTCCTTGAGGGGTTTAGTTTTCAATTGGGGTTTCTCCTGTTCTGGTATGTTATAGGCTCAGAAATACCCCATAGCGCCTGAAATTTGTTCCAGCAAAATTTGCCCTTGAAAAGCGTCATGGCGCTTCCTTCCCTTTTTCGCTTTGTTATGCGCCTATAAAGTGGTTTACATCCACATGTGGGGTACTGCCAGACTGTAGAGAAACTGCACACCAAAATCTGTGCTGTGTTTTCTCTGTTTATCCTGCGTGAACACATACGTTTTAGGGCTAAATAAACTTTTTATTGTCAAAATCTGAAAATTCTGTATGGAACGTCCATTTGGTTTTATATCATGTTCAATGCTTAAACTGTTAACAATCTTAACAAGGGCTGTTTTGTATAGTTTAAGGATTAATAATTTGAGGGGTGCAATTTAAATGTGATTATTTGTGGGGAGTTTGTAATAGAAGTTTTAAACCCCTATAAATATGTATAAGCCTCTAAAGTAATTGAATCTTAAATTTTTGTGAAAATCTGGAAAATTGGTGATCGAATTTGTATGTTTCTTAACATCCTAATAAACTAACATATCATTAAAAAATTACGTTGACATAAAGCAGACACATGGTTGTTACAAATGTGCATTTTTTATAAATAAATGCAAAACATTTCACTCAAATTATACCACCAAGGAACAAGTACAACATGTCACGAAAAAACTGTCTGAAAACACCTTGGTAAGTTAAAGCGTTCTAAAGTTATAATCGCATATAGTGACACATGGCAGAATTGAAAAATCTGCTGAGTCCTTAAGGTGAAAAGGAGCTGGGTCCTTAAGGGGTTAAAATATCATGCCGTACATAATACTGTGATTAGAATGGGGGCTCAGGGGTGGTTGGTTCCTTTGGACTTTAGATGGTAAATCCCAATAGGGACGGAGACCTGTGAAACATTTTGGCACCATAAAAATGAATGAAATGAATAACTTTATTATTCTCATAGGTTCATAAAAATGAATCGAGTGAATAACTTTATTATTCTCATAGAGTATAAGAAAAGTCAGTGCGTCAGTATGGTTTTTATATACCTTTACATTTCCATGGGGAAATAAAGGAACATCATTCAATGTCAGGTGTTATATTTGCCTCCACACATTTTGAAAATCTAGATGATTTCTAATTTCTCATATGCAGTTTTCTAAAGTGATTGTTTACTAACTTCCAAAATGAAACAAAATTTTTTGCTAGTAATCTAAACATGTAAAGACGTCAACAATTAGGGTAATCCCTGCCATTGTAAGGGAAATAAATCTGTGTTGTCTGACAAGCCAAATTATGGTGGTCACCATTAGGAACCGTGGCAGTCATCAGCATAACAATAGCTGTGGGTTTACTTCTACGATCTTAATAGAATTGTTCAGACTGTATTAATTTGATGACAAGCATGTAATCTAATCCAGGATCTGGACTTGAAAATTGGTCGCACATGCTATTAATGCAGTGCTTCTTCTTATGCTGCTAATCTGAGGATGTCACCGGACAAGTAGTTCTTTCTAATCCTAAGAAACCTGCATGCATGAACAATTCCTTTCTCCTTCCCAGACGTTAATGAGATGGTGCAAGATTATTTCATGCCCTGTTACCCTTTTTTATACAGCCTCCAGTGTTAGCTTGCTGCTCTTCAGAACCTCATTTGGTGAGTACAAAAGACAGGAACTGCTTTTATCTCTCACCTTAGCAGTTGGTATTGGATGGAAAACCTTGGTTTGTGTTTCCCTTTGCAGAAGTGTTTTCTTCTCACCTCAACCAAACAATCTTTCCTTTCCTCTAGAGGAGGATCTTTCCTCTAACAAACGAATGTCAGTATAATTTATACGGATTCCTATCCTATTTCATTTTACTGTTGCATTGTATTTTTTGTGTCTTTGTGGAGCATTGGGATTAGCGGGATTTTTCTTTATATTTTCTTAGTATTTCTTTAAATCACTTCTAGTTCTTTAATACTTAACCCCTTTGTGCACTACTAACTGTATTGCAAAGCGGAAAGGTAGTTTGCGTACATTGATGTACAGAAAAGAGTTTGTATGTTCTCTCCGTGTTTGTGTGGTTTCCTCCGGGTCCTCCAGTTTCCTCCCACAGTCCAAAACATTCTGTTAGGTTGTGAGCCCCATTTGGGACCGATTTGGCACGCTTTGTGCAGCACTGTGTAATCTGTGTGGGCTATATAAATAAAGGAATTATTATAATTATTATTATATTATTATTTATGGCATGGTAGACACACTACGCTGCGTAGTGGTGTCTGGTGGTGAGTGACAGGCTCTCACTATAAACCCTAAGATCAGAGATCAATGCTTACTGTTACATCTAAGCAGTGAACCCCTTCTGTTTCCTTATCATTTTCTAGAACCAATGTTCCAAAGGTTTTCTTGCCAGCCATGGTCCTCCCCACATCTCACCTGCAAAGGTTTACATTGACTGAAAAAATTCAAAAAGTTAGGGAAGCAACCCAAATACTGTACTACTGTACAAAATGTATGAAATAATGAGAAAGCAATATATGTTTAGTTTACAGACATGTGCTGTAGGTAAAACATTATTAATGTACAATGGGGAATGGCACAACATTTAAGACACAAATATATTCTTGTTTTTGTCTTATGTTGCCTATAATGGTGCAGTGGAAAATATGTCCAATATAAAACAAGCCCTCTCACAAATTAAAGGTTGGACTTGATGGACTTGCATCTATTTCATCCTTATATACTACCATTATTTATACTATGAACTATCATAGTATCATAGTTTATACGGTTGAAAAAAGACACCTGTCCAGCACTACCGCCTCTCCCTCTGCCTGCTGTAATCTCACAAAATGGGAGGGGGGAAGTGCTCATTCACAGTGTAACAGACTGTGAAGACAGGGTGCAGAGGGGCTCTGGTAACATAACATTATACTTAAAAATGATTTTATAAGGATGGACGATGGAGTAAGTGTCCCTGGTTTATCAGCCTTGATTTCCTTTAAATGCAACAATGAAATAAAATGCTTGGTCCTAAAGGTCCAAAATAGATTAGGCCTTAATCAAGATAAAAATTCAGAGACCAGTAACCAGAGACTCAGGATAGTTCACCTTATATAAATATATATATCAGAATAGGAAACATCTCGGTGGGATGGAGTGCATTCAGTCTTTCGCCACAGCTTTGCTGCTATAAAATATCCACTTATGACAGGTAGATATAAATGATTATATCTTTATTCAGTTTATTGTGTATCATCTCAAGATAACAGGTTTACTCAGTCATTTAGTTTAATGAGCAGCAACCAGAGTGACGCCTTCTCACTCCTACTGTAAACTAGCACTGATAATCTGAAAGTGATCCGAAATATTTGGGGCGAGTCCGCATCCAGAAGATTTTGTTGCAAAAAAATTCTATTAAGGCATTCAATGTTTGGTCATATTAAACCCTTTGAATTAAAGCTATTGAGCTTCTTTATGGAGGTCTTTATTCTATTTAGTGATGATACCATATGGCACATATGTATCATAAAACAATTATAATAAGTAAACTACAGACACTGGTAAACATAGGTCTCAAACAGATATTGGTCCTACCTATATTATACTGAATATGCGATTATAACCGAATTTGGAAAACATGTTTTTTCCTCTCCTGTCCTTCATTAAACCATATGGCACATTTAATTGGGTGTGGCTTATGTTAGAGATATTTGGTACTAGGGGGAAACAAATAGAAAAAAAAAGTCATTATAACCTGATTGTGTAAGGATCTGTTCAAAGAAACAACAAAAGCTTCCACAAAACAGGTGTCAGATTCACTTATAAATGGCACCTGTACATAACACGTGCTGATTCCCAAGTGATTCCCTCTCAATTACATTGAGGCGTTTACATGATGTTCTTACATCTGTTTTATCTTTGTTACCAATAGTGGAGGCAATTGGCACTTCGTACTATAAAGACTTATGGGAGCTCCACATGAAATGTTGCTTTGACACTGGTGATATTAAGAAATTAACCAAAATGAAAATATGAAATCATACTTAAAGGGGTTGTCCATTTCAGCAAATAATATTGTTTGTGTAATGAAAGGTTATACAATTTTTCAATATACTTTCTGTATGAAATCCTCATCTTTGCTTGCTGTCCTTCTATAGGAAGCTTCTATGTTTACTTCCAGTGGAAAGAAATCTGTCAATGGTCATGTGATGGACACACAAATACACAAGCCATTATAACACACAGCTCTGATTGCTCTCTGTGATAATAACGGCTTGTGCACCTGTAGGTACAACACATGGACAGATTTCTATCCACAGGCAGTAAACATAGAAGCTACAGAATGACAGCAAGCAGAGATCTAGAAACCATGAGGAATTGATACAGAAAGTATATTGGAAAATGGTATAACTTTTCATTACACAAACAATATCAATTCTTTTCTTAAAGTGGACAACCTCTTTAAGACCAAGAGGAATGATACAATAATACATAACAATATACCTATTCAAATGTACATCAATGGACATCCTCTTATGCAGATAAAATTTGATTCTAAGGTTTCAAAGGTTTGGCTTTAATATGATGTACATATTACATATATGCAGTATATGTGCATTAGGTCGTACATAGTCTTGTGTTACCTGCCTATAAATTTCTTGTGTTACATTTTCAATGTAATAGACTCCAGTCAGCGGAGGGGTAACTTAAAGCTGCTAGACCTAAATACAAAATCTCTAAACTATAATGTCTAATTTCTAGTACTTCATATATAGAAGAGACACCTGATGGGCCTCCTAAGGCTTCTGAGCCCAGAAGTGACCGCTGCCTCTGGGGAAACATATAGTATAAAATTGGCAGTCTAGCTCTGCGGTGTGTCATTACATCCATGTTTACAGCACTGAGATGTGAGATTTTATAACAGCCGTGTATGTGGCTATGAGATATGACTATGTCTGTACGTTATAATTGACATGTAATTTTTTTAGATGTGACTGTCTGTACATGTGCTGAAAAAACTGATAAAAATAGCAAATTAACAAAATGTACTTCCTATTAAATTACTTTAAAATAGCCATATAACTGTCTCATACATATAAGGGAATTCCCTCCCTATAAGACTACTGGCCACCTTCAGAATCCCTTCTGCACAGGGGTGGCCATTGAGGGGCCAAGCTTTCTCATTTGGATAAGGATTTAGAAGCCCCCTACATCACAGTCATTTCATTGGGCACATAAATATGTGGCCAGCAAGCCACATAGAATTGTTTGCCTTCCTAGTTTAAGCCTTCCACATTTTGTTGTACAAGTTTAAAAAAATAGTCTGACCACTATTGAAATCAATTGCTGAATATGAAGCAAGGCATTTTATGCATATTGTTTGCTGCAAATTAGTACAGAATTTTGTAAACAGATTGATAAATATGCCATGTTGTTTTTTCCTTGTTTACAAACACTGAAACAATAATGTCTGTGCAAAGGAGCAGTCAATGAGATACTAAGGCTAGGGACACATGGGGGCAGAGACAGTCTGCAGTCAATCTGGTTGTTGCTGTTGCTTCCATCTGCAATTTCTCTGTAACCTGCGACATACTCTGTAATCAATGGTTGAAATCTGCAAGGAGAATCAGATCAATAATAGAAATGCTGTGAATTTAAAACCTGTAGTGCAATTCATTTTTTTACAGTGCATAGAATATATTAAAATCTCTTTGCCAACCCACAATGTATGTCTCCAGCCTTAATGTAAGGTGCCTTTAAATACATTTGTTGGCTGTATAAAGACTTATTAGCATTCTCAGAGGGAGTTACACAGTGTGTACTGTTCTTATCGCATGAATAAGGGGCTATGACCTACCCTCCAGAACAATGCTGGGTCACTCCACTTTTCATAAACCAGTTGCAGGTAGACAATCCCTTTATCTAACATCTGACACAGTTCTGTTCTATTTTTGATGTTGTCAAATTCACTTGCATCCTGTGCAACAAGGCCAAACAACTGGCATGGATTGGATTGATAACTGAATTGATACATGATCCATACATTTGTGCATTCCAGGCTTGGGAGAGGCTGACTGTAGTGTTCTTCAATTGACTGATTGACAGGAAGTTTAAAAAAAATGTCTGTCCCCATGATCACTCTTTTATCTAACACATCTCCACTGCTGATAACCTTTAGATATATTTACATCTGTATGTGATATGAGCAGCTTAGCAGCTCCTCTTATAAACTGTGTACTGTAAGTTCATTGCCCCTTTAACTATGCCATATCTGTGAAGTGATTCTCATACATATAGCGGTATATTTGTCTGTTTACAAAACTGTGACATTTCAGCTGTGAATGTATAGTTTACATACTATGATGTATTTACAGAAGAAGCTCAGTTTACTTCATCATGGTCTATACCTCTTTTAGCTTTGGCTTGGAAAGCATCATGGAACCTGCTGTTCTATGAATGATCAGGTAAGTATTAGACTGCTAAAACCATATTACACCGTGTCAGACTATGTTAATATGAGCAGTTGTTATTTTTATTATTTTATTCAACATTGAAGCTTTCTGATTCATACAGGTTGAATTTTCACATGTATCAATTTCCAGGGAGTTTAAACCAAAAATGATAGATGACATGGACTAGATTAGTAGATAGATTGATGCTGATAGATAGATAGATAACACATGTGAAATAAAGAAATGTATAATATACAGTATATTTAAAACATATATATGATATATTATATTAGATAATTAGATATAAAAGACACCAACCATACATACATTAGATAGATGGATAGAATAGATAGAATACATGTATAGATAGACATGATAGACAGATGATAGATCAATAGATTAGTATAATATATATATATATATATACTGTATATATTAGACTATACATCAACCATTTATAGATTCGATAGATAGACCTGATAGACAGATGATAGTTCAATAGATGAGACAGATAAATAGTAGATACATGATAGATTAGATAGATATAGATGTTAGATAGATACAATAGATGGATAGAATTGTAACATGTGCCCCATCCGTTAGATGTTAGTATATTTTCAGTGTATCAACAAAAAATACATTTTATTGTACTAGATATAATCTTCTGAAAGTATATAGTTCATAAACGAAAAAAATACGACTATCTATACTATGGACATGCTGGACATGTCTGGCATTATTCATATTTTATGTTTTACATTATTTTATTGGATATTTCTGATATGATGGTGATTTTATTAAATACCATCAAGACTTATAACTTATCTCTTATCTCTAGATCAGTAATTATGTTGACTAATTATTTCATAATAAAAATATGGAACTGTGCATTAATAAAGCACAATGTAACCTTACTTGTCTTCCGGAAGCCAAGTTTAAACTGTGAAAGCTTCATCAGGATTCCGACAATTCTATTTCGAGTCATATCTAATACCTTATCACACTAATACCCAGTAATATAAGGATCCATTGCGCCGGAACATGCCAGGAGATGTAAAGTTTTCTCAAGATAAAGAGGACAAAGAAAACTTGTGTTATCTGTTTACTGAATATTAATAATAAAAATTAATATTATGTGGTTTTGCTGCATTTTACTGAAGCTTACTATTTTGTCTATTGGTCTGTGTTTCTATTTATTCTGTAAACTGATTATTAATTAACCACATTTTCTATGGTTTTGTAAAATAAATAAATACCATTTTATATACTGTATATAAATACATATATAGTATTTGGTTGTAACATTACAATATGTATGTAATAAAATAGAACATTTCTTGTTTAGTGTCATATACAGTTTCAATAAAATGTATTTCGTTGTATTTGAACATAAGGACCTGGGAATCGTTATATTTCTTTTATGATTAAAAGTAAATATTATGATAAATATTGTATATATCAAGTATCTTTATAAATCTGTATAGATTACATTTATTTCTATCTAATCCGGTTATGTGGAGACACATCCTGCGGCAGGTAGTAGACTTTTCAGCATGGGTGCCATGTGTAGGGTGCACCTCCCAGCTGCGGTGCTATTGGTGAGTGTGCAGATTAGAGGAGGGGAGTAGAGGGATGTGTGTAGATCCTCCTGACTGTCCTCCCCTCAGTCCCCTCCAGTCTCCTGTCTCCTCTACCTGCTGCCTTCAGTCCCTGTGGTCATAGGGCACCCAGCAGGGCACCTGATGCCATATAGACCTCTATCCAGTGTGGAGCTACCTTACAGAGGCTGACGTCCTAGATCCTGGAGGAGGGCACATCTCCAGAGCATTACATAAAGACCATCCAGGATATTAGGAGAATACATTATAGGAACTGGCACCGGATTCTATTGGCACCGGGTTATGCCCACCTCTCCCTGTCTCCTGTAATCTGCCCCAGGGGCAGCACCATGTTTCTGCCTCCAGCCAGGAAAGGCTTCTCTATTGAGGCTTTAGTGGGTCCAGACCGAAGTCCAGAGGAACCTCTCAGACCTACTGCCCTAAAGTTCCCAGAACCCGGGCATGGGCTGCCCCCTGCCCCACTCCGTGCCGGGATCCGCCTTCTGGGGGCCCCAGACCTGGTCTTCCCGGAGCCCCCTTCAAACCCTTATGGGCACGGCCTGGGCATCCCCCAGCACCGCATCCTGCACAGGGACCCTCTCAGCTTCTGCCCATGGATCCTGCGACACCGACTACCTGGTGAGTGTAGACACATGCAGAATTCTAATCTATATTATTCCAGATTACTGGAGAATGCCAAACTAAACTACTCCAGATTATGTGTATAAGATATGATTTATATTATAAAAGTATGTCATGTCACTGTAAGAGATGAAAAGCAGGATTATATCAGCAAGAATACAAGTTCTGTTCTCCATTGCAATACATGGGTGCTTGTTCTCAGTGGAGTTTTGTTTCGTTTTTTTACAGATCAGATTCTTGCTCTATACATAACCCTGAATGTACTGGCAGACACAGCTCCACTAAACAAGCAGCACCTTATAGCAAACCTTCTCTCCTTATACATATCCATATAAACCTGGGGTTATACGAGGTTATAGTACAACACCACTGTATATGTCACTGACACAGAGCACAGCAATCACCATATCAAGAAAAAGCCAAGGCTGCATATATAGATATAGGAAGTAAATATGATAGATAATTACATAGATAAAATGTGCACATATTGATGACATGCTCAGATCGAAATGGTGAGAACAAGGCATAGAAAAAAATCATGTTGTCAGCTCAATCATAAGAGGGACATTTATGGGTGATTCTTTCAACCCCTAATTTACTCTAAGTTGTTTGCTCTGTTAATCTGTGTAAACATTTGTGTGTACACATATTTTAATAAATATGTATCTATTATATTAATATATATATATATATATATATATATATATATATATATATATATATATATTCGGCTACCCATGCTCTAGCCTATTGTCGGCAGGACACCAATATAGTTATACACACCAGTCAGATTTATTTATTGGATTGCATATTTTATGACCAATGTAGCAATATTTTCTCCTAGTGTGTCTAACTTCTAAATTAAACTATAGGTCTATTACTGTAGAACATTCATTTTATGTATGATGAAAGTTACTGCTATTAGAAGAAAGTTTGGACCGTTTCCCACCAATAATAGACAATTACTTCAGTATTTTGCAGGTTTATTTACATAGCATGCAGCCATATGTATGTATATATCTATCTTTCTATCTATCTATGTAACATGTATGTATTTATATGTAAACATGTACATAGCTAACTATTTATATTAGTCATATTTGCTTGTCATATGCAACAATTGAATTATGTACTTTAGGATTCTGAACAAATGTACTATAGTGTTTGAAGGATTCTGAATAAAGATATCTAGAGTCATTTCCACATCAATTTATGTGTGCATATATATATATATATATATATATATATATATACACACACACATTTTTTTATATATAATATTTGTAATATATTTTTCCCAGTTAAAAACAAAAACATTTTTTTTAATACCTGCTGCCCAATAATTGTTTAATATTTGACCTTCCCCAGAATTAAACAGCAAGAAATTCATTCATACAAGAAAATATGATCTGTGGGAAATTTCTTGATATAAATCAGTATAACTTTTCAGCTTCTCTGAGAAAAAATGGCTCTTTAATGGCATTTGAAAAATATCAGAGTTTGGCTTTACATTTGGAACAGGGACACTAAAAAGAAAACCACACTGCTTTTCAAGAAAAGTGCTTTAAGTAGGATTAAAAATACCTTTTTAACCGTATATAACCCATTTTATAACACTAAGACTTGTATGCGTAACTCCTCCCCCTATCCCTTTGAGCATAGCTATCTACATTATACCTTGATGTACTGTATAGTGTAAAGAGGTGCATGGAGACTACCTGGTTGATTTTAACTAACTTGTTATTAGGCTTTAAATTTTTACAACTAGGCCATTTCAGATAGGGCATTTAGATCTATTAAAAAAAGCACAATGCATGAAGGGTTATTTCCTATCCAACTCCTGCAACATCTGCAAACTTAACCTGCTTATAACAGCTCAGTTGTGTCATTATTTACCATGTTCTGCACTATATGTTGTCCCAAGAATATCTTCAGAGTAAATTTACATGTCAACAAGGCTGTTAGATCAGGGTCTGGATTATGTGCCAAGGTGGATAGAACATGGGAACTTTTGATTCAATAAATATAAGGCCCTAGAGCCAGGATTACCCGTTTCAGGTTCGGTGTAAACTTTACGAAAGAAATTCCCATTTAAATGGTGCGGTAATATTCATGTGCAGATTTTAGGAAGGGTTTCATAATTTGGCATACATTATACATTGCAGATTAGCAGGGACAATTTTGGGTCAATAAGTCTTGTACATCTATAGGGTGAATAGGTAAGTTCAAGAACACAAATATACATTATGATGGAACTTTTCTCATTTGACAATTTGGCCTGAGTCATTTCCAGTTTGATCAAACATAAACATCTATAGATACAGCCAAATCTTTAAATGGTAATAGCCAAATGCCAGGATAAAAGTATATATTACACAGATATACACAAGCTTAAATCAATGAGTAGAAATATCCTGACACATTATAGTAAACCAGCTATTGGCCACTAGAAAACAACTGTATGTAACAGAAGAAAGGAATGAATGATTCATTAGACTAATCTGATGACTTTCACTGTGGGGCCAGGACTGGATAAGTAAAACGTCATCAAGTGATTGCATGTAAATTCTGTGTAATTACAGAAGATCAGGAACATAAGGTGTGAGAAGCATTCCTTATATTGTTAGAAGCAGTACATTATGACATCACTTGCACTCAAAGCATAATAGGGAATACAATTATCTCATTGTAAACCCCATTATAACCCAATAAGCCAGTTGTGTTTATACTTGACGTTCATAGATAACACTTTTATGATTTTACTATTTTACAGTCACTTCTCATATCCTTCCAATAATAGGTTATAATGTGGCAATAATAGGTTATAATGTGAACCGTACTGTTTCTTTTAGTCATTTTGTTATGGTGACTTTAACACAGCCACCAAATTAATGCTACACCTAGTAAAGGTTTTGTAGAATCATTATCGATCCGGCTGATATTATGGTAAAGCAAAACAATCCACATTTGTATATGATTTTTCCCCCTGAGGTTTTGAAGGATCACTATCTGTTATCATTCTGTAAGTGTTTTACACTGTACTGCACTACAGAATTTGCTGGTGCCATATAATGATCATCATCGTTATTGGAGAGGGTAAATAGGGGAGCCATAATTACTATCACTTTTTAGTTTTTCATATCATGTGAGGTGGAAAGAAACTTCATTATTATAAACTCATTTGTATAAATATATAGTCATGTATTTGAAATACTTCTAAAGTGGCCAAAATATCTGTAAGTTTTGGTGGGAAAATTAACCGCGTTTAATTGATTTAATGTAGCAAGGACATCCACAGCACTTAATGGAAAACAGAGACATTCAGTACAGGTCACATCCCGCCAATATGAAGAAAAGCATCATTTCTATAAAATTATGTATTTATCTTATTACAACAAAAATGTTTTGGGATAGCTGTGACTGTGCCAATCCTTCTACTATATATGTGGTTTCTGATTTACCAAGTTGCATTTTAATATACAAGTTATTATTTTGCTTTCACTTTACATAAGGTGCTGCTACGGATGAATACACATGTATTAAAAGCAAGCAGCCCTAAGTAGACTTCCCCACTGCAGGACTAAAAGGTACAATGGAAGGCCCAGCTACTACAGGAGGCCTGCGGACAACATCCCCAAGCCATTCGCTTCTACTTTTTGAGTTTGATATCCCAATAACCTATAAGTCCTCTGTATATAAAACCTGTGTGTAGCAATGGCAGCAGAGTTTAATTTGCAAAATGTGGAGACTGGGATTACAGAATAAGGATATATTACCAAGGGGCTGATTGATTACTGACAAAATGTCCCATTTATTTGAATGGGGCTTACACACCCATTTCTCCTCATAGTCTCTAATCTCTGGCGAGCAAGGCCCTCGCTCCTATTGTTCCAAATGACTGTGTTTGTACTCGGTAATGCTTTATTTTATTTATATATGTCCCCTATGATTTGTAAAGTACTACAGAATATGATGGTGCTATATAATTAAAGATTATTATTATAATATTATGGGGCTTGCCTGAGAAAGCCTGTGCTTGCCGCTAAAGCAATGCCGTGAAGATGAATGGAAGTGATTGTCAGTAACAGAAATAATCGTTGTGTGTGAAATCACCCTAGCCAATACATGATCTGTACAATATTCAATGAAGAATTGACACATTCTTCAAAATATCTGTACTGGAGCAGATAAATAAATGAAGAACATTTTTACTTGGCGACTATCCACGTAAATTCCTTATAAGATTGGACTATTAGCCATAATGGCTGTTAAATAATGCTGCTCTGTACTGCATATATATTAGGGTGATGTAACTATTATGAGCTTTATATCTCATGATATATAAATTAGTTATTCTCAAAATTTATGTTTACTCATATGCCAGAAAAAAATCATAATTTTCTATGGACAGAATGAATGCAAAATGAAATCTGAAATGCAAATAGTAGAAAAAACAATAGAAAGTAGAAACGTAATACACCTCTTCCTTCCTTCTAGTGTATAATGTCTTTCTTCCTTCTAGTGTATAATGTCTTTCTTCCTTCTAGTGTATAATGTCTTTGCATTTTGAGACATCTTTAGTTATATGTATATAGTTATATGTACTGATTACTGTGCAATGACCCAGACCCATGGCGTCAATGTTATCTATGAAGCTGTCATCTATTGTGCCATAATGAAAGTAGGATTACAAGACAGGACAAAAGTCCCATGAGCAAGCAATGACTTACAGTATCATGGATGACCTAGTTGCTACTCTTACAAATAATATGGAGACATAATAATTTGGAGAAATAATAACGCTCAAACAAAAAAGGGATTTTTTGCATTGAGAAAACGAGGATCAAAGTAAAAAAATTGTTAGCAATTTTGATAGTTTAAATGTCATTTGTGAACCATCTTTGTGCGTTACACAAAAAGATAGGATTTTGAGGTGGAGTTGATTATCCAAAGGTCTGCAAAAGGTGTAAATTTCTAACTCCACTTTCTAATCTGTCAATTTTGTCCCATTCCAAACAATTCTTATTACGTAAAAATCATGTGAAGGCGAAAGAATAAAAAATGTATCAGTGATTGTATCCTCACTTGACATTTTCACATCCATCAAAATCAGTTTTGATTGCTTTAGTGAATTATTGCAGAAAAAATAAATCTAGCAGATTAAAAGTGGCTCCAAAGATACTCCATGAATGCCTTTTATGGTAATCTACTGGTAATCTACTGTTTTACTAGTAATTTTCTTAGATTTGTTTATAGTCCACCAGGTGAAGAGCAGTTAAAGAAAATGGGGCCTGGGACAGACACCCTGCCCCTCACCATGAGGCAATAGTTGTTCAGCACAGCGTCAATACAATTGTGCAATACAGGTGGTCCACAGGTTACGTACAAGATAGGTTCTTTAGGTATGTTCTTAAATTGAATATGTATGTCAGTTGGAACTATAGCTTTTATAAGTGTAACCCCAGCCAAAAAACTTTTTTGTCTCTGTTACAATAATATTTAAAAAAAATGTGGGTTGTCATAAGGATTAACAATAAAGCTTCATTGCAGTCACCTTTGATGACCCTTACAGCTGATTATTGTAGCCCAGAGCTAAAGTACAGTAAATTACCAACATCCAGAGGGCCGTTTGTTACTAGGGGTCGTCTGTAAATGGGATGTTCTTAAGTAGGGGGCCGGCTGTACTGATATATTGAAAGAGTTTTTTGTAAAATTGATTTGCATGTTCCCCACTGGCTTTGTTGATCCTGGGGTTTACTTGGGTTTCTCTCCAGAGGGGTTTCAGTTTGCCACTACCTTAATCACTCCAGAACAGGGGACTAATGTAAATGTTAATCTGGATAATTCCATATTAATTCAATTCAATGTTTAGTTATTGCTAAGTTTTGGGGCAGATCAAGTGGCATTGTTGAAGAGCAGTCGAAGATTACTGCAGCGGTTTATGATGTATCATAGTGGCATGCTGGCATGTTCAATCTTGCTTGTTTTAAATAAAATGATAAAACGTTAGTAAGTGCACACTCCCCTCAGGGCACATAGTGGTCACTGTAGCGCTTGATAAGTAGAGAAGTGAATCGAGGATGTTTCCCTTGTGTTTAAGAAGTATCCATGACACCATGTGCCTCAGGTTTCTTCTACAGGGCCACATGATGCATTATGGGTAGAAGTATGTGTTAATCCACTAATTGTTTACCAAACTGCATGATCAGCACAAGATCAAACGTAACCCTTATATCAAGTTGTTAACGACAATTCCAGGTAATGCACAATAACTACCACTTACTTAATGACTTATTTTACTGCCATCACTACCCAGAAGCTGAACCTGATGTTTAGGTGATGGGTGACTACATCTACATTGACGTAACAAGTTTCCCAGGATATTTCCAAAGAGTTTGTCATTTTGACAAACTTTCACTCTCTGGGGGTCATAAACCTTTTGTCAGGAAATGTGTGCCTATCTTTTTTGGGTTGGGGGAAGGGGTGATGTTGGGCTTGTTTGATTTGTCATCGGGCATCTGAGTCTGTTGTTTTTTTTTTTTACCACTTTCTGAAAAATTTGCAATAAAGTCACAAATTTGTGAGCAATCAATTCTACACTTTTTTGTTTTCCTAGGGCAGCAGGAAAGTGGAGTTTTTTGCACCAAAATTTGTGACTTTTTGTAAACATCAACATCTGAATTCCACGGTTAAATCAGGCACAACACTGGAAAACTCGGTAGTGGCAAACTTTGTTAGGAAGGTAAAAAAATCAGGAAGAAAAGTACAAATCCACCAATGCTCTCAAAAAGGTCACAAAAAGTAGTGGAAACAAGAGAAAAGCATGTGAATCTAAATCCATTCTTTCCAGCTGCCTGACAATACAGTATATAGTGTATTATTGTAGTGTGAAAAAACAGCTCTAATTGCTGTATTTGAATTCATATTTTTGTGTACCTTGTTTTTTAGACATGTTTTAGACTTGTATGTCATGTTCTTCCATTTTGATACAGTTACTAAGAGAGCATTCACCTATGAATGACGCTTGTTGAAAGACACATTTTGCTAATTCAGAAAAGCCAAGTGAAATTGATGCCAGAACATATCTGTTGGATCCTTTGAGGCATCCAGTGCATTCGTTATTGCGACACAAGGTGCCTTACCTATGCATAATTAGAATGATGTGGCTACTTACTGTCTATAACCACCGGATGGGTGTATCCAGCGTACCAGATAGTCATCAATTGTATTTCTTTTCAACATAAAAATGCTGGTCAGTGGAAAATGAAATATGTGAACGTGCCCAAAGTAACTATTCCGTATGTGCTCTTTTTTTTTTAAACATTCTTTTTATTAAAGATTTTTAGTAAATAACAATGAAAATTAAGTCAAAACAGTGGCAGAAAAAGAGGGACGCTGCCCTCAACAATAGCATAAAATCACACAGGACCCAGTAATACGTAAACAATAAAAGATTGAAATAGCATAAGTTCAACAGATCCATGTGATTGTATCTCGGTAAAATAGAACAGTGGAGAAACCTGTGAATCATATGGATTTCTATAATTGGACTGAGAAAGTTGTCGCCACTGCGATGTCTACAATCCCATCTTCAAAATAATTGAAGAAGATAACCACAGAAAATAAGAAGCAATTTAACACAGTCTTATAGGAGGGGAAAGGTGATAAGGGTTCCAAACTCCAGGACTGTGCTATTTATATTGTATGTTTATTGCAGCATGGTGGCTCAGTCGTTAGCACCACAGCCTTGGAGTACTGGGGACCTGGGTTCAAGACCCATCCAGGTCAAGATCTGCAAAGAGTTTGTATGTTCTCTCCGTGTTTGTGTGGGTTTCTTCCAGGTCCTCCGGTTTCATCCCACACATCAAAAAAGACTGGCTGGTTGGTTAGATCCCCATGTGGTCAGGGACTGATTTGGCAAACTCTGTGGGAGCTTAATTCTTAATTCAACCAGTGGTCGCAGGAGTAGCGCCAGTAGCATAATATTTATACCTACAGTACACATTACCTATCAAATAGCTCACCAATACCTGATGGAAGCCATTAGTTTGCTAGTCTGAATACAGTAATCTTTGGTATATATAAAATATTCAAAATTCCTTATAGACATTAGGGTAGATTGACTGGTGCAACATAAAGTACAGTGCCTATACTCTCCTAATGTGGGCTGTATAGTGTCCCTCTCCATCCAATATGGTCTTCAGGAGTCTAAACTGACGTGACGGCACCATCTTATATACTTAAAAACTATTAGGCTCTTTTCAAATCGGTGTTGCTTAATGTTGTTTTTTGAGGTAACAGGGAAGTCCTGCACCCATAAAATGTTACTTCAATAAAGTCCAGAGTTACAATTAGAAAAAAATACAGTCTATGAGTTTTAGGCCTTAGCAGCCTTTAGTCATAGAAAATAGCATGTGCAACAAACATAAAGTTGCTGAGTTTCATGAATGACTGACTACTTGCAACTATCTTCTTTACTCCCCGTACACCAACACTGGATTAGTAATATGAACTATAATTATCTAGTTTTGTTCTGCCATAGGAACAGAACAACAAAGTTGTTGACAGTGCCTGATTTATTGTAAGATGGACCCCAATCACTTACAATATGGTTGTTCAGGTTTATGTTATGACTTACATAATTTACCATAATGCGCCATTTGTTTAATCGGTATGTTGGCATCTGTAATAGAAGCTTTAAATGCAGGTGTGAATATAGTCTTAAAGGTAAGGTCAACACTCATTTTATCAATGGATTCTTTGTTATCCAAGCTAGGAGCAAATAGGCACCGGATATCATTCAGCTGTCCTTACATGACGTCATTAAAGGGGATAGTATTTAGGTGTCCTTAAATAACATTGTTAAAGGGATATTCCACATTTTCTGGCTTTTAATGGCCTTAGGTTAGCATCAACATCGGAGCAGACAGTCACCCCCTGCGTCCTAGAACTTTCTGGTATTGCCACCAGCTGTACACTTTACACTGGACATAACTGGAAGCAGATATCTCAATCAACTGCTCAGTGGCCATTCCTGCTGTGCCTTAGAGTATCTACTAAACAGCGATATTTATCTTTTACAGTGTAGCAGTAGATCAGATCTGCTATTTTGCCTCCTCAAGAAAATGTTATAATAAAGATTAAAGGCTTATACCTTTCCCAATTCGATACAAATAAAAACAGTTAAAAATTACATAACTTGAACCATCAAAAAATTCACTTATTTAAGTTATGGGTATGAAAATATGCTGATACAAAAAAAATATCTGTTTTAAAAAAGTTTTTTAATATTCTTTAGAGTATTTAAACTTAACAATAACAAAATACTCGTAAATGTGGTATTGTATTGATTGTCCCGGCCCATTAAAGTCGACATAATTTTTTATCGCTCGGTGAACACGATAAAAGGGAAAACATAGGACAAGTAAGGGTTAAGGAATCGAAACCAGAAACTTTTGAAATATTCATGGTGGACGCCCCAAATAAATGCAGCTGCACCATGATTGATTATGTATTACATTCTTTTTTATACAGTTTTTGTTTTAGGCAATAGCATGCCAGTGTAGGTTTGGCACATATCTGTAAAAACTATTATTGTCATAGTTTCAATTTATACCTTGAATAAAGAAGTAGCACTTTATGTTTATCTAACATCACTATTCACAAATGTTATGTCTCTTATGACCTACAGTATTCTATGCAGAATGGTTTTCACAACCAGCTGTTTTTTATGTTCCTTTTAAAAACAGTGGCATCAATTGATTTTTTTCTACGTAAACACCATTTTTGTAAAATTTTAACTTAATTTTTTACCAAATGTTTACATTAATTTGCTAACAATAAGTAGCATATATACTTTCTGCATGTATTCTTATCTACATATGGCCCAAATTGTATTCAAAACTGCTGCTTAGTTCCACATCTAGTAATGGCTGACTTAAAGGCCCTGTAACAGGAAAAAGGTTTTTTTAAGACTAAACAATTGTGAGTGAACAAAAATACTACATTAATTCATTAGTTAACAATTTTTTTAAAATCTGAACATAAAAAGACCTAATATATGAATGAGCAAATAAAAACTACTAAAAATCATTTGTCGAAAATGAGATTAATAGTGCATGACCAAAAATCCTCATGACCTTCTTTCATTGAACCTTCTGCTCATTAGGCTCATATAGAATTATTAATGGATGCCACGTAGACATATTTTCGATTTTTTTATGTAAACCGGATTAACAATCTCTGAATTTATAAGTAGAAATTGTCACAGGACAAGTCATCCCCAAGTCTTTATTGAATTTAATCTACTTTCAGGATGCACAATATTGACCTTTCTTATAAGATTGATGTCAAAATGTTATTTTAAGTGGCACACCGTGAAAGTGCCCGAGGTCCAAATATGCATCTTAGAAAAGTTATTTGTTTATAGTAATAGAAAGCTTTTAGGTTCCTAAATTGGAGAAAAATATATTACATATTTAATGCTTTAAGGCATGTAACGTATAAATAATATTCAACTTTTTTATTAGCAGAATTAAATATTTCTTCATATGAATGGATTGTAAGAATCAATCTGATAGGATAAATATTCCCTAAGAAAAATAGTTAGTAGAGAACTCTAATTTAATAAGACTTAGTTTGTTTTTTTTCTACTGAAATATTATCGATTCATGATATTGGAGCTTTTTATATTCACCTAACTCTTGATGTCTGCACTAATGAGCAGAAGAATAACGTATTCATTCAGTTTTATTTGCCTCTGTTATGTGAGCACTTTTGCATGTTTACGGTCATATTAACAAATACATGGGATTTGCTCTTCTACCTACTGGGGGTTATGCCTACTCTTCACAAGTCAACGTACAAATCAATTACTGCATTAAATATAGAATGATAGCAGAATGCACTCAACAAGCGTTCATGGCAAAATACGCTCTATCTGTAGTATAGTAATAGAGAAGAGAATAAGTTTTGTATTGATTGTCATAAGAACAAATACTTCCTAACACATTCTGCAATTTATGTTTCCAAAAAAGTAATTTGATTGAGAGTGCTAGAGATTTATATGATCTAAATGGTGCTACAGTATTAGTAAATTTACAGCACAACAGCAGTTGGGATTGGTGGATGACCATAGAAAAACAAGTCACACTTTCACTAACATTCAATGGATTTTAAAGTCATAGAGTATTGATTGTCCATCTTCATTTTTGATGAGAAAAGAGAAAAATCATTCAGAGCAAGATATTGCAAACAAGATACAGTACCTATCTACCCTGTTAGGTAGCATATAACATTCCATTAACAGTCAATTTAATATTGTTTGTTTCTTTATTTGCTTTTCGCATAATTCAGTATTGCAATGAAACTTTATTTTAACATTTATGTATTGTGTGCTTGTACTGTAATAACGCTGTAGTACACTATTGTAGACGTCAAAAATATTTTAAGAGTTTGTATCTAAAAATACATAAATAAAAGTCTTTTAAATAAAACAATGGTTTAAAAATAAGAAATATTTGAAAAAGTGCTAAAACAGTTCTGGATATAAAATGAACTCTTAATTGAGTTCTACCCATAAATGACTAAATTGTTTAAGTACTGAGATTAAATATAACAAACAACACAAAAGATAACATAGATATTCCAACTATAAATATATAAATATATATATATATATATATATATATATATATATATATATATATATATGCGCTTGACATGGTGTAGTCAGCTCAATCATTCAAGGGCTGCACAATTAAGTTTTACCTCTTGAGGTAATTCACGTAGCTGGGAGGGAAGCTTTGAAGGCCAGTTCCTGAATACCTGAGGGCTATTTGAATACTTTGCAGACCAGTTCTAAAATGATTTCCATTTGGCCTACTGAACATTAGCTGATGACAAATGATGAGCTTTTAAGTATTTTACCACCTGAAGACTGTGAACATCGTCCTTAATGATGAATGCAGACTTCTTCCTTTGTTCATCATGACAGGTTCCAACCCCACTGATGCCACCATATTTTACTGTATGTTTCCATATATAACTAAGCTATTTGAAAAGAGTATATAACACATAATATTGGTTTGCATTATTTAATCCATTTATTGTGTATCTGATGCTATTTTCAAACGAAAAAAAAACATTTTTAACCACGGAGAACAGAAGAGTTGTGCCGTAGGTTGATGAACTATTATTGAGTCGTTCTTTGTTTAACAGTTTATTTACATGTAATGTCCTTTCATTACAATGAAAAAAAAATGATGTTAATTTGGAAGGAGTATATACTGAGCTAATGTAACAATGATTTAGTAAGTGTATACACTATTTTTAAGTGTATCCACCTCCAGCTATATTTCCCAATCCTAAAAATGAAACAAACATTGTATTATGATACAATATTAAGTAATAAAAGCAACTACTATATTCTAGATAGAAAACAAAATTCCCCTAGCATTTATTATCTGTTTCATATAGTTGTACTTATGCAATACACAATAAGGGCTAATGAATACATTATTTAAGGGTAAGCCGAATTTAAATGAAATTAAACAATTAACAAAATCATTAACTTTTAAATACATTTGCGTTAACAATGTGCAGCAAATAAACTTGGTTTGAATGTTGCTAAAAAGTATAGTATTATTACAGATAATTAATATCATCAAAATAATAATAAGGAACATTATAAAGTATACAGAACACATACATATTATAGATGCAATAATAATCAAAATATATATTGTCCAACTCCTCGTCTTTAAAAATCCATAACTTTTTACATTTTCCATCACAGAGCTATAGGAGGCCTTGTTTTCTGTGTATCAAAATATACTTCCCAGTGAGAGAATTTAGTATACCATACCGGTTACAGAGAAAAAAATTCTAAATTCAAATACAAAATTGCCGAAAAAACACATTTGCTTCATTTCTTGTGGACGCAGTTTTACGGCATTCACTGTTCCCTCTAAATTACACCTCTACTTTATTCCTTGGATTGGTACATTTATGAAAATATGAAATTTATATAGGTTATATTATGTTTTAATAGATTTAAAAAAATAAAAACACATAACTTTTTCATACTTCGGCATACGGACACTCATATGGTGTCACTTTTTCCTGGACATTATGATGTTTACATTGCTACCATTTTGAGGACTGTACTACCTTTTGATATCTTTTTATCAAATTTTTTGCTGTTGAAAAATGCCGAAAAGTTGTATTTTGGACATTTGGACTGTAATTTTGTTACTGGGTTCACCGCTGGAAATAACCATTTTTATATTTTGATACATTGGGACCTTTGGGGATGCGGTGATACCTAACCTTTATGATTTTATTTGTTTACTTATATTTATATCAGTTCTAGGGAAAGGTGTGTGATTTTAATTTTTTATTCTTTTTATTTCTTTTTAAACCCCTAAGGGGTTAAACCATGATAATTCCTACCAAATACTGCAATACCGATAAATGCTAAATGTTTCTTAGTTTACATTTTTTTAGTCATTCCGTCATCTATTCTTTAAGACCCTAAGGCTTTATTATTCCTTTCTGCGTAAAAAAAATCTTCGAATGGGCTTTGACTCTGCAGTAGATGCATGTGGCTAACATCCCACCCACTATGGTCTCTTTTATACATCAATGATTTCATCTGCATTTTATATCAGTAATTGTAAGCCAAAACTCCACACAAAGGAGGTACATATTTTCCCATTATTCTTTTTCTCTGCTGGATCCATTTTTTGTTTAGTGGCCTAAATGCATATTAAGCCTCAAACAGATGAACATAAGGGAGACTACAATCTGGCCACACAATATGTGGATGGATCACGGCCGCCATAGACTTCTAGGGCACCTGGTCATGGTGCGGTGAGCACACGCTGTCTCCCTGCACTGTGACTGGGTCCGATGGCTGGTCCGGTGGCTGCACGGACAAATATAGGACATGTCCTGTATTTTGGCAGGTTATGGAGCTGGCTGCTGGGCTTTCAATGTCCTGAGCGAGCATACATTCACCTGCATGAGGCCTTAGCTCAAGTATCTTCTGGCCACGTGTAGTTTCTGCGAAGTGAAATCCCAAACAAAACTGTTTGAGATTGAACAAATATAGAATAATATGTTTTTTGCATGTTTTCGAAATAATCTAAATAATATAAATTACAGGATATTTCAAGAGAAACTAATGTGAACTTGCTGAAGTTATGATTCTAATAATGTTATTCTAAGAAATTATGATTCTAATAATGTGTTGGTTCATATTAACATTTGTGCTTGGCAATAATATTAGGTTTGTTGTTCAGGTAAACTGTGTGACAAAGGACCATCATATAAACTCTGTTATATCCAAACGTCTGCCTAAAGGGAGTATTTTTGTCATACTTTTAGCCTAGGATATGTGTAGATCCCACATCCCTAACTTTAGTGAAACGTCAGTTACAAACATGTTGTAACTTTTCTTTTGTATACAACAAATATGAATATTATTCTTATGATCACAAATGACTTAATGATCACAAATTTCTAAATATTTTTTAAAAGGTGAGGAAAATACACCAGAGAACTATCTACTTCAGGGACCTTTTTCAAGAAAACCTAAAAGAATACGAACTGCTTTCTCTCCATCACAACTTCTACGACTTGAAGGAGCCTTTGAGAAGAACCACTATGTAGTGGGGACAGAAAGGAAACAACTTGCAAACAGCTTGTGCCTCACGGAAACCCAGGTAAAGCATGAACACAGCCCATAGTGTATTAAGCCTGGAAAGTACCGTTCGTAGATAGAATATATGTATCACATACATTGTTATATTGTTATAGCTGGAACAGCAGGAGCAGTTATTAGAACTGTTAAAGTCTGATAAACATACAATATATGGAATGGTTGTCAAGGGCATATGGAGAGGTCTCACAGGCTATACCACCTCCATACAGGTTAAATACAGGAGACAACTATTGCTAACTTCTCTGACCGGTGCTGGCACCTAATGTGGCAATCAAAGGGATTCAGCAAGTAATTCATATGGTTTGTGTAAGGAAAAGTCCATCACAGATCTGACCATGGACAGATTTCTGTGCCCTGGAAGTAAACATAGACGCTTTCTATAGCAAGACAGCAAGCAGAGATCTAAAAAAAACGTGAGGAATTGATACAGAAAGTATATTTGAAAATTGTGTAACATTCCCTTATACAAACCATATCAATTATTTGCTTAAACCATTAAAGTGCCATGGTCGCTGGTGCATGGGAGACTGTAACAGATAGCAAGAATATTAATTATATTCCCTCTTTCTCTACAACATATATATATATATATATATATATATATATAAATACAATCATAAACGTTAGCTATCCTCGTATACTTGGGTCTTTAAATCCTTAAATATCTGATCATTCTAAAAATAAAAAATGATTATATGAACAAAATATAAAAATTATTATTCCTTGCCTTGAATACTCCACTTACTCTTGAATACTGCCTTGAATAAAATTAACACTCTTTCATCGTTTTCCCTCCCCTAAAAATTTGAAAAAGTGATCAAAAGGCTATACAATTGTGAAAATGGTATCAATTAAAATGTTAGCTCATCCTTCAAAAATGAAACCTTGCCTACCTCCATTCACCAAAGCATAAAAAAGTTATAGGTGTCCGAATATGGTGATTTTTTTAATGCAGTTTCTAATTTTTTTTAGGAATTAACACATAACCCACTTATAACAATTCCATGATCATACTGATCCTGCATTGTTTTGCAAATTCCACCACTTTTTCACTTTTTTTTCCCAGCTTTTTAGTATATGGTGCCACCACGAAGTGCAATTTGTACCGCAAATAACAGGCCCCCTAATCGCTATGTAAATGGAAAAACAAAAAATACATGGCTGGTAAAAGGAGGGGAGTGAAAAAACCCAAGAAAAACCTTTGGTGATAAATGTGTCTTATATTGCGATTTAAGCTGAAGGAAATAAATAATTTTTTTCTATAGAAAACTCCCCAACTTTCTTTCCTACTCTTACCAACAACAAAGTAGCAACCCTTGGCTGTATTAAAATTAAAAATTCTATGCTCCTTTTTTATCCAAACCCTATCTGTCTAGTTGTAAGGTAACAAAAAAAGGGATTTCAAGAGAATGTACACCTTTATCCTATAAAAAAATTGTTTTAGGCTTATTGTTCCTTAAAATTCACCAGATGATGTCTTTATAAAAGATTGTTGATCAGTGATAAGTGATTACACTGACCGTCTTTTTTTATTTCAAGAATTCCTGAACTTTACATTTTTCATTTTTTTTTACTGCCTACCTTCCAAAAACAATGGCCCACATTTATCACAACTAGTGCAAACTGCATTATGTGCAGTTTGCCTGTGGAGTGTGCAGAGTGCGCTGGATTAATTGAAACTGCCCTGGAGGTGCGCACCATTTTTTTTACAGCATTACATTGCAGACATATCTGTGGCGCATGTCAGTAATAAATGTTGCATAAACTCTGACTAAGCACTAACTTACCCCTTTAGGTGCACATTTTTCTGCAGCCACAACACAAAACTAGCACGGAAACTTTATAAATACATGTGCAAGCATTGTCTTTTACTTAAAAAAAAAGACATATGAATAGAGGCTTATATTTTTCTTGATACATGGAAATGTATATCACGGCTGTCAAACAGGGGACACTGATTGGTTACAGGTTGACACTACTGACTATAGGCTACAGTGTGGGGGCAGTGTGACTATTGGCTTTTGTGTGAGGGGATTGGGGTCCTGTCTTGCAATTAATAAAAATCATTTTAGAATTCACTGCAATGCATAAGAATGTTAGCAGTTTAAAGCTCATATTAAGCCCTTATACCATTAACAAAATATACATATATTTCTTTCTTTCTATAGGTAAAAGTATGGTTTCAAAATAGAAGGACTAAACACAAGCGTCAAAAATTAGAAGAGGAATGTCCAGATTCTCAACAGAAAAGAAAAAGCAACCAGCATATCAACAGATGGAGAGTGGCAACATGTCAGAACAGCCCCAAGGACATTGATGTCACATCAGATGACTGACCAGATGACTGAAACACTTATGTACTAAACTGCATATGTTACATGAAGACAGACTATCATGTCACATGATCAGAGGTGGTCTGAAGGAGACCACTATCAAAACTACTTTTGGAGTATGGACATTGGACAATGCACTTGGGTCAAAGTCTGTAATTTCATTTTTGCCTGGATATTCCGGCTTATTATTTTTTGTCCTAAAATGATCTATTACAGAGCTCCATTGATATGTCTACACTTACAATCCACCGAAACTGAACCAGATGGACACAACTGAGAGGTGTCAGGACAGTATAGTAATAAGACAAAACTTTTACCTCAGGAATCCCTATCGTGTACTAGATAGAGCATATGTAAATATATATTTAAACTCAGAAGATGTGGCCATATAGGGGGATAAATTCATATCAAACGTGTTGCTGGTTGTTACCAAGTTTATTTATTAAGGAGTGTACATATCCCTCAGGAATGCATTCTAAATATCTATTAAAATACTATGCCTAAAAAAGCAAGATCATCTTTTGTTACATTGTAGTTAGAATCCCTCTCACTTGTAGCCTTCTCAATTTTAGCAGTAATTGATATTCTCAATCCTCCCATTGCATAGTTTCCATACAGCTTTGTTACTTCCGTCTGGTTTACAAATGCAGCCATTTTGAATTTTAGTTACAATTAACCATGGGGAAAACAAAATTGCACTTTTTTATCTATCAAGTGTGACTAGTTTCTTTTTTCATTGAACTGAATAAAATATCAAACCTATATTAATGTTAAGAGATTATATCAAAGCAGCATGTAAAGGGTCTTCACTTATATGGTGGGATAGCCAACCGCTTACAGTGTGTCAGAAAGACTGATACATTTATTTCAACTTTCTATTATTGCTATATTATTTTCCGGCAAGCAACGTTTTTTTGCAAATCTGTGAGGGAGATTGCCAAATCACACTTGTATTAAAGTTATGCAGAGTGTAGTACAATATTACATAAATATATGGGAGACACAATATCATATCACAAGATGGACACTATTGACACAGCGTTCTCTTAGGTATATAGTATAATGTGATTTTTCAGATCCCAATGAAAAATTCACAAAAGTGAAACAAAGTTTGGCAACTTATTCCGGCACTGTGTTGGTCTTTCTGCCGATATCACGTTCCCTGTGAAGTGCTAGCCTGGACGGATCCAGAATTTTACTGCAATATGGATGATAGTTAAGATGAAAGGCAGGAATAGGATCTGATCTAAAATGTGTGGCTCGGCAGTCGCTCACACACGGGGCCATGGAAACCAAAGCTGTGTGCCTGAGCCCATAGAAAAGCATTCTTCCATATTTGTGTGCATGTAGCCTTAGAAGTCTTACTATGTCATTTCTATTACAATTTTTTGTAGGCAACATGGCAAAGGCTTTCACACCTTGTTTTAAGTTGACTTCTCTCACCTGGTTTTGATCTACATCTCTGTAGTTTCTTAAAGTGGCAGCCTGAATGGTCACCTGATATACAGGACTTGGGTGCACACAAGCCCCAAGCAATGACAGCACTCTCAGATAGGAAGGACTTCTCTCTTTGTCTCTTTGACCAGTTACAGTAGTAATATAGTCAGAAATGGCATTCATTCGTTTCTATCTTCTCATTGCGTGCCAAATACCAGTTCTAAATGCAGAACAATTGACAAAAAAGCACCATTTTCTTACAGGCTTTGCTCTTATTCATATTTTGTAATTTAAATAACACATTACGTTTATCCTTTGGGCCAGTATGATTACACAAATACCAAATTTCGAAAGTTTTTGTTATGATTTCAACTGTGGCAACTGTGGCTTAAAGGGGTTGTCCATTTTCAGCAAATAATTGATATGGTTTATGTAAGGAAAAGTTATACAATTTCCCAATATACTTTCTGTATCAATTCCTCATTTTTCTAGATCTCTGTTTGCTGTCCTTATATAGAAAGCTTCTATGTTTTCTTCCAGTGGATATAAATCTGTCGATGGTCTTGTGATGGACATGCATGTGCACGAGACATTATTATCACAGAGAGTAATCATGGCTGTGTGATAATAACGACTTGTGCACCCTCAGGTCCATCACATGACAATGGAAAGATCTATTTACTGGAAGTAAACATACAAGCTTTCTACAACAGGACAGCAAGCAGAGATCTAGAAAACCATGAGGAATTGATACAGAAAGTGTATTGTAAAATTGTATAATTTTTCATTACACAAACCATATCAATTATTTTCTAAAAGTGGACAACCCCTTTAATGCTTAAGAATAGTAGGGGGAGTCTTCTTTATTATAGAGGTTAAGCGGTTAACCTCTCTAGGTTCTCCATTTAAATGTCAACTCTTACTATTAAGGAAAATTTGCCAATTCTGTAATACTTGTCCCTAGTGTGCCAATTGACAAGCACTACTTGTATATACTACTTTAATATAATAAGTGAAGGGCATTAGTGAGCTCCATACACCATTTGCTTCAATGAATGAAATTTCATTTAGTCTTCATTCATAGGGGGAGATATATTAAAGGAAACCTACCACCACGGATCTATCTATTAAGGTAGATCGGGTGGTAGGTGCCTCTGTTGTATGTGAGGATAGCCCTAATCCTCACGTCCCCTGTATCTTTTTCTAACTTTTATTGCCTTAAGATGCAAATTTTCCAAAGAGGCTACTGGGGCATGGAATAGCCAGAGCTGAGACTACACAATCCACCCCCAGTAGCCTCTTTGCTCCTCCTACCGACACATCTTCGGCACCCAACTACGAAAAATGCTGTCTTCAAGGGCGAGGGCGCGCAGCTCCTCGTAGCTGTGCACCAAAGATATGCCGGTAGGAGGATCAAAGAGGCTACTGGGGCGTGGAGTAGCCGCGCCGTGTAGCCTCAGCTCTGGTATTACATGCCCCAGTAACCCTTAAAAGTCCTATCCTCATGTACAATAGAGGCACCTACCACCCGATCTACCTTAATAGGTAGATCTGTGGTGGTAGGTTTTCTTTAATATGTAGGTCTATAAACCAGTGCAGAGTAGAACAAGACATATCTCTGCTGCACCAGATTAATTCCTGTGTCTGATGCTGGATGATTATACTTTGCACCTCCTATTAATTTTTTCTAGTTTACAGCACCTTAACAGGAGGCTCACATGCTATGACCTGCAAGGCCCCACCTCTTTTTGCAGAGGACATAACTCATTTTCAGACAAGATGAAAAACTACCTAAAAATGGTCTAAAACCTTCAATAAATGTGGTGCACTGCATAGACAGATTGATATATCTCCCCATAGTGCACCAATTCTTACATACATTACAGTTATTCAACTTTCCGTACCTAGGTCTGTACGGAGGGGGCTTCTGTAGAGTGCCACAATTGGGACTTCTAAAATTTGATGCAAAACACTGTTACAAAATACTTTTGACTAACACAATACAGCTGGCCATAAACATCACACCACTATAGGATAAACACATATCATGGTCAGCAAGATCCAAGAGGTGTAAGGTTTTGTCCCATTCAAATAATTTCCAGGTTGAAAAACATAGTTCATATGTGATTTAAACTGGTAATTACAGATTTACCAAGTTTCTACTCACAGTATCAGTAGAAAATGGCATAGTAGATGTGGTGGCATACAGGTTAGCTGTTGTTAGGCTAGAGGATATGGTTTATATATCAGCTTTTTTTACCCAGCAGAAAAGCCGCTTGTATTTGGATGACTCCAGGCCAACAAAAATGCTCTTAAAGATACTCTTCTTTGTAGAATCCATGTATGTGGTACATCAAATCTGTTCTGTGTGAACAAAGCCGTGTGTCTGGAAGTAAGAGGGTCTCCACATGGAGACTTCGCCAAGGTGCAGGTGTGTGGAGACTTGCAGCCTTTTGGCCTCTTTTGGCTACCTTGTATGACAGCCTGCTTAACATCAAGCATGACTTTCAAGAAACCTAAAACCAAACCAATATATTTATTACAAAAGGAACAGATTCCCAACTGTAGCCCACACTGTTTTGATGTCCTTGCAACTTGTCAGTAGAGTGTAGGGAACTGGTTTAGGGAGTGTTGGGAAGTAAGAGTTCTCCTTACGCAGACTTTGCCAATTAAAGGACAACTACCACCAGATTACTGGTGGTAGATTGTCCCCACAATCATGCTCATTACCTAAGGAAGTCAATTGCAGGTTTTCCAGTGTCCAGAATACTATGAAAAATAGGCTCAGGTTCATGGCTCCGTCGGCCACTAATTATCCATTGTGCCGCCACCTTCTTCACAGACACCCGGTGACGTCAGCCGGCTGCCTGCAAGTCTTGCGCATGTGGGAAAACCCCATTCCTTGTGCAGCCACAGTAATATCCATCGGGCTGCGCAAGGAACGGAGTTCTTGCACATGTGCAAGACTTGCAGGCATCCGTCTGATGTCATTGGCTGACTGTGAAGAACGGGGCGGCACAAAGGAGAGGTGGGGCATGCATAATTAGCGTCTGGTGGAGCCATGAGGCCATCAGTTGATGTGAGCCTGAGAGCCTGAGTTATTATTCATAGTATTCTGGACCCCTGAAAGTTAGAAAAAAAGCCTGCAATCAACTCCCCTTAGGTAACAAGCATGATTGTGTGGGCAGTCTACCACCAGTAATCTGGTGGTAGATGTCCTTTAAGGCCGCATTGCAGGCATGTGGAGACCTACAGCCATTGATGCTTCCTGAAAGTCATGCTTGATGCTAAGGGGCTGCCTTACAAAAAAAAAAAGCCAAAAAAGCCATGTTTTCCCTAACCCATCCTGGAAAACGTGTCTGCATATTTCCCTGAGCAAAGCCTAATCAGCGAATAATTCTTGTGATATCGCAAATGGAATATTTGTTGGGGAAATTTCTGGGACTGTGTTAATCTAAATTGGACTGAGTAGACCATATGCTTGCCATCTAATCAACCCTGTTAAGATGAATGGAAATGATTCCATCAAACAAATCTGTCATACTATATCCAGACCACCTGCATATAACTCAGTATTTCGTAAAAGCTATATTATACTTTCTGCCTAGGTGGTATCACTACAGTATACATAGCAGGGAATATCACTTTATACATGATCAGATAATACAGTGTGTGTGTGAACAAGGTGTGTGAACTTTCCAATCATTCATCTTCAGTCCTCACTCACTAAGAAAACTTGATGGTTGAGTTCAGAGAATCTGACCTGCTCTTTGTTCTTGAGAGCAGAGACAATTACCCTCCTCAGAAATGCTTTTAACATAAAAAGTCAGAAAGTAAAAAATGTGTGTGTGTGCTGACCTGGAGCAATCTAATAATTTTATTCCTTTTTTATGTCTCTGTAACATGTCTGGTTATGACACATGCCCGGGCCACTCTCTACACCGCGGTGGTGTCTGCTAATCCTGCTAGGGCTGTCCATAAGGGCAATTAGTTTTCATCTGTCCACAGCTCGCTGACAAGAGGAAAATGCAGTCTGGTGTCCCCTCAGGAAAACAAATTATACATATATCCTTTTTACTTAACTTCAAAGACAGACTCTTCCTACATTACCGAATATTTCAACTATCTGTCTTTGGGGTGGAAGCTGCTCTGATTGTTGCTAATTCATTTTGGAGGAGTGTGTCCACCTTAACTATGTTAACCCTGTGTGTGCTCATCTTTATGAGCCTACGGAAAAATAGGTATATGACATGATAACATCCCATTAATGTAAGGCCGCTTTCACACTGATGTGTGCTCGCCCGGGCTATGGGCAAGCACAAGGCAGCATGCTGCAGAGGAGCGGCACGCCCGTACTTACGGGGGAAAATAGAGTCTGCTCTATCTTTCCCCGCTGGTATAGAATGGTGGACAATACATCCGTTAAAGTGGATGGATGTATTGCCCATTGAAAGGCATGGAGTCCACCCTAACCATCAGCAGCATTGGTAGGCAGTCTGGATTATTGTGGAAGAAATCCATGAATTTTAAATAGACCCAATTCTGTTTTTTTAATATAAATTTTTATTAACTTTTTTCTTTATTTTTAAGGAAAGCATAGCAATAGAAGCCAGACATTGCAATTTTACAGTATAGTAGCCGCACAATTTGCAATTTTTGTGCTGAAAATTCCCCACTTATACTCGGGTATATAAAAAAATAAACTGAGTACTCACTATTCCGATGGCTCAGGCAGCTCCTCTTCGAGTCTTCATGTGCGCAGCCAGTCTGCGACAGCTCCGTGGGCTGCACCTCTTCTTTCTTCATGCTGGCTGCAGGTTCGCGATAACTCTGTGCACACAGCCCAGCCGGCACACAACTGCCACGCACATGAAGATAGAAGAGGAGCTTCCCGGACCATGAGAATGGTGAGTAGTCAGTTTATTTTTTTTTACAGAAAGCTATATCCTACAGGGGGCTGGCAGGCAATATATACTAAAGGGGGGCTGGATACATACTAAAGGCTATATACTTTAAGGGGCTGGCAGGATATATACTAAAGTGGGCTTGCTATACATTACAGAGGGCTGGCAGGCTATACATTACAGGAGGCTGGCAGGATATACATTACAGGGGGCTGGCAGTCTTTAAACTACAGAGGGCTGGCAGGCTATATACTACAGGGGGCTGGCTTGCTATATACTACAGAGGGTTGGCAGGCTATATACTACAGGGGATGGCTGGCTATATACCGGGAGGCTGTGAACAATGCATTTCCCACCCTCGGCTTATACTCAATTCAATAGGTTTTCCCAGTTTTTGTTGGTAAAATTAGGGGTCTCGGGTTATACTCGGGTCGGCTTACACATGAGTATATACGGTAATACAGTTTATTTAGCTGTGGCTAAAGGAAAGAGACTGGTACTCAGAGATGCATATTTAGAGCTGTTAAAATGTGTAGTGTGGCAAAGTATAGAGAAGCATTAAAGGCAACCTGTCACCACATTTTCACAAATACAGTTAGTGATAGGTTCCTATAGAGCCCTATTGACTAAATGACACCCTTTTTTTAGCTAAAAATTGTTTCCCTTTCATCCCCATAAAATGTTATATTATCTGACATCAGAAGGGGTGTGTCCTGCTTGACTGGCCGCTCCCATCTACTCCTTCCCATGCCTGGTCACTATACAGCACTTCATGTCATGTGACCAGGCAATGTCATCTAAGGTCCTTTTCAACTAAAATTTGCCATATCTACCCGATGTATGTGTCAAGGGAAGGAGTAGGGCGCAGAGAGAACATGGGTTATCTTGTAGTTTACTGGATAGTCGTATGTTCTTTTGGTTTGATGAAGTTAATTAAGTACCCTATGATCAAATAACTTGTAAACTTTCAACTTTAGTGTCCAGCCATGTGTCTTTGGTCAATCCGCAGCATTGTTTAGCCTTTTGATTTGCTTAGTCAGTGATGTTTGTTATATTTCCATGTTAAGGTCTCTTCTGCTACTTATTGTTTGTGTGGCCTGCATATATCAAAATTATCCACAACAATAGTGTTTATAAGACATTTCTAACCGCACAGATAATATGTACTATGTATGTTCTTTTGTGTCTTTTCTTTGTGCTTAAATTTCCTCCATGGTTCCTACAGGAGAGAGAATTTGTGATGGGACCTGTTTTCCCAGCTGACCATCTCTTCCATCCTACATATAGGGGCATATTTATCAGGACCTCTGCGCACCGCCAGTGGTGCAGAGGCCCTGAAATAATCGCAAATGCTAGCTTATTGCTAGCTTTTGCGATTATTTTCCCCAATCCGCCACCTTCACGCCAGTGGGGCGTGAAGGGGGGGTGCGGCCGGACGGGAGTGGGCCGGCGCGGGGCGTTACTGTCCCCGCACCTGCGCACTCGCTGCTGCTGGCGACTTTTTATACGTGAAAAGTCGCTGGCTGCGGTTTTTTCTACGCCAGGCCTTGCCTGCCGTAGGATAAACGCTGTGCTGCTGGGCTGCGAATTCGCAGCGGCGGGGCGATCATACGCTGGCGCACGAGCGCCAGCGTATGATAAATATCCCCCATAGTGTCTACCCGCTCAGTTCAGTCTGCTAAAGTTAGGGGCTCTTTTTGCAGCCACTTTCTTGGGATTACAAACCTAGCTGCCTGAATCAGCTAGGTGGTGAGATTCTTTTGCTCGGTGTCCGAGATTTATATGGTGTTATTTTATACCCCATTACTTGCTTCTCAATCTCTGTCCAGAAAGATTGAATAAGTGGGCAACCCAATAAAATGTGACTTAGTGTTCCTTTCTCTGTTCCACACTTCCAGCACACCTCTGAGTCTGTTATTCCTTTTTGTTTTAATATTGCTGGGGTGTTATACCATCTTGTCACTGACTTTTGGGGTCCGAAATAAACTTTAAACCAAAACTACCCCTACACTCATCCATAAATCATCAAGGCCTCTTCAACTATATACTCAAAATACCAAAAGGAACCAGAGCGGCAATAATATATAAAAAAATATTATTCTTTATTGAAAATACATAGATACAACATATATAACCCTCAAATGGGAAAAGAATATGAATACAATATATGGGGGACACAAGTAGCCCCAGATGGAAAAAGGGCAACACAGGAGACCAATGGCTGCCCCTATTAGCCCAGAGTCCAAATAGTGTAGTTGTAGATAATGGTAATATAGTCAAAGTATAAGACTCAAATATATAGGGCAAAAGTGGCAATAGTGCAGTAAAAAGAGTATAATTCATGCACCACACTGGAGGTACCATCCAGTGTTAGAAAAGGATATATCAAAATACTATTGCACACTCACCCGAAAACATAATGGACAGACGCTGGGCAGATCAGGGGAAAGCCAAAGGATGCACCCCGACGCGCGTTTCGCACAAATGCTTCGTCTGGAGGTGATGAGGACTTGTGTCCCCCATATATTGTATTCATATTCTTTTCCCATTTGAGGGTTATATATGTTGTATCTATGTATTTTCAATAAAGAATAATATTTTTTTATATATTATTGCCGCTCTGGTTCCTTTTGGTATTCCGAAATAAACTTTGTCTACCACAACACTATATTCACCTCCTTAATAATAAGTTCAAAACTGCTAAAATAAGATAATACTAACCAGTCAATTCCCTACACTAAGTGTGCACTTATCTTGCTCAATTTTCTGGCCAGGAATTGAGACTGGCCCCTTACGCCACCTCACCTCACCAAGTAGGTTGGAATGGGGAAGGGAGTGGGACAGACCAGATACAATTGTGCCAGGCAGGATATACCAAGAATCCATAACCTCATAGTATATTGGGCACATTGTGCACCGTTGGCGTGGATTTCATGATAGGCTCAGTTGTGACCTACAGGTCTAAGAGGTCTCTGTTCTCTGTGCGCAGGGAATTGAAGATAGTAAAGCTGCTAGTCTTTACCCACTAGGTTCAGAAAAAAATAGAGAATTATAGATAAAGCCTGCAGAGGGTACTCTGTAATGTACATTCAACCTAAACCTGCATACATTGCGATGCCTTGCAGTGCCGTTGAGAAAATTATTTCAATAAAAATCTATGGGAAGGTGTAGGAGTTACCAAAACAGAGCTCTGATATGTGTCCCCTTTTGTCTGTGTCTGCCGCTCGTCCTATGTCTGTAACCAGCCATTTTTTATTTTTTCCCTTTTTGTACTGACAATATGATGATATCTTTGATTTTTCCTGCAGGCGAGCTGCTGCTGGGTATTCCACATAAATCAAGCCCGAATTTCTTTTCATCCGTCTAATAACTTGATTAAATTATGTCAGAAGGCTGATAATATTCTCTCTATAACTGCAATTATGTTCATACTTTTCATTCTGAAGAAAAAAAACCTGTTTTATAGAAAAATGCATTTAAAATCAACATTTATTTCACTTATACATTTTCAATGTTGTCAGAATTCCTGACAACCTGGGAAATGGACCCAGGTGCTGAAAATATGATCTGACAGCACATTTTTTTCTTTAGAGGTGGTGACAGCAGTGACAGAAACATCTGTTTCTTAGATTCTAAATCTTGGTTAACAGATTCCTGTTCAATAGTTCCTCTTGTTACACCCTCCTATAATGTTTAGTCACAAACAACATTTTTTGCTCTTCAACCCTGTAGTTAAAATTCCTATAACAATAGGTTAAAGTGTGATTTATTTATTCAAATCAAGATCAGTGTTATCACATTGTTATCATTATCTAGAGGTATATTTTTACACCTCAGTATTCTGCTTAAAATTTTGGAAGCCAGTCTGTGTCACGGACTGACCAAACATCAGGAATGGGATTCTTTGCATTATATCAATCTATGAAAAAGCAGTGCTGTGGAATAATCAATTAAAGCATCATCACTGCTGTTTAGCTGGGGAAGCAGGGATTTCTTGTGTCATAGATCGATATGATGCAAGGAATCCCGTTCCTGCAGTGTGGTCAGCCCGTAAAACAGGACTCTGCACAGTCTGTTATCACAGGTTGATCATGTTGTGTGTGAAACAGGCCTCATACCTTCTCCTATGGACTCACAGCTTTTCCTCCAAATACTGATGCAAAATATTGATCAGAATATTGCCGTGTGAAAGTCCACACAGACTCCTGCTGGCACTCAGCTACAGAATTTGTAGCTTTTGTAGGGGAAGATCTTCACAGCCAGACCAATTCTTCCATCACTGTTCCCTTGGATTTTAGCATGTAAATTGACATGACGTGGATTTAAAATATTTCTGCTGCACATTACGCCTTGGTGGCTATGTCATTAGAAATTTTTGAAGAAGAACTGATCTCTAAAGACCCTTATAAGGGATCATCTGTTTAATATGAGAGAGCAGATTTTTATTACTACAGCTTGGCAATGTAAGTGATCTACTGTATGTGATTAGACCAAATTGACACTACGGCACGTAGCGTTCTTATGCTATGTGGGTTGCTCGCAACAGAGGGGGAAAACAGAGTCAATTTGCCCCCAAACTTGCCCATAAACAGAAATTCGCAATACATGAATTCAGTCCTATTGTGAAAACTTGGCAATGCAAGTTTAATAAATTTGGTGCAAGCAGAGTCTATGTCAAAGTGACTCTGCAAACACAGAGTTGCAAAACAGCAATTGCAACACAACTTCTCCAAAACAACGATATACAAAGACAAAACAGAAAATTATATATTAACCCCAATGGCTTTTGTCAGATGGGTTTTTATTCACACACATGTTTTTAATACTCACGAGTCCATGCATGAAAAATGTATTGGGGGAGATCTATGATGCCTTATCCACCAGTTTTCTGTCAGAGAAGGCACATGCATCTCCCCTCTCTTCCAGTTTTTGTTTTTCTCCAACCTGCATGGCACTATGGGCAGGGGAGATCGAGCGGGGAGCGGGGCGGGAAAACTGGCACAAACCATAGCAGTTCAGATCTGGTCTAGAAATCCAAACTGGCGGAGTTTGCGCCTGCAGGAGGCTACGGGTTGAAATTTAAGACTGCCATTAAAAACGGACATCTACCATTAGATTTACTGTGATTTTTTTGTGCCAAAAAATTGAAAGGGCCTTTTCCCACCATTCAGAAATATAGTGGAAAATAATAGAAACGTAGAAGCAACACCATGATTTCATGATAGGCCCAGTTGTGACCTAGAGGTCTGGAAAACCAGATTTAAGACTTGTGATTTTTTTTTTTTTAGTATTACTTTTTAAAACTTTATTTTGACTACCTTTTACTGCTTCTCTTGGGGATTTACACTTTGGATACCATGATCCTTGGTTCAGTCCACTGCAGTATCGTCACAGGCTCGCCCCAATGGTTTTTCTTAGTTGATAGCACTCTGGCTGTCATGGCAACCCCCTGGCGCCGTATGATCACATTGCCAGCTGCAGTGATCATGATTAAAAGATTTGTCTTTCCAATTTACCATCCGATTTTCTGATGGTACACAGCCCTAACTGACTTAGTTGTTCCATCTTTTAGTTTCTGGAACATTTTTTTTATTTTCATCAACAGGAGCATCTTTCTGAAACAGACTAATGAAAATATATGCTTGTGAGCCAGAGGTGCTACAGATTACATCACCAGAACATCTCTTGGCTCTGCCATCTAATAATATATGTATGCCCCCATTCTCTGAATTTTAGTTTGGTCCCACCTACTAATCTGGATATAGCCAGTGATGTCACCGGCTGGACCTGCTAAAAATTCAGAAAAAGACTTCCAGAAACTAGAAAATGGAACAACACAGTGCGTTAGGGCAGTCTGGCATCAGAAAATATGATGGTAGATACCCTTAAATCACGGCAGTTGAAATACACCCATCAAAGCTAATTCATTGAATAATGCATGGTGCAGGGCCTGAAGTGAGGAGCATGACTTACTTTTATTGTATTCCTAGAACCTTGCTAGAACCTACAGTCATGCTCCTCCCTTCAGGCCCTGCACAAGGTATAATTCCTTTAAGGGCGTAAACTGCCCTACACAGAGATCACTACATATAGGGTACATACAGCAGGGAACAACCAGTCTCCTGCTGCTGGTTGCATGGCACAGTGCCAGTGCCATTACTAAGGCCAGAATGCTTGTCTTAATGGAGCGGGTGCCCACTAATTAGGACTAGCATTCTTGTCCTGCATCACTCAATGGTTAAGCTATTGCAAAGTTATTGATAGCAACTATTGATAGAACTATATAAATCTTATCAACAGGTCCACTATTGTAGATGCTTCCTCTCGTTGACCCAGGCTTAGTTTAATCACACATTGAGTTTTTCTGATCCAATTTCAGGTACTATAAAAAGGCTCTAAGAGGATACTTTTGTGAAAGATTGCTAAGCAAGCCTCATAGATATTTTGACGCACCCAACGACATTTTGGCAATATTCAAACTAGGTAGCTCATCATTGGAAGCAGAGAAGAAGGGTTATCATTTTGATGCATTGACTTACCATCTAGGTGGTTCTGACCTTACTGATCCCATGAGGTTTTTGCATCAGTGTTTAAGATAGGGCACACGTGGGTAACAGGATCCCACCTGTCTGGAGATGCACAAGCACCACGTTTTCGTTATCCACCATTCAGACACACCTCTCTCATCCCACCATCTCTTTTCTTTGCAGTTGTGTTGTGAATGATAAAACTGGACTGCTATTGACTGGAACTGAATCATCTTTAGCAATAAATCCAGGTTCTGGTTAAATGCACGGTAGCTGAGTGAGTAGCACTTCTGCCTTGCAGCGCTGGCGTCCTGGGTCTGAATCCCACCCAGGTCAACATCTGCAAAGAGTTTGTATGTTCTCTTCATGTTTGCGTGGGTTTCCTCCGGGTACTCCGGTTTCCTCCCATACTGTTAGGTTGTTTAGATTGTAAGCCCCATGGGGACAGGGACCAACTTGACATACTTTGTGCAGCTCTGCATAATCTGTGTGCGCTATATAAATAAATTATTATTATTATTATACTAATAATGGTCAAGTTTTAGTATGTGGTTAGCGCTTCATTGCTGCTTGTCTTTTTGCTAGTGCTATAATCTAGTATTGTATCATATGTAACAGTCGGTTACCCCTAGTACTGATATGAAGGCACTCAAAGCTCAGCGTTGTTTGTAAGGCTTCTTGTGGCCACATGTATTTCTACTGATTTTTTCAACTTGCATTTTTCAGCAGGATAATATATACTCACACACAGGAAGAAATTACTAGGAAGGTCTCCACCAGATTGCAACAATTCCTTAGTCTGCAAGGTTTATTACCAATCAAGATATCATAGGATCAGCTGGGATGGTAGCTTTGGCAACCCACAAGTGTACAGGATCTACAGGCCCAACTACAATAAATGTGCCGCAGGATAACATACGGAACCTGTATGTCTTCATCCCCAGCTGTACCTAATTTCAATTTGTACAATTGTAAAACTTATCCTTTTGCTCTGATATTGCTATCACTTACATATACTTTCATTATACCAATGATACCATTCATATAATTCCAGCAACTCCTTTTAGGTCAGCTATGTACTTGTCAAAAAATGTAAACTATATGTAGACCTCCAAACATGCATAATATAAAAAAAACTAATCCTGAAATATAACAATTCTAACTGCTGGCCTGGCTGGGGTATTTTTATTGCCCAACTCTGTCTGGACCTGTCTTTGAACATCATTATCTCAAACAGGTGTTGGGCACTAAAAACAGGCCCATCAAGTCTGCAAGGAACTCATTTAGAACTGTGTTATTTCATGACAAGCTACGATTATCATGTCATTGCTGTTGTAAATCACGAAGGAGTTGACATCGAGACAGGATACAGTTTAGCCAAATGCATCACATTTACAGTATGGCAATAGGAAATAGCCAGTACTCATTGTTAGCAATCTTCACCAGCTAAATGATCATCATTTACAATCATACTTGGCAGCTCAGAAATGTTAAGTATTCAGGATTTACAGACCTCGGATTAGAGAAACCCTTTCTATACTTCTCTCTGAATACCTAAACTTGTAGTTTCTCCAGTTTTGTAATACATTGGAATTTACTTTTCAATATTTTTCTGTATTGTAGTAAAAAATTGAATTTCCTGATTTACTTTTTGTGTAGCATATTTCTAAAAACATGTCAGGAATGAGTCTTCCTTTAACCCCTAAAGAATCCAGCCAGCTTCAGCCTCCGGGACACTGTAATTTTTCTCATGTTTTCATGCAGGAAGATGCATTTCTAAAAGCAATATATATTTTTTTGTTTCTTTTGTTGGATGAATTATTTTTAATGAAATTATTTTAGAGTGCTTTGACTAAATTTTATGAACTCTTTTTGGGACTAATAAAAAAAATCACTAATTCTGGCATAGTTTTTGTTTAAATGATTTGCCTCATATGACCTGTACCCCGTGTGATTATGGGTATATCAATTTATATGTTTTTTATTGTATTTCTTAAAGCAAATGTACAATAGAAACCAAGCATGATAAGCAATTTACTCATAGATCTCGGCATTGGACAGTGGTAATTGTCACGGGTGCCCCTGCGGCCCATTTCTCAGGTTGCAGGGGGACTTTTGTGCATCCGTGTGCCCCGTTGTCTCACTTACTTTGCTGGCTTCCAGCGTCATCTCTTGTAGCTCACCGGGCACCTTCCCATCTTCTAGGGTGCCCACGCGCTGGCTTTGTAATATTTAAAGGACCAGTGCGCCGCTAATTGGTACTGGCCGACAGGCAATTCTGTTAAATAGCCAGCTTCTTCCTGTGTTCCCTGCTGGATCTTCGTGCCTTGTGCCCTAGTGAAAGCTGTGTTCCTATGCCTGTGCAGTTATAGTGATTTCCCGTTGTGACCCTGGTTCTGTTCCTGACTAAGCTCCTCCGCTGCCTGCCTTAACCTATTGCTATGTCCCTGACTCTGATCCTGTGCTGTCCATCTTGACCTCATGCCTGTCCCCGACTACGATTCTGACTAATGTCTCTGTACCTCGTCTTGGCTGCTACCGCTGACAAAGTCACACCTGTGCAATGACCTGGTGGTACCACACTGCAGCAAGTCCAACTGCTTTGCGGCAGTCGCTGGGGAAAACCGGGTACCCAGGTGTCGTCTCACGTCATTGTCCACTGCCCCTGGAGCCTGACAGTAAGATCCGGCCATGGACCCCGCCAAGGTTCCGCTAGCCAAACTGGCTGATCTTACCACGGTCGTGGTCCAGCAGTTCTGGCAGATTGCCATGCAAGGTGAACAGCTTGGTCAAGTCACCGCCATGTTGCATCAAACGAAGGAGGATGAAAACACAAAAACATAAAGATACACAACATAACCTAGAGCAGTGATGGCGAACCTTTTAGTGGCTGAGTGCCAAAACTGCAATCCAAAACCCCCCTTATGTATCGTGAGATGCCAACCAAAAATTAAAGCAGTAAATTATCACTCTCTGTTAAACAACTTTCAATCATATTGGCCTCCTGAGGACAGCAACACAGTAGAAAGATGGAAATTTTTCATCATTGTAGCTTCTTTCCCGTGTCCCTCTGTACACAGAGAATCGTGGGTCCAGCAAGAGGTCCTCCAAAGATAATTTGGCCCTGTCTACCCATTCTCCCTCTTCCTACAGTCCCAAGTAGTCAGTATCAAAATATGACTGAAAGCCACATCTTTTAAGTTGCTTGGAACTGCAGGAAGATTCTTTGAGTCCTGTCCAGTGTGCTGGGGTGGTGGCCCAAGTGCCCACAGAAAGGGCTCCGAGTGCCGCCTCTGGCACCTGTGCCATAGGTTCGCCACCACTGACCTAGAGTCTATTTCCTCAGATAATGAAAATACTGTGTTGAATTTGTCTGCCTATATTCTCACTACTAATGAACTCTCTCTACTATCTTGAATTTTGTACACACCTGTAATTTTGACCTATATAACACCATCGACGATGTCAACAGATTTATTCAGCTAATCACTGTGAAGAGACATATTTTCAACACTGATGAAAATCCACATAACTATACTTCACCTGCTCCACACACCAACAACATAGGGTCTGTGGATTTTCCTCTATACAATACTTTTGCCGATCATCTGACCATGCTCCAATTAACATCATTACAAGTGGAAACACAAACCAATGAAGACTATGGGGGGGATTTACTAATTGTGGCGCAAGCACTTCTGTCGGCATCGGAGATCAGTCTCCGCAAAGCACAACCCGATGTATTTAAGTGGGGAAAGGCTGTTAGTAATTAATGGGTAAACGGAACTGATCAGTTGGGCGCCATAAACATGCCGACATCAATGAGATGTGCGCCAAAATCGTACATGAACTGCGCCTTAATTTTGCTATCTGACCAATTTAGTGCGCCAAAACTTGCGCCTAAAAATGTGGAGGATAATATGCAAACGTTAGGCCACGCCCACTTGCGCCAAGAAAAGACGGAGGTGTCGGGATAGTCGGAAACATCTGTTCTTTCTGGCGCAAACTCATTATAAATTATCAGCAACAGTTTTGCGCCAAAAAAAAACTTAAAATCCTGGAATTTTTTTGGTGCAGATGCGATAATACATGTGCCACTATAGGTTACAAACATCCAACAATGTGACAAAATCTAACCATGAATTTTACCCCATCAATACTCGTACTTCATTCATGGATAATTTCCAAGCTGAAGTCATTAGTGACCTTACACAACTTGCTGCCGAATCCAATTAATCTCCTTTAGTTTCCAACCTTACACTTGGACAAAAACAAGCATTTAAGGAATTACAAGATAACCCAAATATCATCATAGCCGCCGATAAAGGCGGATCTATAGTAGTTTTGGGCAAACTTCTAAATGCAAGAAAAATCCACACTCTTTTGTCAGATACTACTACTTTATGCAAGCTATCCTCTAACCCTATTCACAGGTTCAGGAACACTTTATCTTGGATTGTGGAAGAAGGTATAAGTTTGGGAATTTTTACGGACACTGATAAAAATACCAGACTTTGACCACCGTCATGTATGCTCTGTCTAAGACGTATAAAAAGGTCTTTTCCGCACCGTTCCGACCTATAATATCTGGTATTGGGTCTCTCACTGAAAATCTTGGTAAATGGCTTGACTCGTTACTTCAACCCTTGGTTTGTCATAAATATTTGTACTAACTTTTTCTTTCAATATGTCTTTTTTAGAGCGAGCACTAAAATGCTCGGGTGCTCGTTATTCGAGACAAACTTTTCCTGATGCTCGAGTGCTCGTCTCGAATAACGAGCCCCATTGAAGGGAATAAAATGTGTTATTTAATTGAAAAAGAATGTCTTCTGATAAGTTAGCAGATGTATGCAAACATCTGCAATCTATTCTTCACTGTTCCGCGTGTATATTATCTCCCGACAAGTTAGCAGATGTGAAGAACAGTGAAGAATAGAATAAAAACAGTGAACACAGGATCATTTAAGTGAAAAACGCAGTGAAAAACACAGTGAAGAATAGATTGCAGATGTTCGGCACATCTGCTTACTTGTCGGGAGAGGAGATACGCTGTCCCGGGATCCGCTCCTCTTCTTCCACTGAAGTCTCCCCGATCTCTCTGCCCTTCCCGATGTCTCTGTGCTGCTGCCCCGATGTCTCCGTGCCTGCCGCTGCCCCGTTGTCTCCGTGCCTGCCGCTGCCCCGGTGTCTCCGTGTCTGCCGCTGCCCCGGTGTCTCCGTGCCTGCCGCTGCCCCGATGTCTCCATGCCTGCCGCTGCCCCGCTGCCTGTGCTGCTCCCCGGTGTCTCTGTGCTGCTCACCGGTGTCTCTGTGCTGCTCCCTGGTGTCTCTGTCCTGCTCACCGTGTTCTTCAATGTGTTCTTCACATACTATTTTGTTTGCACCGTTCCGCGCATATCTTCCGACAAGTAAGCAAATGTGCCGAACATCTGTAATCTATTCTTCACTGTGTTTTTCACTGTGTTTTTCAATTAAATGATCCTGTGTTCATTGTGTTCACTGTTTTTATTTTATTCTTCATTGTTCTTCACTGTGTTTTTTTAATTAAATGTTCGATCTCGAGCAGGGGAAATACTCGTCCGAGCAACGAGCCGTTTCGAGTACCTTAATACTCGAACGAGCATCACGCTCGGACGAGTATACTCGCTCATCTCTAGTCTTTTTATATACATTTCTTAGTATACCTCCACATATCTTGACTTACAACCATACATTTTCTTTTTCCTTTCATTTCTTCTTTTTGAAATCTTGCGTTAGATCAGCTCCTACGAAGTTAGGGAGTTCAGTGGAGATAAAGAATGAGACAAAAAGGTACATGTAGTGAAATGGCAAGGGATTTTGCTCGTCTGTTTGGGTTGTGTGGTACTCACCAAATGATACTAAGCTGTGTGAAGTAATTAATACTGAGGCCAATAGTATGGCATTACAGAGGGATTTGTGGAAGCTTGAAGAGTGGGCAGAAAAAAAGTTGATGAGGTTTAATGTAGATAAATGTATAGTTATGCACTTGGGCCATGGAAACAAAAAGTACAATTATGTTCTTAACAATCAATTACTTGGTAAAATTGGAGCTGAAAAACACTTGTTATTGGCAGATGGTAAACTTAGTTTAAGTGACCAGAGCCAGGCATCTGCTGCTAAAGAAAATAAATTATGGGATGTATCAAGAGAGGAATAGATTCTCATGATAAAAACATAGTTTTGCCCTTATACAAATCACTGGTCAGGCCACACATGGAATATTGTGTACAGTTTTGGGCACCCATGTAAAAAAAGCAGATAGTAGAACTGGAACAAGTGCAGAGGAAAGCAACCAGGATTATTAGGGGAATGGGGGGATTAGAATACAATGGCAGTACAAGGATCTCCCCAAAGATCTTTTTATACCTAGGCCTGTGGCCAGGACAAGGGGGCATTCTCTGCGCTTAGAGGAGAGATGATTCTACCATCGCCATAGACATAGAAGGTTCTTTACTGTAAGAGCAGTGAGACTATGGAACTCTCTGCCGCAGGAGGTTGTTATGGCGGACTCTGTACATGTTCAGCCTGGATGCCTTTCTGGAGAGCAAAAATATCACAGGTTATGGGGAAAAAAACATTTGTTTGATTCTTAAAAAGGTTGGACTTGATGGACTTGAGCCTTTTTCCAGCCTTATTTCCTATGATACTATGATACCAGCATCAGCATGAAATCAATATTAGAGGCTGCCTGTGGTATCCGGGTCCTTGTAGATGGTCCAGTGTACAAAATTCTGTTGATCCTCAGCTGGGTTGGTTGGAAAAAATTTCTTCAATTGGATGTTATTAAATAAAAATGTTCCTGTGTGAAAATCATTTCCCATAAATGTGGACATGTTGTCCCTTAGAAACGAGATTCTCCACCTCATTCATTAAAATGTGCAAATCACACATTGTAATGAATGGGTTGCCGCATGGCAACAGATCGCCGCTTCCCGATGACATCACAGTGAGCGACGATCGCCACCAACATGTCAGCGCCCATGCGCCACCATCTTTTTGAAGCTGCCGGCAGCTTTGCCAGCAGCGCTGTAAAACCCTGTAACACCGACCGCGGATGTTACAGGTAAATCTTTGCTATAATATGCAGCAAAGACTTACCGGCTATGGAGAGGGCTCAGCCCTTGAGCCCTCTCCATGTACCCGCACCCGACGAGCAGCGTACTATTACGGCACGCATTGGTAAGGGGTTGGAGGGCCAATGCCACTTTAATAAATCTGAAAAGCAGTAGAGTTTCAAAGGTAAACATAGAACTATCGCAAAGAGTCATACTTGAAAAACTACTGACTAGGACTTTTTTATGAAACAGGTAAAGGGTCCATTAAAATAACAGCAAAGGGCATTGATTTATTAAAGGGGTTATCTGAGATTAATAAATAAATTAGGGATGGGCTGGAGCGGGCTTTTTAAAAATAATAAACGTGTACTCACTTCCTCCTGCGCTGCTGATGTACTGCGCCGTCGCTGCTGATGTACTGCGCTGCTGTCCATCTGATCCGTGCCCCTGTTTGTTTACAGGCACGGAAGCCGAGCACAAGGAGCTTCCAGTCGGCCAGAAGCCCCTATCCTACACCATTTTTTAGCGCCATACGATACTGAGAGATAGGGACGGATGACAGTGGGCGGCCACCTCGGCTGGCCGGAAGCTCCCTGATAACATTTATTTGCCGAAATGGGAATACCCCTTTAATTTTCCAAAACACTATGAGAAATAAAGCTGTGTCATAAGGGTGTGGTACACCAGGAAGGTAGGTGTATTTTATACTACATTTTGTACAAAGCCTTTTTGCCATTGTATTGCTGCTTTATCTCATTATCATTTATTATGTGCAGTGTTTTGCTCTTTGTACTATTTGTATTAAAACATTTTTTTTGTTTCCTTTATTGGAGTCTAAACAGCGATTGTCTCCTTAGTCGCATCATTCTCCGGGTATAATGACTGTACTAATTAATTTCTCTCCAAACAGATTGGCCTCATTTATATGGAGCAGAGGGTTAATTAGCACACCTGAGCTGCACTTCCTTATTCCAAGCACAGTTCCTGTCGTGTTGTACATCTGCAGGCATCTGTCGTGTTACCAAATATTGTAAAAGGTAACACCTTGTTAATTAAAGCTTGACTGTGAAAAAGGCTCATCTGCATAATCCTCTTTTTATGTAACTTGGAGAAGAAAAGGAAGGTGACATGATTCTGTCATCCTACGTTAATATGCAATTTGGAGAGAAACAAATAAAATGTCTTGTGAAACTTAGTACAAGACAAGGTATTATATGGTAATTTTAGCTTGAAATAATGTATTCTTTTGTTATCTATGTGGGTGGATTAATGATGAGAAAACAATATGTACAACTTTCACTGACTGATATGATAACTGCAGAAATGGACTGATTATGAAAACTACAGAAATAACATGAAGCTGTTCCAAAAATATTTTTTCTTCCTGAGGCAAGCTAAACCCAGAATCCCAAGCAGAGCATACATGGTCTTTAAGGACGCAAATTAAGATCCTTAAAGTTCTCAAATTTTAATTCCCTTATGATCCTTACATAATAAAAATAATTTTTAACCCCCTTACTTTACAATTTTACTAAATCAGTGATGGTCAGTGTAAGATTCCAGAGTGTGGACGGGGACTCTCTAAGCAGACACTTCATGATATCTCTGTGCTATGAGATGCTGTGTGCTGACAATGTGCTTAGATTATTATGGTCCATGATTTTTCTACACTTTTATTGGGCTTCTGTAAAGGCAGTTTCTTAAAGGGGTCTGCCCATGAAAGAAAGTTCTCAAATTTTCATCCCAATTTTCATCAAATTTTAACCACTTACTTTACAATTTTACTCAGTTTTATTGCTTTTTTAGCTCCTATCACTCAGTGATGCTCAGTGTAAAATTCCAGACTGGGGGGGGCTCTCTAATCAGATACAGTGTGCTGACAATGTGGTTAGATTATCATGGTCCAGGATTTATTTACACTTTTATTTGGCTTCTGAACATTCTACTAGCATCTGACACATAGAGAAGGAGAGATTAGACAGATCTGCTAACTCACCTATAACACACACAGAGTCAGGTCTGCTATATGCCTTCCTCCTGGATAAAGGCCTTATGTGTCTATAGCTTGTAGAGTAAGTCTTTGCATGATACTCGTTGACAGGTAGTGTCTATGTCTGAGCTGGTCTAGTAATGCAGGGTTGAGGGGCAGGAGTAAGAGAGCACTGCAATGTGCAGAAAAGAGAAGCTAATAATGAGAAGAATTTGTCCAACCATAGTCAGAAGATTTATGGTCGGATCTGGGGCAACCAAATTGTAAACAGCAGGACTGATAGAGAGAGGTTGGAATTATATCTGTGTAATGCTGTATTTTTGTTAATAACAGTAAATTAGAGAATGTAATATTTTGTTATCCAAAGTTTATTTAAGAATCATGTTGTGGGAATACCCACTATAGGAGAATGAATTCCTTCCTGACCTACTTTAATGACCTATCACCAAACCAAACCAGTTCCCTACCCTGTAGTGACCAGATGTTATAACATCAAGCAACTGTCAGATTCAGTGGAGAGAATGCTGGTACTTCTGGTGGTGCTAGCAGCGTTCTCCAACCTCCAGCGCGTATCCGCGTAAACTCCACCTCTCGTCCCGGGCAGCAGCTGCTAAGATCTCGCCCTGTCTAGGAGTTGTGTTCTGAACTGCTGAGACTTCTGCATGGTGCCTGCTATTGTGCTTGGTTATTCTGCACCATGAGGGGTTAATTCTCAGAAGTTGTCCAGCTCCTATCAGGTTCTGGAGGTTGGGTTCTGGCTGCATAAATTGCAGCCTCACTAGTCACCTGTGCCAGTGTTTGAAATCCCTTCATCACTTGCTCTCTGCATTAGGTTTGACTTGCTCTGTATCTGTATTGTTGTGACCTCGGCTAGTTTTGTGACATTGACTCTTTGCTTACTGACTTTGTTCTTGACGTACCCTCTCGTTGTGACTCCGGCTAGTTTACTACTCTTTTGTGTTTAATGTTTGTCAGTCTGTTCGTGTTGTTCCCTTCCCACACTTATCCAGTGTATTTTGAGTCTTCAAGTAGTCGCCCCAAGGTTTAGCGTGGGGGGCTATAGGAAGGGACAGAGGTTGGGGCAAGCTCAGGGCACACTATCCCAACCCTAACAGCAACGCTGTCTGAAGTTGGAGGACTATTCCTTTTTAGAAAAGATTTAGGGGGACATTTATATAAAGTGTCCCCACCTCCGCTGTCTTGGTTTCTGACTAGCTGTCGGTAAAGAAATTTTATATTTCTGCCCCTGGGACAATTTCTGACAGTTTCTATTCTGCTAGACCATTTTTCTTTTGGTCTACACTCCGCCACTTTTCAGCACTCGAAAAATGGAAAGGACAGATATTATTTTTGTTGGAGTTGCCACCTCATAAAAACCATGTCCCTTTTTGGAACGGAGTGAAATAATGCGTAAAATCAAATATTTTCTGCCGCTGACCACTAATAAATGGATTAGAAAGACAAAAAGGTGGTGGGAGTGCCACAAAAAAGGCAGAAACCCTATAGTAAAAGTCCCCCTTTGTGTTTTGTCTATTATCCCACATCATGGCACTAGGTTTCATGAAAGTCAATTGTTGATGTGCATAGACCTCCCTTATTCAAGATAGCATTATGGCATAAATTTCCTATTTGTATTGTTGTTACCCATAATCCATATCAAAGCATGCATAGTCTTAAAGACTCAGTATCCCTGAAAATTTGGCCTGTAAAGGCAATTTGCATAAGGAAAATTAACTAACCTAGGGCTACCCATAAACATTTGGCCTCTTGCACTCAACCGTGTTTGGGGCAGGGAGCTAGCTGCACAAATGACGACAAATTCATAGGCACCATTGACTTCTACTGTGCACGGTCGCGGTACGGTGAGGCACCATAAATGTGGTGAGCTGCTGTGCTGCAAATTATAGCGCAGGATTTATGACTGATCAGTTTCAATGCATAACGGCATGGTGATCAACCCTTATCGGCCAAAGTCCTATGTGCCATAAACAAGAGATACAGCCTTGTGCAAGGGGCTGATATTTAGCTGACAGCTATTCCACTTGACCTCCCATAACCAAAATCAGACATGTTTAGATCAACCAAGCCTGGATTAAAATGATATAATTTACAGAGCAGAAATCACATAAAGTTTTCACATATACATACATTTTAGATCTTATTCTTAATTCAGCTGAGGGCTATGAATCCTGACATACCATAACCAAAAACAGATTGGTCCTTCCTTGCCAATTCTCTATATTCTCTCAGGAGGAAGATTAGGGACCACTGCCACTGGAGGATTATCTTCTTTTGGTATACGATCAGTCATGTTAAAATCTATCTGCCCAAACCTTCATTCTTCAAACATCTGTCAAAAAGAAAAATATATATTAGGTGGCCTGAAATTCAATGGGTTGTCAAGGTTCAGCTCCAGCTAGTGTAAAAATAATAAAAAATTAATGCTTACTTTATTTCCTATCTCTCGTTCAGAATACCTCCTCACTTTACCACTGGCCTCAACAGTGCATTTCCCTTAACCCCTTAACAACCAGGCCCTTTTTGTTTTTGCATTTTCATTTTTCACTCCCCACATTCAGAAATCCATACATTTTTTTTCCATGTAAAGAGCTGTGTGAGGGCTTGTTTTCTACATAACAAATTGCACTTCATAGTAACGGTATTTAATGTTTTTTTATATATTGAAAAATGGCAAAAAAGTGGCATTTTTCATTACGGGGTTAGACGCCTGGAATAACCATTATTATATTTTGATAGATTGGACATTTTGGGACATGGCGATACCTAACATGTTTATGATTTTTCCTGTTTATTTTTATTTATATCAGTTCTAGGGAAAGGGGGGTGATTTGAATTTTTATGTATTTTTTAATTAAATTTTTAAAAAAACGTTAAAAATTTTTTCCCCCTATTTTTCAGACCCCCTAGTGGTGGCGAACCTATTGCATGGGTGCCAGAGGTGGCACTCAGAGCACTCTCTATGGGCACCCGTGCCATCACCCGAGCAGAGACAGGATTCAAGGCCTCTGGTAGTCCCAGGCAGCCCAGGACCCTCAAAGGAACTACAATGCTACAATTCAAAACGTCTTCTCCTTCTTTCTACTGTATTGGTGTCCTCAGGTGCTATTACAATTTAAACCTGTGACAGAGCAGGGAGTCACAAGTTACTGCTTAAATTGTCGCATTGGCACTTCGCTAAAAATATGTGGGTTCTGGTTGTAGTTTGGGCACTCAGTGTCTAAAAGGTTTGCCATCACTGCCCTAGTATACTGCCATACATTATAGCAGTAGATGGGGATTTTCCACATCATCTATTACAATGTGCAAATCGCACATTGTCATATAGGGTGTGAAACGAGACAGCCTTGTGTGCTTGAATGACCCAAGGCTGTCATAGCAACAGATCGCCGCTCCCTGATGGGGTCAGCAACGTTCTAAGCCAACACGATCTAGCACCAATTGTGGGTGTTACCGATGTGTATTTGATGCAATATGCAGCAAACGCTCACCGGCTACGGAGAGGGTTTGCCCCGTGAGCCCTCTCCAAACACCCACAGCCAACAGGTGATGTAGTTATATGGCACACGTTGTTAAGGAATTAAAGTCTCTGGTTGTAGATAGTATTAGACTCTGTGTTAGTTGTCAACATGACATCACTCGATCTAAGATCTAAACTGGTCCTACGTATAATTTCTTTTTTTTTTCACACAACATGTAGCCCAAAGTGAAATAATAATAATAATAATGTGTCAATCTAGACAACCCCTTTTAAATGATCTCATTTAAAGGTAGCTATGATAAAGATAATACCAGAAACAGATTACAATATAATTCTGAGTAAGGAACATGACAGATATCCATACCGAAATATTGTAATCTAAACAATCACTATGTATTTATATGGATAGATGGTGGCCTGCAAAGAAGGTAACATGAATAAGTTGTTGGTGGTATTTGTAGATTTCAGAATCTTTATGGTATATTTCCAGACCCTCAGCTTGGGGCTGTTGTCACTGGAAGCAGGGATCTAACATGTCCAATCTTTCTGTTAGGCCTGGAGGTAAACTGTGCCAGAGGTGTCTGGCAGCTGCATATTTTCACCTGCTCTCCTGAAATAACATCCGATGGGGGAAATAGGAACTATAGTTATATGTTAAAAGCTGATAAAAATAGCTATTTACTGTAGGCAACACAAAAATGTAACATTTAGTTAGAGAAGTTGAGTTATGAGTGGATGACAAGGACATTATGGCGGTTATTTAGTGTTTACAGCTAAACTTGAGATGAATCACCTTTAACAGGGTCATTAAATGAAATTGCGATGGAGAAGGAATTTTTACTTTTGGTTGAGGTCAGGCTAGAACTTTGTGCTAGGCGCTAGCTGGGACATAACACTTGGCACACTGGTAGGCAGCTTCTGTGCTACAAACATTGAACATTTGTACTTCAGGAAATGCTTTTATGTGGACAAGCACAAGTGCATCGATTCCAAAAATATGCAGATGTTACCATTTCCCTGCCCTAAACATAATAATTAAAAAAGAACCAAGATTAGTGCATGGCCTAATTCTCAGCAACAGCAATATGGACACACAACATTATAAATCTTCCAATATGTTTTACAGTAGGAAGAGTGGATTTTAGGCTTCATTTGTTGTCTATATATACACTCACCGGCCACTTTATTAGGTATACCTGTCCAACTGCTCGTTAACACTTAATTTCTAATCAGCCAATCACATGGCGGCAACTCAGTACATACAGGCACTCAATCTATTCCATTTTTCTGGAGGGCCACCTACCCGGTCCTCTGTTTTAAAAAATTTTTGGGACTGCCACATACAGGCACTCAATCTATTCCATTTTACTGCAGGGCCACCTACCTGCTCCTCTGGTTTGAACAATTTTTGGGACTGCCACATACAGGCACTCAATCTATTCCATTTTACTGCAGGGCCACCTACCTGCTCCTCTGGTTTGAAAAATTTTTGGGACTGCCACATACAGGCACTCAATCTATTCCATTTTACTGGAGGGCCACCTACCTGCTCCTCTGGTTTGAAACATTTTTGGGACTGCCACATACAGGCACTCAATCTATCCCATTTTACTGGAGGGCCACCTACCTGCTCCTCTGGTTTGAAAAATGTTTGGGACTGCCACATACAGGCACTATCCAAATTAAATTGTCTCCATAGCAGCCTCCACACGTTGTCTCCATTGCTACCTCCAAAAGTCGTCCATATAGCTGCCTCCATACATCGTCCCTTTATCAAACGAGGTGTGTCAGGCAGAAATTTGGGTTGTTTTCATGGATTCCACATCAAAGTTGTTAACTTTGTCGCCACCCTGCTGTGTTATCCACAAAATATACTGGCAAACTTTTACCATTTAGGGATATTATTTCAGCGCTTCTTGCGCATCTGTTTACATTCCCCTCACCCGGCATATCCTAAACTTATAAGAACGCTACTACACTTGATCTTATACAAAAGGTTCTTAGAAGTGCTGTTTGGGGAGTAGCCTAGAGACAGGGGCTTGGATTGGCGAAAGCTCGCCTGGCAGCGGAGCGCCAGCTCCATGCGCATCATGCGCTTCTTGCGCATCTGTTTACATTCCCCTCACCCGCCATATCCCAAACTTATAAGAACGCTACTACACTTAACTTGGTGCAGGCTGGGACCGAGTCTGACCCTGGGGCTGGTCATATACTGCCGACGCAGAGAATTGCGGGGCCTACCTCGGTCCAGGTCTCAAAGGCCTACTATACCTCCTCCCACCCCTCCTCCACCTCCTCCTCCTCCGAATTACCATCCGTGGGCATGGCGCCATCAGTCGGTAGCTCTAGGCACAGCAGCAGTGCCGTCGCTAAGCGACAGCAGGCGGTGCTCAAACTGCTGAGCCTAGGCGATAAAAGGCACACCGCCCAAGAGCTATTACAGGGCATTCCACATCAAAGTTGTTAACTTTGTCGCCACCCTGCTGTGTAATCCACAAAATATACTTGCAAACTTTTACCATTTAGGGATATTATTTCAGCGCTTCTTGCGCATCTGTTTACATTCCCCTCACCCGCCATATCCTAAACTTATAAGAACGCTACTACACTTGATCTTATACAAAAGGTTCTTAGATTTTGGTCCATATTGACATGATGGCATCACACAGTTGCCGCAGATTTGTCGGCTGCACATCCATGATGCGAATCTCCCGTTCCACCACATCCCAAAGATGCTCTATTGGATTGAGATCTGGTGACTGTGGAGGCCATTTGAGTACAGTGAACTCATTGTCATGTTCAAGAAACCAGTCTGAGATGATTCCAGCTTTATGACATGGCGCATTATCCTGCTGAAAGTAGCCATCAGATGTTGGGTACATTGTGGTCATAAAGGGATGGACATGGTCAGCAACAATACTCAGGTAGGCTGTGGCGTTGCAACGATGCTCAATTGGTACCAAGGGGCCCAAAGAGTGCCAAGAAAATATTCCCCACACCATGACACCACCACCACCAGCCTGAACCGTTGATACAAGGCAGGATGGATCCATGCTTTCATGTTGTTGACGCCAAATTCTGACCCTACCATCCCAATGTCGCAGCAGAAATCGAGACTCATCAGACCAGGGAACGTTTTTCCAATCTTCTGCTGTCCAATTTCGATGAGCTTGTGCAAATTGTAGCCTCAGTTTCCTGTTCTTAGCTGAAAGGAGTGGCACCCGGTGTGGTCTTCTGCTGCTGTAGCCCATCTGCCTCAAAGTTCGACATACTGTGCGTTCAGAGATGCTCTTCTGCCTACCTTGGTTGTAATTTGATGGTGATTTGAGTCACTGTTGCCTTTCTATCAGCTCAAACCAGTCTGCCCATTCTCCTCTGACCTCTGGCATCAACAAGGCATTTCCGCCCACAGAACTGCCGCTCACTGGATGTTTTTTCTTTTTCGGACCATTCTCTGTAAAGCCTAGAGATGGTTGTGCGTGAAAATCCCAGTAGATCAGCAGTTTCTGAAATACTCAGACCAGCCCTTCTGGCACCAACAACCATGCCACGTTCAAAGGCACTCAAATCACCTTTCTTCCCCATACTGATGCTCGGTTTGAACTGCAGGAGATTGTCTTGACCATGTCTACATGCCTAAATGCACTGAGTTGCCGCCATGTGATTGGCTGATTAGAAATTAAGTGTTAACCAGCAGTTGGACAGGTGTACCTAATAAAGTGAAGGTAAGTGCAAGCTCCGCGACAGATAATTTTTTTTAAATGCGGCGGTTTTTCCGAATCCGTTGGGTTTTCGTTCGGCCTCGCCCCCCGATTTCCGTCGCGTGCATGCTACCGCCGATGCGCCACAATCCGATCGCGTGCGGCATAATCCCAGGGCAATTCAGGGGAAATCAGCGCAAATCGGAAATATTCGGGTAACACGTCGGGAAAATGAGAATCGGGCCCTTAGTAAATGACCCCCAATGTCTTTACACAAAAATAAGCCTTCACAAAGCTGCATTGACAAACAACTTCAAAAGTTATGGTGCGTGTAATATGAAGATACAAAAAGTTTTTGCCCTGAAAAGGATTTTATCATGCAAATAAAAGTGTTTATATTCATTTGGTGTCACTATATGCATATTCACCAAAAGAAAAAGGTTTTTATGTTATTTTTTTATTCCACTATTAATGCAGAAAAAAATGTATTACCGTAAATAAAATGTCAGATTTGGGTTCCTTTTTTCAAATATACTGTGCATAAAGGGTTAATCATAGTTCATCACAGGACATATGAAGCCCAAAATTGTACTATTGTACGCATGACACCATAAGCAGAAGCTCTGGCTGGTCTATTTAGTTGACCAGGAACTTTGGCACTGACAAACACATGTGCAGTGCAAGGGATGTCAAATTGGCTTGGGTCAAAGGTTGAGGTTCAAAGTCTGTTTGCTCCTGGATCCTAGTCCACAGCTCGTGGGCCGTGTGTGGACTGCGCTGACTGGATGAGGAAGCAGGATGGAAGGAAGCGGAGTAGGAGGAGGAAGCAATCGGTGGAAAGAAGTGATGTCCTGCAATCCTGGGGGGGGGATGTGAGCCAAAGCACTTCCTGCTTCAGGACCAGTCGCCACTAGGTATGGGCCACTACCCCCATGGATCCCCCCCGAATCTCCTATGGCAGCCTTGGTGTCCGATGAGTGCCCCAGGGCTGCCCAATGGCCTTGCATGTCAGGCCCTCCACTTGACAGGATCTGACTGTATGTATTGCAGTGCATTAAATAAATATGAGCTTGAAGAATAAGAGGATAATTTGTTCAAACCAACCTGTGGAAAAAAAAGTTCAAAAGCATTAAATAAAAAGTTTTAAAAAATAAAATAGGTAAATAAAGTGAAAGTCCCCTAAATGTCACCATTAGAAATGCACATCTAATAAATTATAAAAAACCACAAAATCACAAAAAAACCCACATAGTTGGTATCACTGTATTTGTAACAATCTGTACAATAAATACCAAACGTTATTGGACAAACTAGGTGAACGCTGTAACAAAAAACTAAAAACTTGGCAAATGTTTCAAAATTTTTTTTCATCAAATCCCTTAACTTTTTGTTCTTAAAAGTAATCAAAAAGTTATATGCCTCAAAATGCTTCCAAAAAGAGATGTTATCTATTTTAGTTTTTTCGTTTTTACAAATATATATATATACACTCACCGGCCACTTTATTAGGTACACCATGCTAGTAATGGGTTGGACCCCCTTTTGCCTTCAGAACTGCCTCAATTCTTCGTGGCATAGATTCAACAAGGTGCTGGAAGATTTTGGTCCATATTGACATGATGGCATCACACAGTTGCCGCAGATTTGTCGGCTGCACATCCATGATGCGAATCTCCCGTTCCACCACATCCCAAAGATGCTCTATTGGATTGAGATCTGGTGACTGTGGAGGCCATTTGAGTACAGTGAACTCATTGTCATGTTCAAGAAACCAGTCTGAGATGATTCCAGCTTTATGACATGGCGCATTATCCTGCTGAAAGTAGCCATCAGATGTTGGGTACATTGTGGTCATAAAGGGATGGACATGGTCAGCAACAATACTCAGGTAGGCTGTGGCGTTGCAACGATGCTCAATTGGTACCAAGGGGCCCAAAGAGTGCCAAGAAAATATTCCCCACACCATGACACCACCACCACCAGCCTGAACCGTTGATACAAGGCAGGATGGATCCATGCTTTCATGTTGTTGACGCCAAATTCTGACCCTACCATCCCAATGTCGCAGCAGAAATCGAGACTCATCAGACCAGGGAACGTTTTTCCAATCTTCTGCTGTCCAATTTCGATGAGCTTGTGCAAATTGTAGCCTCAGTTTCCTGTTCTTAGCTGAAAGGAGTGGCACCCGGTGTGGTCTTCTGCTGCTGTAGCCCATCTGCCTCAAAGTTCGACATACTGTGCGTTCAGAGATGCTCTTCTGCCTACCTTGGTTGTAATTTGATGGTGATTTGAGTCACTGTTGCCTTTCTATCAGCTCAAACCAGTCTGCCCATTCTCCTCTGACCTCTGGCATCAACAAGGCATTTCCGCCCACAGAACTGCCGCTCACTTGGTGGGTGGACCCTTCTTGTAAAGCCTAGAGATGGTTGTGCGTGAAAATCCAAGTAGATCAGCAGTTTCTGAAATACTCAGACCAGCCCTTCTGGCACCAAACAACAATGCCACAGTCAAAGGCACTCAAATCACCTTTCTTCCCCATATGATGGCTCGGTTTGAAACGCAGGAGATGTCTTGACCATGTCTACATGCCTAAATGCACTGAGTTGCCGCCATGTGATTGGCTGATTAGAATTAAGTGTTAACCAGCAGTTGGACAGGGTGATGTACAATAAAGTGAAGGTAAGTGCAAGCTCCGCGACAGATAATTTTTTTTAAATGCGGCGGTTTTTCCGATCCGTTGGGTTTTCGTTCGGCCTCGCCCCCCGATTTCCGTTCGCGTGCATGCTACCGCCGATGCGCCACAAATCCGATCGCGTGCGGCATAATCCCAGGGCATTCAGGGGGGGAAAATCAGCGCAAACGGAAAATATTCGGGTAAACCACGTCGGGAAAATGAGAATCGGGGCCCTTAGTAAATGACCCCCAATGTCTTTACACAAAAATAAGCCTTCACAAAGCTGCATGACAAAACACTCAAAAGTTATGGTGCGTGTAATATGAAGATACAAAAAAGGTTTTGCCATGAAAAGGATTTTATCATGCAAATAAAAGTGTTTATATTCATTTTGTGTCAACTATATGCATATCACCAAAAGAAAAAGGTTTTAGGTATTTTTTTATTCCACTATTAATGCAGAAAAAAATGTATTACGTTAAATAAAGGTCAGATTGGGTTCCTTTTTCAAAGATACGTGCATAAAGGGTTAATCATAGTTCATCACAGGACATATGAAGCCCAAAATTGTACTATTAAAAACTACATTTCATCCCTAAAAGAACAAAACCCCATACAACTATAGTGGCAGAAAAATAAAAAAGTTATAGCTTGTAGAAGGCATTGACGAATAAAACATGGTCATTAACATGGAAAATATGGCAATCTTAAGTGGCAGATGAAGGAACCCCAGTAACCTCTTTGATCCTTCCCTAGTCGAATCTTTCTTTGTGCCACCAGCACATGTGCAATAGTTCCGGTTTCAGTGTCGGGCGCACATTGTTGCTCCGGGACCCGAGCGGAGCCAGGAGCCTGGAGAGGTGAGTAAGGACGAGGGGGAGCAGGGCTGGACAGCGGAGCACGGGTGCACCCGCGATCCGCAACATGGATAGCGGGGACACCCGTGACAAGAACCGGACCGGGGGCTGCATGGCACAGCAGGACACGGGTGCAACATGGAACGCGGGATCACCCATGACAGTACCCCCCCACCTTAGGGCCCCTCTTCTCTTCTTCTTCAGCCCACTGTTCTTCTTTCTTCGCCTTCTCCAATTCTTCTTGGTGATGAGACACCTTAGGAGGAGAGCAGGCACAGAGAAGACTTGGGAAGCCGCAGGCTGGGTTGGCTCTTGGCACACCGGAGCGGCCTCTGGGCAGGCCAGTGGAGACTCTGGAGTGGCCTCTGGGCAGGCCAGTGGAGACTCTGGAGCGGCCTCTGGGCCGGCGGAGCCACTGGAGCGGCCTCTGGGCAGGCCGGCGGAGCCACTGGAGCGGCTTCTGGGCAGGCCGGCGGAGCCACTGGAGCAGCTGCGGGAAGCTGCAGAGCCATTGGAGCAGCTGCGGGAAGCTGTGGAGCCAATGGAGCAGCTGCGGGAAGCTGCGGAGCCACTGGAGCAGCTGCGGGAAGCTGCGGAGGCACTGGAGCAGCTGGTGGAAGCTGCGGAGGCTTGGACAGCGCTGGAGCAGCTCTGGGAAGCTGCGGAGGCTTGGGCGCCGCTGGAGCAGCTCTGGGAAGCTGCAGAGTCACTGGGGATACTGGGACCAGACAGGAGGGGCGAAGTAGCCGAACTTGAGGTGGTTCAAACCTGGACTGGATTTTTCTTAGGAACTTGGTATGGGTAACCATGTCAAGGTCACCACTATCCCATAGAGAAGTAGCCCATTCCAGTGCCTCTCCAGTGAGCAAAGAAAAAATACATGCCAACTTAGTGCATTCAGGGGTGGACTTGGAGGATGTCAGTTTGATGTACAACGAGCATTGGACAACAAAACTCCTGCAAAAATTGGGGTTGCCATCAAATGTGTTTGGCATCAAAAAATCTGATCCAGAGTTCCCTGCCGCTGGGGGACAGAAACTACAGGAGGAGTCGCAGGAGCCTGCTGCTGGGAGGCAATAATCTGCAGGGTGGCAGAGAGTTTGTCCAAGAGTTCTTTTTGCACAGCAATCTCTTGGGACTGCTGGGCAATTGTGCTGGGAAGGTCACCTAGAAGCTGGTACGGATCCTTGACACAGTCCATGGCCTTTGTAGGATACAAGACCTTGGCGGAGTCCATGGCCGGATCTTACTGTCACAATCTCAGGGGAATAGTCAGTGGACTCCTTGGACCACCACATGGCATAACAACCTTAGCCGCAGCCCGGCCTGATGGCAGGCAGGAACACGGATGGCTGGCAGGACCTCAGATGGCTGGCAGGACCACGGATGGCAAGCAGGACCTTGGATGGCTGGCAGGACCTCAGATGGCTGGCAGGACCTCGGATGGCTGGCAGGACCTCGGATGGCTACTGGATTACCAGACCGCCACAGGATACCAGGACCGCCACAGGATACCAGGACCGCCACAGGATACCAGGACCATCACAGGATAACAGGACCGCCACAGGATAACAGGACCACCACAGGATAACAGGACCGCCACAGAATAACAGGACCGCCACAGGATACCAGGACCGCCACAGGATAACAGGACCGCCACAGGATACCAGGACCGCAACAGGATACCAGGATCGCCACAGGACACAGGAACACGGGAATACCACGGAACACTGCGGAACACAGGAACACCACGGAACGCGGGAATCACAGAATCCACGGAGGCGTCTGGAAATGCTCGGGAACATGGAGGGCTTTCTCTTCAGTAACAGGACATGAAGATCCAGCAGGGAATGCTGGGAGTTGCCAGGCTATATAGCAGAGCCTTGATGCCAGCACCAATAAGGAGGACGCTGGCCCTTTAAATTCCTGGAGAGTCTCACTCGCGCGCCCGGGACCGGAGCAGAGCCAGGAGCCTGGAGAGGTGAGTAAAGACGAGGGGGAGCAGGGCTGGACAGCGGAGCACAGGTGCACCCGCGATCCGCAACATGCATCACGGGGACACCCGTGACAAGAACCGGACCGGGGGATGCATTGCACAGCAGGACATGGATTGCGGGGTCACCCGTGACACATACACTGCCAAAGAATGTTTGTATAAAAAATAGGCTTTACAGAAAAAAGATATGTTATATAGTACCTTTCAATGCTATGTGCTCTGTGACTAGGCACTTGTGGGAGTAGCTATAGAGAAGCAGTTTCCCTCCCACCCTTGGAAAACCTCTCCTCCATTTGTCCTTTTCAAATATATTAAAAAAAATATGATAGGAATTATTCATATACTGTATTTGAAAAGGACAGATGGAGGTACAGTTTCCCAAGGGTGGGGGGCTGCTCCTCTATAGCCACTCCCAGGGGACAAATGCCTAGTCACAGAGCACATTGCATTGAAATGTACTATAAAAAAATATCTTTTTTTCTGTAAAACCTGTTTTTTATTTTACAAAAACTCTTTGGCAGTATATGACTATGCTCTTAGGGGACTGGGGAGTGCTAAAAATGGGTCTCTTTTTGACGAGTTCCCTTTAATAGGTAGATTCGAACTGGTAGGTTTCCTTTCCACATTGCCTGATGGTTGGTATGCGGTACTTTTACTTATTGTGCTTCAAGAGGGCACCTCATTGTGCCAATTACCCCAGTCTAATAGATTTGGTGAATAGAACAGTTGGTGTGATATCTCATCACCTGTTCCTATTCATAATAGTTCCTTTTCATAAATGAATATCTTTCTTCATAGGCTGAATAATACGCGTTTTGAGCCCGGACCGAGTTCACCATCTTCTTCCCGGTGTATGTGAGTGCTGATTTTGCGACACAATTTGAATTTTAAGTTCCACGGCTTGTCCGAATCAGTCTGGTTGTCCGATGGCCAGCCCCCCCCTCCCAATTTTGTGTCGCATGAAAGCCGGCGCCAAAATCTGATCCGTCTCATTTTATGTACCTACCGTTTATGTGGAGCTGTATCAAATGCCTTGTAAGAGTCCTGATACACAGATCCACAGCCTCCCCCATGTTCAGTCTTGAATTCCCAACAGCCAATGTTAGACTCATAGGTCTGTAGTTTCAAGGATCGCTTTTTAGCCCTTTTTTAAATATTGGCACCAAATTTGCAATGCACCAATCCTGTGGAACAAAACCAATCTTTAAGGAAACTTCAAATATTAGAAATAATAAAATATCCTATGAATGGGTGCATGCCACCTGTTGATCAAGGGATCAAGACATCCTATAGTAGTACTCCATATGAAGAAAGGTCACAGCACTCCAATGCTTCTAGTACAAAAAGTAAGTTTTCCTTTATTCACCCTGGCAAAAAACTGCAACATTTTGACTGAAGAGAGATTCCAAATAACACAGAGAGACTATACGAATAATTGGTTCACACCTCAAATAAGAAAACTGGCAACATGCTTCAACATCATAAAAATAAATACGTACATAAACACGCTAAAACAGAGCTTTTGTGCAAAGGTTGATTAAAATAGAATTAAAGGGATTTTCCAGGAATCCCAGTGCAGCAGTAGCAAAAAACAAAAAGTGTACTTACCTTGAGCCTGATTCCAGTGTCACAGGCACTTCTGACTCGGCCCAGTTCCTAGATGGCATAAATTTGAGCTACATAAAATATCTATAAATATTAATGGATGTATGTGGGATGGAGAGCCTTTATTTATTATGAAGGAAGACAGAGTCTGAAATAATTATATTATAATATGAATTTTAATTTAGAATTTAATTAATTAATATATTATAATTGGTTCTCTATTACTGATGCAATGCATATAATAATTAAATAGAAAAGAAAAGACTCTGGCTCCAGAAATTGGTACAAATACAAATCTTCCATCTGTATTTTTTCTTTCGTTAATCTAGGCAGTACATACGAAATGGAGAGCAAACAGATGCGCAAACCCCCCAAATTTCAGTTGAGCTGACTTTCTATAGTTATTGTGAATTAAAGGGATATTCTCATTTGAACATTCACATTTTTGCCTGCCATATATATTTCAACTAAAGCCATGCTGTCCCTTAGAAAAGAGATAATTGTTTTTGGATACAGCAAAAAGTCTTTGCATATGAAATATCCAGGAATTACTGCATGTCCCACAGCTGTCCTATGGTAATGCACGCTGAATCCAAGTGGTCGGGCGCCCCAAAAGTTTGTGGGGGGTGGTTGTATCCAAGGACAACTATATTGTTTTGATAGGAAGAGCCCTGTCAATCACTCTCCAAAATCAAAGAGGGGAGATTCTGCTGACAGGATCCCATTAATGTGAATGTCACTGGTGGTCTATATAAGTAAAGAGTTAATAGAGATATTACAAAATCTAGGAACCTGTTGTCTAGTAGTCACTTATCTCAGCATCGTATTCCAAGCGCAGGTCCCCAAGTAGCTGGCAGTAGCCAAGAATGGCGATCCTCTTCAAGGACTATAGGTCCACTATATTTAGGGGATCTGATGTTGCCCTGCAGCCTGCACCATCCTTGACTCCCTCTTTATGTCACAGACTGAATCCCCATGTCCTCCTTGCTTCTTTCTCATAAAGCCAACCCCACCATGTCCTATTTTTGTATCCTTATGTCTCCCTTATTTTTATAGTCTGCATCTCCATAACCCATCTTTCTCACACACTGCACTTCTAGGCTCCTTTTTTCTTATAGCCATACCCACCACTTCCTCAAAATGTGCACCCTCATGTCCCACTTCCTCTAGTGTGGACTCCATGCCCACCCTTATGCAGTCTACACCTTAATATTACCTTTCTCAAGTATGAATCCTATTTCTAAACCCTGCACCACATATGCTATTTTATATATCCCCCTCTTTCTTCAGTCTGCACCCAGACATCATTAATTTTCTAACGAAATTGAATTTGGTCTGAATTCAGGGAAAATTCAATTTGTCACGAATCCGAAGTTTATGGTGATTCAGCCTTGTGTCAGCCTTGACACTGAGACCAGAACAAGGCTGACACACAGCCAAGGTCTGAAGTGGCTGATACCGCTTCTATCTTCCAGGCTTAGGATCGCGATACAGAATAATCCGTTTCCTACAGCACTGAGGAAGGTCTTTTTGACTGAAACGTCATGTATATGTATTAATGTGGATTGGTACAAGAATAAAAGCATTTATTTTCAAAATTGGATTGAGTACCATCTTCCATATCCTTACTAAACCAGCCTCTGTCCTGTTCATTTCCCTCAGCCAGAGATCTACTAGGTGGTCTGGGATAAGTGCCACTATACAGCGAGGACGAAGTCTTTGAGGACAGTCAGCAGCTGCTTGGAAGTGAAGAGGTGGGGCAGACATCCGTTGCTTTGTGCAGTAGGCAGGAAAGTAGAGATGTGGAGAGTGGCACGGGAGGTTATGCTGCACTTGCAAGTAGTCAGGCTGTGCATACTGAGACCGTTGGAAGTTGGGTGAAGCAAGGGCTTCATCATCATCATCATCATTGGGAGAAGAGGATGTCAGCTTGCGTGTCAGGCAGAAAAGCAGGCAGCAAGTCGCTACTGTGGCTTCGCAGTTCCAAGTAAACAGTGGCACAGGGGCTAAGTGAGGCAGCGGAGTTAGTAGTCACTCAGTGCAGAGTGCTGGTGGTAAAATCACCAACAAGGCAGTGTGGCAGTTTTTTGTTAAGACACCAGAGGGGCCGAGCGTGGGTATATGTAGAATCTGCGGGCAGAAAGTGAAGTGTGGCCACCGAGATAAAGTTGGCACGACGGCCAACAACGGTCAACACATTCAGCGTCACTATCCAATGGCCTGGGAGATACGTGGCTCAGATGTGGGGGTCCATCCTGCCGCCACAGCAGCAGCACACATGCCATTTCAGCCAGTTAACTCCTGCTCCTCGCTACGCATGGCGCCATCAGTCTTTCCACGAAGCAATTACAAATAGACAACTGTATGCCTCCAGAATCGGACCTTGCTCCTGTCCAAGTTGTTGCTCTGCACCCTTCAGAGAACTAATGGCTTTTGCCAAACCAAGGTGGAGAGTTCCAAGCTGAAATTTATTTTCCAAAAAGGCAGTACCAGCCCTTCACAAATATGTAGAACGGAAGGTTGACCAGTCCTTGAGCATATCGGTTTCTTCCAAGGTGCACGGCAGAGCGGAGTTGTAATTATGGTCAGGGCCAGTACATGTCCTTTACGGCCCACTGGTTGAATGTGCTTCCTGCCCAGCCACACCTACAACCAGGGCCGGTTCTAGACAAAGTGGGGCCCTGGGCAAAACTAAAAGTAGGGCCCCAAAATAAAATTATTTTATGACCAGTCAGTCATTAAGAGGCTCCCTTTAGTCTGGTAAAACAAACTGTAATATAGGAGAATTTTATAGGAGATAGATGAAAGGGAGATGGATGGGCAGCACGGTGGCTCAGTGGTTAGCACTATAACCTTGCAGCGCTGGTCAACATCTGCAAAGAGTTTATATGTTCTCTTTGTGTTTGCGTGGGTTACCTCTGGGTCCTCCGGTTTTCTCCCACACTCCAAAAAATTACTGGTAGGTTGAATAGATTGTGAGCACCATTGGGGACAGGGACTGATCTCGCAAGGTCTGTGCAGCGCTGCGTAATCTGTGTGCGCTATATTAATAAAGGAATTATTAATTCTAATTATTATGATAGAAGATAAATATGAAAGATAATAGAGATTTCTAGATGCAGAATTATATAAAGTAGATTATATATAGAGTAGATGATATGTACAGTAGATAGATATGAGAGATAAATACAGTAGAAGAGAAATAGAAGATTGATTAGTAAATAAAGAAAAAGCGAGATATATACATGGTCAGATTATAGGAGATGGATAACTAGACAGATAGATATATAGACAGGAGATAGATGATAAGCATCTTAAAATTGCATTAAAGTGTTTATAGACATAGGCGCCTTCATGCCATTTTGATCCGAACCGAAACATTTTAGAAAAAAATATTTAAAATTTGACTTTGATGGTAAAAAATGTGCTCCAAACAGAAAATATTTACCTTCACTTCTCCTAAATGTACTAGATGGACGTGTGTACAGTTCACAAATGTCCCATATTGATATGTTCACATAAATAAATCCACATAATATCACTAAAACTGTAATATCTAGATATCTGCTTTTCAGCTACAAATTTTAAGACAATTACAACCTGCAAAATATAGCAATAAAACATAATAAAAAGTAAAGGCGCCATAAATCCAATATAATTTTGAAAGCAGACAACCAGGCGATGCATTTGGCAGTTAACATTCAAAGTTTCCTATAAAATATGTACAAATCCAGATACTTATATAAAGAAAATATACTTTCCTAAAACAGTAATATGTGAGGAGATCATACAGACCCCACATGTGTATATTCACCAAAATATGCAGCAAAGGGAACGTTAAATCCACAGGGGACACAAAACTATTTTTGCAGAAAATTACACTGAGCGTCACACAGATCTATCATTGTTTCTCCCTTACATAATGGTAACCCAAATAAATAACTATATATCCATAAACCCCTCTGAGATAACAAAAGTCACGTTTAGATGTGCGCCAATGTATTATCCGCACAATAACAGAACCCTCCGCGCTTCATAAAAATGAGAGTGAGAACCTCATAACATAGGTGTAAATAATGGAGGATGGTGGGAAATAAAAACTTTATTCCAGAACATGTGTGTGTTTTTGGTGTTACATATAGCTTTATGGACATGTTCTGGGTTGCGGTGTTAATATATAACAGCAACATTAGGCGATATCTGTCAATTTTCGCAAAAAAAACTATCACGAAATTAAAGGCAATAAGAGATAGTTCTGCATAGAGAAGGCTTAAAAACATGAATATTAGCTGATATTATCCCTTCTCAAAATGTATTAACATATAAAGTGAATATTTCCAGTATCTGTGAGGTGCAGCAGCTCCTGTGTACAGCAAATTCTCCCTGTAGCCTGATGGCTAAGAATCTAGAGTGGGGTACACTTCGGAGAGCTGTATCTCTGGCTCTGTGACACATTCTTTTTTCCTATGAAAGAAGAGACTCTCCTCTTTTATATGTATCTAAATGTGTTTCCAAGTGTCGGGAAAACGGAGATATTAACTGTTAAACTGCAGTCGGTAGTGATTTTTATATATAAAAATCACACCTGATATTCTCACTTTAAACCTGAATATCTCTGGATCCATAGCACCTAGAAACAAAATTCAAGATTCATTCATTCTCCCCTTTCAGGTGTCCATTGCCGACTTTGCCTAACCATAGCGCCGGCCCTGCCTACAACTTGAACAATAGACACCGCTTTCTCCTCCACATTTTCAAACTGCTGCTCCTGCACCTATGTTCGCCTCCTCCTTCTCCACCACCACCTCAGCATCCACAAGTCTAAGTGCTGCTCCATCATATCACATGTGCAGGACATAGCGATATCATGCAGTTCTACAACTGCTCCGCATCATGCAAGAAGAAATCAATGTGTAGCTTTCTCCGCAACAACTGCAAATCCGAACCATGGTGACAGACAATGGGAGGAACATGGTGTCTATGCTGCACTGAGGAGAGATGGTCCATGCACCCTGCATGGCGCACGTGTTCAACAGGTTCCTGAAGTCTTCCACTCATCTGCAAGACATTCTAAAAATGGCCTGGAAACTGTGCATGCACGTCAACCATTCTTACAAAGCCAAGCACACCCTCCTCGAGTTGCAGCGGCAGAATGGCCTCCCCCAACATAGGCTAATATGCGATGTTTCCACCCATTGGAATTCCAGCCTCCATATGTTAGACCGCTTATATATACAGTGAAAACTGTCTGGTCACGGCACTGGAGAAGTGGCGACTACTTCTCATGGCCACATGAGTCCGGTGGGGGACGAGGAGGACATTAGAGCACAAGCAGAGTCTGGTCAAATGAGGAGAGGAGGAGCAGGAGCATCCAGAGGAGGTAGAAGACAAAGCAGATGACCCATAAGCACCGTGGCAGTATACAGTGGAGATGGATGCCGGGAGTCCCTCAGAGTCTCTTGAGCAGATGCTGCTTTGCCTAACTAGTGACAGCCGAATAGTCAACATCCAGCATAGGGATGACTTTTGGCTCTCCACCCTCTTGGACCCTCGCTACCGGTCCAAAGTGGGTGACTTTTTTGCAGCTGCCGAGAGGGAGGAACAACTGGCGTACTATAGAGAAATACTGTGCAGACAGTTGGCCGCTGCCTATAAGCGCCATTGTCCCTCCTCTGTCAGGTCTGACCAGGGGATTCCTGGCAATCCTCGCTCGCGTACTCATCCTCGCCTATTCATGCTGCTGCCAACTGGCTGCAGTCTCCCTGGAACACTCTGCGATATCCATAATTCTGTTTTCACCCTCCATCACTCTATGATGTTGCCTTTGTGTTTGGTTTTCCCCTTCATTTCATCTGTCAGAAGAAATGAAAAGCTTCAGGATTGATAGCGAAAAGCAGGAGTGGATACAGAACACAGAGGACATGCAAATATCCAATTTACTGGTCATCTCTGTTCTGGATCAACTCCTGTTTGTTTTTGGCTTTAGCTATATTGATGGATTATTGACTGATTGAAAGCAGACACTGACAGATGAAAAGAAGGGCAAAATGATAAGTGACGTCAATGCAAAATTACTGCCGACATCCTCTGCACTCTTTTGGGGGTTTCTACATGTATCCGCGTTTACCAGAAGTTCTGTTGTAATCTATGGAATCATCTGATGTCAGTGTAAAAAGAGTGCACTCTTTGATGTTACAGTGGGATCTTGGCTTTTAGCTCAGTCCACTCAAGCTGGCACAGACGTTACCTTGTCAGGCTGTGTTCCTGCTTCGCTTATTTGGTGAAGTTGGCCCCTGTAAGTGCACTTGGAAGTGAAGAGTGAAGCGATTCTAAGAGCGGTGGCTGTCATGTGCGTGTCATACTAAAACACAGCATTATTTGAAGACAAAACCATGCTCTCTATGCATATTTCAGCATAACACAACACTCTACAACACCCTATAGGCTCTGTGCAGCCAGGAAATACCTGTTTTTAACATGATTCAGCATGATTTGATTTGGGTCGAATTGAATTTTTTCGAAAAATCTGGCGAACCTGGTCGAATCGAATTTTGACAAATTCGCCGATCTCTACTCATGATCATGTGGATGATCACATGGTCCTGACATCATTAGAGCTCCTCATACATTATTAGTAAATTGCATCCACATGTAGATGCAATTTCTCCATGAGTTGAAGGCCCTGGATTATGATCCGATCCTACTACTAGGAGAAAAAAAGGCTGAATTTCATAAAATTTATGTGAAAAATCACTGAGGGACAGAGTTGCACCTTAGATAGGCTCCTTTCTTGCTTACCCCTGGTCCCTGTCCTGCTCACATTCATTGGTCCACATTTATTACAGTATTTGCGCCAGTTTTCTGTCTGGGTCAGTATTGTGTCGTGGCTGCACTGTGTCTGACAACACAAAAAAATTGTGCACTTAATGGAGCATGCTAGTGCCTAGTCAAAGTTTGCGCTACATTTATTATACACTTTGTTCATGTCTGCACCACATGGGGATTACATGACTTGGACAGGTATTTAACAAGTCTCTGCGCTTGGTTTTTGGTGCAGCTGCGCAAGCTTCCATGAGGCACAATTTAGGGGGCGTGCCATTGGATGATCTGACTGATTCGGACTGAGCGCGGGATTTAACATTCAGATTGTTTGGCAAGCCCTAGCCCTAACAGGCACCATTAAAAAGGTAGTGAACTCTGTCGGACCTGAGTGGGGAAGCGACACATGCAGAATATCAGGCGCACAATCATAGGGATTCGACGCACAGTGCATTATAGTTGGACAATGCACTTTCAGTGAACTGGGTATGTAAATGTGCCCCATTGGGAGACATGTATCATTATTTCTGCTAGTCTTTTGTCGTTTTTGCGACTTTTTATTTGTCGTTTTTCAAGTACACCTTGGTCTGCACCTTGTGCCGTGTGCCTTATGTGTCTTTGTGTTCCCGATGTTCCGTGCGACTTTTCACCTATGTATCACTTTTTTTGGTTATTTTGGCAAATCTGCACCTGGTACAGGGCAGGTGCAAAGGAAGGACTTTTTTATGGCCCTATTTTAACATGTAAATTGGAATTATTTCACATGCTTTAAATGTTTAAACTTTTGCACAGTAACCTGTTTTTGAAAATTCAGAAATTTTTGCATTTACATTTTTTTGTTAATTTATTGTTTACTTCTAAGGTTGCGGTCACAAGTTGTGTTTTAATTGTGTTTTAGTTGCATTTTGAAACACATTACAACAGCTGAGGAGAGGTGAATTATATTACTGTTAACATTTGCGTTTACAAAACGCAATGTAAATGTGATGTTGACACATACGTTAACATAGCGTTTACTATGCGTTTTGTAAATGCAAAAGTTAACTGTAATGTAATTAGGCAAATCACCTCTCCTCGGCTGTTGTAATGTGACTCAAAACGCAGTCAAAATGCGTGACCACAGCCGCATATGTCGTCATCTCCCTGGGGTGTGACTAGAGTGGTTGAAAAAGCAAGGTACAGCCTCAAATTCATAATTAACAGTAGTGTCCACTCCTGCATATAACTCCCTCACATGGCTTGTGTCCATGTGGATTTGAGACATTTACAACAAAAAGTCTCAAAAAGAAGCCAAATTTGCGCCTGCTAGGATAGGAAAAACTGAACATGTATCACAAGTAAAAAGACAGGATCATAAATAAGGCGCAAAAAATAGCCACCAAATGTCTCTAAAATTCACCACACAAATAAAAACTGATACATTGGGGGATATTTATCATACACTGGCGCTCGTGCGCCAGCGTATGATAGCCCCGCCGCTGCAAATTCGCAGCCCGATACATGAAGAGGCTTCTGCCTCTTGATGTATCGGGCTGCCAGTAGCGCAGCGTTTATCCTATGCCAGGCAGGGCCTGGCGCAGAAAAAAACGCAACCGCCGACTTTTCATGTATGAAAAGTCACCGGCAGCAGCGAGTGCGCAGGTGCGGGGACAGTAACGCCCCGCGCCGGCCCACTCCCGTCCAGCCGCACCCCCCGCTCGGCCGGCCGCGCCCCCCCTTCACACCCCTTCACGCCCCACTGGCGTGAAGGTGGCGGATTGGGGAAAATAATCGCAAAAGCTAGCAATAAGCTAGCATTTGCGATTATTTCAGGGCCTCTGCGCCACTGGCGGTGCGCAGAGGTCCTGATAAATATCCCCCATTGTCTCTTTTTAATTTTTTTTTTCTCTGAGCATATTCATCATCAATTAAATACAACATTGCATAGAAGAAGAGAGTATAAATATAAAGTTTGAGGATTGGTTCACATGGTAACAACAAGTATCATATATACTTGAGTATGAGTTGAGTTTTGCAGCACAGTTTTAGTGCTGAAAAAACACCACTTGGGTTATACTTGAGTATATAAAAAAATAATAAACGTATATATTTACCCGTTGGTGCTCACCACAGCTCCTCTTCCCCTTGCTACTCCTCCTGACACCCCGCGGTTCCTCCCAGCTGTTCGGGCAGAGACGTCTATGTGCTCTGCCGGCACACACATTATGACGCGGCACTGTCGCCACCAGAGTGTAAGTATATACTTTTATTATTTTTAAGGTGGCCATGCTGGGACATTTCATTAATGAGTGGAGGCAATGATGGGCATTTCATTAATGAGTGGGGGCCACGCTGGGCATTTTATTAATGAGTGGGGGCCATGCTGGAAATTGTATTAATGAGTGAGGGCCATGCTGGGCATTTTATAAATGAGTGGCGGCCATGCTGGGCATTTTATAAATGAGTGGGGGCTATGATGGGCATTTTATTACTGATTTGAGGTGCCATGACGGACATTTTATTAATAGGTGGGGGCCATGCTGGACATTTTATTAGTGAGGGGAGGCTGCTGGACATTTTATTTAACAGTAGTTACGGCATTTCCCACCCTACGTGTATACGTGATTCAATAAGTTTTCCCAGTTTTTTTCTGGTAAAATTAGGTGTCTGTGGCTTATACTCGCGTTGGCTTATACTCAAGTATATACAGTATTTGCCATTTCCTGACCGCTCAATTGACATTTTGAGTTGCCCAAGTGAACCTATCCTTTTTGTCCCTGTACCAATGCTATTTCACATTCCCATTGTGGCCATTGATGTATGTAGCTACTTGTCAGTAAGGTGTCAACCCTAGGAATTGCCAAGTGTTTACTAAATTTCCCAGGCCTATTAGCTAAATAGTCTATTGCACAGTAAAATATTTTGCTGCTGTGCAAACTTGCTGATTTTTACCACGCATGATTGGAGAGACGTTATTTTAGTGTCTTTGAGGTTGTCATCATTTTATTGCCCTATTATTATGGTTGTTTCTTTGCAAATCTCACTAAATGTTCACAAATTTCTCTTACGAAGTAGGTAACTTTTCAAGGAGGCATTTTATCTTCTCACAGCAGGAGACCAATTAACACATCATTAAGTGCATATTTCAGATAATTATATTTTCTCACTTTTGGAATGAGAACTGAGAGCAGGACTAGAATAGATGGAATTAGACCCCTCCTGCTGTACTGGAGAGCTGAATGTTTCACCGCAGGCCCAAGATACTGTGAAGAAACCTGTTAGATATGGATAGATTTGAAAGATTCTATGTGAATACCTGTCACACACCAACTCATACAATAATGTAATATAATTTCATATTTTTTAAGATTTTGGACGTTGAATTTTAAAATAGGAGGGACTTTCTATACTCTATGTCATAGCATTGAAACTCAAGGACTAATTATGCATTTAATAATGGGAATGATATGAGAATGGATATATTGTGATTCTGTTACCCTTGAATATCCATAAAAATGATATCCATTAGCTACCCATGGTGAGAAAAGGGGTTATAAAAAGATAGGTTAACCCTCCACATAGGTGACATTTGGGAAATTATATTACTTAGAGCAATGGTCCTCAACCTTTTTGTATCCAGGGACCAGCTGTAGCCCCCTTAATATGGTCCACCGGGAAAAGAATTATCTGCCCTGCAAATACTCCATATCTATTGTCAACGCATATAATGGGGCACATTTACTTACCCGTCCCGTCACGATCCCCGCGGTGAGTTGTCCGACAAGAATTCAGAGCTGCCGCGATTTACTAAGATCGTGCGTCCAATTTTCTGCATGTGTCGCTTCCCCGCTCAGGTCCACTGGAGTTCACCATCATCTTCCCGGTGCATGTAAGTGCATGGCTTGCAACACAATTTTGAATGTTAAATCCCGCGCTTAGTCCGAATCAGTCGGGTTGTCCGATGGCCACGCCCCGAATTGTGTCGCATGAAAGTTGGAGATCATGTGCGCCAAAAACCCCAGCTAGACAGAAAAAGTCAGGAAACCCAACGAAAATTTGGTCTGCAGACTCTTAGTAAATGTGCCTCAATGTGTCATTTGCTGCAGCCTTGATCTAAAATGTTGCCTCTCCTGTAATTGCCGACTTTTCTGTAGCCCCATACTCATCTGTTGTCTGTCTTTGTAAGAGGGGAGCTGCAGAAAAGGGGACATTTTAATAGTCCTTTATCTATAACACCCCACACTCCATATCCCTCCATATTGTCTTTGGTCTTTTCACTGTGAGGAAAAAAAAAATACATATCGTTTATACTCGAGTATACGCCAAGGCAAATAATTTTACCACAAAAAAATCTGGGAAAACCCTTTTGACTCAAGTATAAGCCTAGGGTGGTATATGCAGCAGCTACTCTATACTACTATAATAAATTGTCCAGTAGCCTCCCCTCATCAATGATATGTGCAGCAGTCTCCTTCACTAATAAAATGTTCAGCAGCAGAGTCCTCTAAATTAAAGGTGCACAGCAGAGCCCCCCACTTATGACATGTCCACAGCAGAGCTCCCATTAATGAAATCTCCAGAGCAGAGATCTCCCCACTTTAAGAAAATGTCCAGAGCAGAGCCCCATTAATGAAATGTCCAAATATATATATATAAGTTTTTTGGCCCAGGGACTGGGTGCTCCACGCCCGGTCTGTGGCCATGGCCTGACAGTTGGGGAATGCAGCTTTAGAGGGAATGAAACTTTAAAAATTGAAAATGATCTGAGAAGTCATTAAATTTCTTGTCCTGTTGGCCAGTGAATTAACATGCATCAAAATAAAGATTCATATTTAGGCAACCTTCTAGACCCCCTCTCTAGAGTTAATAGTTAACGCAATTGTTAAATTATGTCTTCTGATATGAAACAGATGCGGCCTAGTATGGACAATTATGAGGTACCTACAATGTTTACCTTTTACAAGGGAACCTGTCCCCAGCCTTCAGTGCTGCTACATTAGAGATTGTCCCTAAGGAAGTGGCATGCAGGAAATCCATAAGTAATATGCTATTTTTGAGGGGGGCATAAAGCTTGTTAGGACTTATAGGGAATCTACCATGAGGAATTTACCATTAGAAGTAGATTTGATGGTAGATTCCTGATGTCTGCCGCTGCCCTAATCTGTCATTTAATAACCCTGGAACCTGTTAAAAACTTTATTTTAGTAATATGTAAATTAACTTCAAAGGTTACTGCAGAGCGCCGGCCAGGCTAGTCCACGCCCCAGTAGTCTCTGCAGGAAGAATCTACCATCAGATCTACTTCTAATGGTAGATTCCTCAAGTAGGTTTCCTGTAACTTTTTACAGGCATGGAGATTGTTTTACTTGATACTTCAGCTCTGTAAGGAGATACATCTATCAAGTAACATACAATCTCGATCTATAAGGAGTTATGTCTTTAACTTTACCACATTTGTCCTCTCTCTATGAATGTGACTAGAATGTGAAGCTTATTTAGACACAGTGAAAGTGCAGAAAAAAAGAGGGAGACAAAACAAACTGTAAAACAGGGGGCGTGGCCGCCAGCCCCAGGAAGCACATAGAGAAGCCAGCATCAGGAGTGTCACTTCATTATACAGGCTGTCAGTCACGTGTATAGGAGTATCTCACACACACAGGCTACAGGGGGCACCAGCACCAGCAAGCACATAGAGGAGCCAGCGCCAGAAGGGTCACATCATTATACAGGCTGTCAGGCTTGTCTATAGGGAAACCAAACACACACAACCTGCAGGGGGGGGGGGGGCAGCTCCAGGAAGCACATAGAGGAGCCAGCACCAGGAGTGTCACATCATTATACAGGCTGTCAGTCAGGTGTATAGGAGTATCTCATACACACAGGCTGCAGGGAGCATTGCTGCCAGCACCAGGAAGCACATGGAGGAGCCATTACACCATTATACCTCACATCATTATACAGGCTGTCAGTCATGTGTATAGGAGTATCTCATACAAACAGGCTGCAGGGGGCACGGCCACCAAAACCAGGAAGCACATAGAGGAGCCATCACCAGGAGTGCCACGTTATTATACAGGCTGTCAGACAAGCACTGGGGGTGTGGCTGTGCCTCACACTCATGAATAAGCTGGACTGCTGAGTATGATAATGACTCATCGGACCCATTTCAGGTCACTTGGATAGTTTTAGGACCTGATAGGTTTAGTTTACATGCATGTAGAGGGACAATATAGGGATAGGGACAATGCTTTCTAATGGCAGGTTATGCAAATATATTTAAATAATATATAGGTTCTCTTTAAGACATAGGATCTGTGGTTAACCATTTCAAACCCAGTGATCACGTGACAACCAGTTCTATATAGCTGGCAACCCTCCCACCTACTCTTTTCACTACATAGCACTACTTCAGCTAAATGTAGAGAGCAAAGAAGAAGTTGGGAAGGGACAATGAACCTCTGACAGCCAAAGATCTGGTCCTGAAAGACATTGCTGCAGACACATCAGAATGGACTGATGTGTAGCCCACACATTTTTGCACTATAAATGACCCATCCATAGATGGAACCCTGTAGAGAATGGAAAGTGAACAAAAGACTTTTCATTCACATTACATATGTTGTTCCCTTAATGCTCTTCCATAAGGGAGGTACAATGGGGAAACTCCCATGCAAATTTGAAATGGGCCTCACTTAGCATAATTGAGCATTTTTTGTTTAGTGCTCTTATAAACGTCTGCAACTCATACAACAAAGTAGCTACTATTATATCATAACCACTTTTGTGGAGTATATTTGCACAACTTATAAAAAGGCTTTTCGTAAAAAGAAACAAGGACGCCCCTGTAACATATAGTTCTTTAAGAGATTAATTGCTGCCTCCAGCTTTCTTATGGATGCCAAGTTCTATAAAACTAGTGTCTCTTCATACTAATCTTGTTAAACCAGCTACAAACCAGATGCGTCATCAGCTTATATATTCTAACAAAAATGGATATTTCAGTTTAAAGCACTGGGAGCTATTTACAGAAACATGGGTACCGGGAAACAATATTACCTATATTGATTAGTGGCATAGACATTGGCTTTACTTTTTATGATAAAAAAATAATATTTCAAAGATTAGTTTTGTTATTTGCCACCTGCATTCACTTCTAAGGCTGCATCCACGCAATACTGGTTTATCTCCACTGTCTGATGCTGATCTGTGGATCAAGCTCACACTTGATGACTGAATTCTAACTTCAATGGGACAGCCAACCATATGATGGGTATAAGGTTCCCTAAGGTGTGATGTTGGGAGAGGAGGTATATGTCTTGGTTTTGTGCTTCCTTTCATCTTAGGCAGGGCTGCCACCAGGAATTTTGGGGCCCCTCACTGGCAAATTTTGTGGGCCCCACACAGGATGATAATCTAGCCCTGTGTGCACAGTGAGTTCCCTGCATCTGGGAAGTGAGGATGGTTTTCTGTGATTTGGGGTCCCGTCTCCTCCTTGGGGCCCGCTGAGCACAGTCACATTAACACCCCCCCTGATGGCAGACCTGATCTTAGGTAACATATATTCATATATAACAATATATTCAAGTAGCATAATTAAATTTATATAACAGAATAAAGTATGTAGGCTGCATAAATAATTGTTTAATTTATCTTTACTTTTTGGGAAATTACATTCACAATATACTCAAGAGCTATCTCATAAAACATGTTGGCACACGAGGGGGAGAAGAATATGTGTATTGGGGCTTTACACAAGTTATTTATTGCTCATTAGTTTTCTAAGGGAATTGATGTTTAGGCACTTACTTGATATATTAGAAGTAGTAGTAAATGGAGAATTGTAAAAAGTTTAAAGTGTAACTCCATTGTAAATGCTATAGGCTAATTGTATTGTATGTTTTACTCTTATAATCAGTTAGTAACTGGTAGTGTGCTTTTTTTTACTGTTATCTTTAAGATCACCCTTGATGCAAATCTCTAGTTCTGGAGCTCTACAATTACCAGCAATTAGCTGCAGATAATCATACACATTTGTTAAGCTTTTTTCCCACCTTCAATTGTCTTTGGCAGGTCATTTAATGGATGGGTGCCTATCCTGGCTGGGGCTATGGAAAAGGAAGGCATGACTTCCGGAATGCTGTGTTTTAGACACCATGTAGACTGGTTTTGTTTGTTTTCCTTTGCAGGTAGAAAAGAAGATTGCTAGTATATATTACCTCCAAAGCATTAGCTGGTGGCAAATGTAACACCTGTGTTGCCCCAGGCACAGGGTCTTTACTCATCAGCAACAAGTTAGCGGTCATCCACCACTAGCCCATATCCACTCTAGCACAAAAAGTTGTCCTTTGGAGCACTTAACTGATCTCACTTGTCAAGGACAGTAATCCAGTTAATGTAGCATTTTGACAATGGAGCAGAACAGGCTTTTTTCTTCGTGGCAGTGAGTTTTTGTTACATCTGACAGTTTGCCTGAGATTTGTTTGTTATTTAAACATCATCAACACATCCTTAACGACTTTGGTTTCTCTCCTTATCAGTGACTAACAAGAAAGTAATGCTAGGACTAGAGCAGATGGAAGCTCAAGAAAGTCAAGCAATGTACAAAGATATTCTTCTTGATGATTTTACTGACAAGTGATTATCTATCCTTAGCGTTATATTTACTATGGGTAACATAGCAGAAAGTACTAGATAATCTAATTGAAGGGTAAACATAAAAAGTCAGGACTTTTAACATCTAAGGGCCCTTCTGTGCTGTCTCAGTTCAACCCAGAATAATTCTGACTACCTAGATGTAAACCTGCATAGGGACAAACAACCATTATTTATGCCATGCTGCATTACTGTCAGAAACACATCACCTCTTTATACATGGATTATTTTTAGGCTGAAATAAAACGTAACTAACTGAGAAGTTTGTGTTTGCTTGTTAGCTGATTGCAGGGTCTTTTACACAAGAACTGGACATAAATGCACCTTTCTGATGATTGTTTATTAAAAAACACCTAAATTACTAAAAAAGTGATATGTGAAAATTCATGATATAGATGAATATATTATTTATGTAGCTATATAGTATAATATGCTGGAAAAACACCAAACATAAATAATGGGTAAGACATGTGTCCAAAGTGACTTCTCATTATATAGCGGGTGGCCTGTGAGAAGCACCGTATACACTGTAGTGTAAGACTAAAACGTGCATGGGAAAACTTATTGACTTGAGAATAAGCCTAGGGTGGGAAATGCAGCTACTACTATTTAATGAAATATCCAGCAGGAGAGCCGCCCACCTTAATAATTAAATTTCCAGCAGCAGAACCCTCTTAAAAAATAATAAGCTTTGTACTTACCTTTGGTGCTCACCTAAGGTGTCCTCTTCTCCTCACAGCTCGTCTTCTCCCTCCATCTTTGGCAATGCGGGCAGAGGCACGTCTATGCACTCTGCCTGCACATACACTATGATGTAATCAGGCAGCGACAGGGGTGAGCGCAGGGGGGTAAGTTTACAAGTTTATATTTTTATATACTCGGTTATAAGCTAAGATGGGTTTTTTTGGCACACTTTTTGTGCTGAATAACTTGGCTTATACTCGAGAATATACAGTGAGCTCAAATTTTTAGATATTAAGGGAAAATTGGTTAAAGAACCTCTGTTCTTTGAAGTATACAAGCTGTCACAAATAATTCTAATATTATTCTTACCTGGTTATTGAATTGGGTCATACATCTTCATGGATCATTAGTCAAGTGATATTTTAACTCTTTTCAGGTCTTATTATTGCCAGGCCTTATGTATAGTAGAAGAATAATCTCTTTACCACAATGCAAGCAATGCACGGTGCAATAGATTGCCTTAATATCTTCTATAGGAGAAGCATTTAATGAGGTCACAGTAAGCAGAGTGGTCCGTCTGTAACTAGGTGTCATCTAGGCGTCATCTGTAAGTTGGATGTCCTTAAGTTGGGGACCACCTGTAAAATATAACTATTTAGACTCTATAGGATGCCCTAATATACAAAGGTCATATCATATTTAAAAAAGTGCTTTCTAGGAGAGAAGTTCCTAGTGGGGCAGGTGTTTACGCTCTCCTTTTTTATTGTTATTGGGGATGCTTAACAATTAATCCACATTTTGGTTATTTTTTGTGTCTGATCTGACACCTTTTTTCTGACTTCACCTTGTTGTCCATTTCATGGAATGTTCTAGTATTCCATTTGGGTAAGAACCCAAGAAATGAATCTTCGATAACAAAGGATAACATCTGTGTACGGAATGAAATGATGGGGGCAGGGCTTGACTAGTTGTTGTAGTCTACCTCAGCAAACATTATCACTCCAGCTGCAGCCTGAATTGTGTAAGAAAAGGTGTGGGTAAGACCTGATAATTAGCGCTTCAGTTTGGGGCCCCATGACAGATTGTTCGCTTTCGGGCTTCCGAGAATGTATTTTTCATTGACTGGAGACAGAGTGACTATTGAAATCCAGATACAGAGAAATTCGAACTCCCTTTCCAACAATGTGTGGGCATATTGTAGAGCTAAACACCTTATTGAAATCCAGTGAGTTAAGATTCAAATGCTGGTTTTACAATACAGAATAATTTTACATCTCCTTTCACTAGAGGTCCTCGGAGGCTTCTTTTCAGAGGTGAGAGAAAAGCAAATGTGACATGACTAGGTGTCATACCTCTGCTAATTATAATATGCTTATGCTGCGGGGCATGTCGTTGTAACACAAGAAAATTACACAGTTTCATTCTGTTCTTTGCAACCTGCATACAAATTAGCACTTCAAAATCTAACTAATAATGGTAATATTTTGCTTGAAATACGCCCCTAATTACTTTTTCAGTAACTACAGAAATTAAGCACTAATAATCACCATCAAACATAACAGTACTGAAATTCTGCATTTAGGAGAGGATGCTAACTGGCTGTTCTATCTTGGTACATATGCTATATGAAGCTGAGCACAGGTGACTGATTAATCCAGGAAAATTATATGACTGGAGATGGGCGAATTTTTCAAAATTCGATTTGCCGACTTCACCAAATTTTTGACAAAATTTGATTCAACCCGAATCGAATCATGGCGAATCACGTTAAAAAACAGGTATTTCCTGGGTGCAGAGAGCCTGTAGGGTGTTGTAGAACGTTGTGCCATGCTCAAATTTATAGGGAGAGTGGTTTGGTCATCAAACAATGTTGTGTTTTAGTATCACACGCACATGACAGCCGCCGCTCTTAGAATCGCTTCACTATTCAATTCCATGGGCAATTACAGGGGCCAACTTAACCAAATAAGTGAAGCGGGAACGCAGCCTGACAAGGTAACGTCTATGCCAGCACAAAAGGACTGAGCGGAGGGCCAAGATCCTAATACACTATTACATCAAAGAGTGAACTATGTTGATTTGACACAGATTTCTTGATATCAACTTTAGCAACAAAAAAGAATTGAAATTTGGGGTACACAGATTCCCCCAAAACGGACACCCTGGACTTTGAGCAAATATCACTCCATCAGCTACTGAGTACAAGCAGCTAGACGCTAGAGACAGCACACACAGTGTGAAATGACGGGACTGCAAATGGCCGTCTGTTTTTATAGGGCTGTGACATCACATAAGCCTGCCGGTCGCTGATTGGCTTACATGTCTGTACATGTGATCGAGGCTGTTCCTTTCTTCTTCCCAGAGTTCTCTGCCCCATGTAACACGTTGTGCTCGCAGCCATTTTGCTAATAAAGGGGAAAAAATTGTTGTTCCCACGAATCACCATAAACTTCAGATTCATGCAGAACCGAAGTTTTCCTGAAATTCTAAACGAATTCCACTTCGTTAGAAACGATTCACCCATCTCTATGTATGACCCATTTAGAAAATCTACCTGTATTGTTTGTCTGCAATTGCATATGCAGTTTTGGACTGGGATGCCAAAGGCCCACCAGTAACATGCAATCTTGGAGCCACCATTGAAAAGCTACAGTTTGTCACATAATCTATCCATATAATTGTATGGGTACATAGGATGGTTGAGATGTTTAATGCTGAATATCTGTATGAAGTGAGGATACCCTGTCCAGCACTACTAATGCAGGGCCTGGGGGCCCACCTATCTTAGGAGCCCACTGATGGGTCTACCTGTTCACCTGTGGACCAGTCATGCCACAAATCATGTTTACTTAACTATTAAATAATTCAGAGATGCAGCAAAACATTGAGTAGAAAAAGCAGCTCCAAGTAGACAAAGAATTAAATGGACTCCTAACCTCTTTGTTTCAACTGCATTAACATCACTGTTCACTAAATAGACCATTAGGCTACCTGCAGACATATGTCATGAATGTTAGTTATGAAAAACTAATGTTTTTTTCCGTTTTCTTGGCCTGTTTGCATCAGGCATCTGTTTTTCAGGTATCATCATAAAATATATTCTATGGCCCATTTACTAAGGGCTGTGCACCAGTTTTCTGTCGTACTTTGCATGTTCTTTTGAGTGCAAACTGCTTGCGCAGGCATTTAAGAAGTGTCCGCGCCACATATGTGTTGTAGACATGCTTTGTCGCAGTGCTACACTATTCTTCATGCAACACAAATTTCTTCACTGAAATAGGCAATCTGGTGCTCAATCGGACTGTGCGCAACATTTATCATGCAACAGAAGCGTGTCGCACGGCCCATGTTAAAGGTACACCAAAAAGAAGTTGGTGCACTCTGTTAGGGCAGTGCAGGGAGCTCCAGATTCTTGAATGTGCGCCACAAATGATGAATTTAGCTCCCGCTGCATACTACACAGGCAAACTACACATAGGGAAGTTTGCACTGTTTTTAGTAAAGGTGGGCCAATGATCTGTGTAAAATGGTTCTGATTAGGACATGCTCTACTTTTTGACTGATTGGTCCGTTAAAATAACAGCCATGGTCATTGTGTGAATCTGCCCTTAATTGCCAACTACATATAATAATTTTATTGTCTAAACAGTATCTAAAAGTGTGCAGGTTGCCCCAATGCTTTATTATACACAGTCTAGGAGAAATTACAAGGGAACAGCAAAACTCAAAATTATTAAAGAATATGTCCAAAAATTGTCATTTTATGATTACATTACATTATGTCAGAAGAGCTGAAAGTACTTAAAAGGGTTGTCCACTTTCGGCAAATAATTGATATTGTGTGTGTAATAAAAAGTAATACAATTTTACAATATACCGTACTTTATGTATCGATTTTTTCATGGTTTTATAGATCTCTGCTGACATTAAACAGGAAGCTTCATTGTTTTGAGTGAATAAACCGGTCCTTGGTCATGTGATGTCACACACCACAAGCTGCCAGCAGGGAGGCAGGTAATGAGAATTAAACTTATATAAGGTACTGAAATGATTCAGAATGCGGACAAAGACATTTTTAAAATCAGCATAGAATAGGCTATTGACATCCCTGGTGACAGGTTCCCTTTAAATAATGTTGTCCACAAAGTACACTTTAGACTTGGACAGTTTCATCCACAATGGAGCATTGAAGTAAATTGGACCTGATTCTGCAATAAGCTAGCATAGCTGATCCACAGGAAACAGAGCTTTCTGCTTGCAGCTCTGTCAATAATGTGTAACAGCTGATGGGGGAAGTGCCATGTATCACTTATATGTAACACTGATCACTTAGGAAATCTACCATCAAAATAAAGTAATATAAACCAGGGAAGCTTACTCATAGATCAAGGCACTGTGACTGTGGTAATCATCTTATATGTGTTATCCATGGCCTCCTTCTTTCTAAAATCAACTATTAAAATTATGCTAATGAGTCAGACCAAATTTGGGGGCATTAGAAGGGCCCCTCCACACTCTTGCTTCCCAAGCTGTTATTCTGACTCTCCCTCTACTCTGCCAGCATTTCCATCTTCCCTCTGCCTGATGTAATCTCACTGCATCACAGGACGTTGCAGCACACTGTGAAGCTGCAGCAGAGGCTCTGGTAAAAGTAGATTTTAGAAATAAGGAAGTAAGTTCCCCTGGTTTATAATGCTTTGATTTTGATGGTAGGTTTCCTTTAAGGACCTCTCCTATGCATAAGATTAATTCCACTTATCATCATTATTCAGATTGTCTCATATTTTGTTTAAGGTTGAGGTGCATGATGATTGAATTATGTGTAAAATATATGCTGTGTACAAAATGCAGGGTCCTTGTAGTAATAACACAAAATATGACCATGATTATTAGCAAGCCCAAGAAACCCCCTTGTTCTGTCTTCAGAGGCGCCATATTAACTGGTGATGCTGTCTGAGAGTCCTTCTGCTGAACCTCCCGGACAGATCTTCTAATTCAGTAGAAAGGTCCATTTATTTTATTCCCTTTTATTTTACAATTGTATGGGGGAGATATAGCACTGCTTCTTTGCCAGTTTTCTGGTGTAGAAGCAGGGAAAGAATCACAAAATTTTGCACAGTGCAAGAATTTGCAATTCTTACAGTGACTATGATACCTGTATGCCATATGGGCGTAGAGGTGTAAGGAGCCCAGTGGAGTGGGTGAGCATGGGGCATTTTTGTCCCGTGCCTATGTAATTTTGAAAAACCTATGAACTTTAGTTTGCAAGTTTCTACACAAGACTACAGTGGGTTTTGCCCACTGGCGCCCGCCTAAGCCTCTTGATGTGTCTTGCCGGTCTGGCGTGGTCGATACGATTCGCTGTCGCAGGGGAGGTGATTATGTCTGTATTGTGTGTACTTTTTTTCTCTTCTGAATATTTTCCAGACGTAGTCTTACTAATATCAATTTTAAATGACTCAATAATTGTGCTAATTGTGTATTCCGTAATTTGTGGTTTCTAAATTGTTGATGGGATTTATGTAGAACGGCATCTATATGCCGTCTTAGAATTTAATAAGAAAAGCATAGATGGTGGTAGCTAAAGTTTCAGCTAAAGTGAGTGAATTGCCAGGGGAATAATAGAGTATAATTTAGCATAAAGGTGCCATCTTGCATAGGTGGACAGGGCTTTCAGTACTATATTTCGAGGATCTCCCCGTGGCAACACTTAAGAGTGGGGGTTTGTTACAGTCCCCAACAAACATTTGATGGAAAGTCCCATGTCAAAAAAATCGGATAGAATAGTTGTTTTACTCCAAATAATTTAGCACATGTCACAATGTTTTTTTAACATACTAACTAATGTAATTCCAAAGATTGTCTTGTATTGAGACATCGGTACGACGGCAGGAAGCTACTGCCTCTGTGTCAAGAGCAGACATACCTTCATATCAAGTAGATTGTTTTCCATGACAGATTTGTTCAAACTTTTAAGTTCTTTCATGTTATATATAACAGTGACAGACCATGGATTCAAGTAACAAGTGCAGAAGCCTATGATGACAGATAAAAAACGCTATATTCATTTTGATTTTCATGTCATGATTATGAGAAGTAATGACTAGACCAGAGAATGACTAGAGAGTAGAGGAATAAGTTTCCACTCATGACTTCAACGTGACTACATTCCATCCGGGTTCATAGCAAAAATGCCTCTAGCCGTGTAATTAATACAATGAAAACCACAAGGTTTACTGCACCTCAAAAAAGAGGCAAGAGATATATGTATCAAATTGATAGAAATATGAAACACTCGGGGTTATCTATCCAGCTTATGATGCCCCCCGCCCTTCTTTCATGCGCAGCATCCCACACTGGGGCCTAGCCTTTCTTCAGTGGTTGTAGATAGCAGGGGCACAGAATACCAGAGTTGCTGGCTTCTGCATCCTTGAGCTTGCTATGGTCACGGTGTTTGGTATTCGGACCAGAGGAAGGGCCTACAGCCTGGCAGGTCTCCAGCAGGTGGTGTGTACAAGAAAAGTAGAGGGAGAGGCTGATGAAAGAGGTTTCTCAGTGGGACAACACCTGAGGTGTATATGGGGAACCATACACCAAGGAGGATGTGGAGCCCGTGATGGTGAAGCAGCCTGATCCAGGGATCTCACTGAGGCACGTTGTGCAAATCAACTCACGTTTCTTTATTTGAACCTCAACAGCAGCCAACGGACTAACATCAACAGTAGGTTCAGCAGGCTGGAAAGCTGGTAGGAGATATCTGGGCCACAGGAAGGGTTGCTCACAGCCTGAAAGTAGCTTCAGGCTGGGCTGGGTAAGGTGGAGCCAAGTACGGACAATGGACCTCTTCTTTGGGGCTTAGTCTCCTGACTTGCCCAAGGTGTCAGGCAGCTGGCCTGTGATACCTCTGCTTCCTGATAGTTTGTCACTGGCTGGTGCAGCACAGGCAGGTACTGCACTATCCTCTGCTTCTGCTTAGACTGACTAAAACTGCAGTACTGAACTGGCTGACCGAACAAAGGACCATGTGTTCCCACTCACAAGGGGTTTTATACTCCCTTATTGAGGTGGCAGCACTATCCAACCAGCTTCCAGCTTGCTTTACAATTAGAACACATCATATCATTGGTTACAGACAATGGATATATCGACTCTTTCCCTCCCAGGCAGTGGTTTCATCTACAATTACTAAGTTCCACACTGTTGGAGACCTCCTAGCGAGGTGATCAGTCCTAACATGGAGAGGGCACTATTCGCAGCAACTACCTATGCATCGGCAGGGTTTTTGCACATTTCTACAGGCTCTGGCCTCCTGATGTATCTGCCGGGTAGCTGTGCCCATCAGAAATTCCACACCAAGCCATCTCCAGCATAGAATTGCACTTTAACCTGTGCCGTACCAGGCCTTAATCTATTGAATAGGAGAAGGAATGGCATACACTGGTCCACTCCACCACTGGGCACGTCCCTTACACACTCCTCTGCTGCCATTTGAAGTAAAGATGGCGTAAAGGAGAAAAAAAACATAATACCGGGCTGCACCAGGAATTGTGATTACTTCAGGGATTGTACACCAAAAAACTGGTGTACAAACCCTGATAAATATACCCCATTATATGCATACAAACTGTTATGTGTTATATCCATGAATACATATAGTTTATATATTAGAGAACAAATGTGCCTTTTAGCTTCATGGAGCAACCTATGTAGTCTTTGGTCCTACCATAACACCCTTAATCAGAGTTGGTATATGTAGTCACCTTTAATAAAATTTGATAAAAAATAGGGGTGTACTAGTCAATCAGTCTCATATTTTCATGAACGATAAATTCTAGGTTTCTTTTTTATTGTTCAGAAAATTACCCATCAAACTACATTGACACTTAGTCCAATTTTAGATGCTAAGTTTCAGATTTGCAGCACAGATGCCTAAGTAGTTGCTTGCATTTTCTTACAAGAAAGATATTATTCTGTCTGCATGTTTCAGGTCAAAGACATGTCCCATCTTATCCTATTATCAAACACCCTCGTACACCATTCATTCTTCTGCCCTTAAGGAGTTCAGATGCTGGTTGGCTTTGAAGTTCCTCTTAAGTTTGTGGTACTGACAGAAAGATAAAATTGTGACATTCTGTCGAGTGGTAGAACCTGTCCCCGAGCTAGTGAAAGAAGCGAAATGTTTCATACCATTTACTGTTGTCATCTGGTTACACTACTGGTCATTTGCAAGATATAAGATGAAAATGCTGATATAGTAGTTATTTCCTGTTTAGATTCTTCATTTAAAACAAAAAAAAATGGAATCGTTCACAAAGTAAGATGTGGGGTTCAATATAAAATACAAGCAAATAATAGGTTTAGTTTCTTTTTGTTAGAGAATAAGAACATTTTAATTATTTGGAAACTTCTGTTCAGAATACAGGCAATCCATAAATGAGCTGCCATAAGAAATCCTGCTGCTGGGTCGAGTGGTTCACTGTGGTCACATTTTTTTTTTTTTACATTTTTTACGATGGCTCTTTAAAACTACATTCATCACAAAACTCCATGTGACATCAAGAAGCTGCCAGTGTTTAGCTACAGTGGTCAATGTTAAAGACGTGATGTCTTGCTACAGCCAACTACCAGCGGGGAGCGGTGGACTGTGGGGGATTTACCAACGTGATAATACAACTTTCATTTTTTTTTTTTACAAATACACAGACATGATGTGTATTTAATGTAAGTGACTGAAATAAATTTTTGAAGGAGCTATCTAATAACTACTACCCTTTTCCATATTAGGAACGGAAGAAGGTTCTCAAGGATCATAATAGAGAGCCCCTACATACATAGTCAGTCATCCATTTGACTGTCCAACATATAAAACTCTTACTCCAGACCATTTCAGGATAAATATGTTGTCAGTAACTGAATTCTGAACCCTTAAAGGAGTATTCTGTGAATATGAACGTCTGATACAAAAACTGATAGTGCTAAAAATACAACAAACTGAAAAGTGATTAAACACAAAATGGAGCTTTAATAGTTTTCTTTTATGATTTACAACATTTTTATGGGCTTTCTAAAGTAGGTGGAGTTATCACCAAGATGGCCACCACAGGATACCATAACTCCCATGGGCCCTCAGCGCATTTAATGTACAGCTTTATAGACAGCTTCTCTGTCTTATACTCTGCTCTCAGTGATGATATAATAGACTTACCATTGTTACCATAGTAATAATGTATAACTGCCATCACTGCACGTTACCCACTGAGATAGCATCTCACCACAACATTGGCCCTTGTCCCTTTAGCTCCAATAAATGACATCACTATTGTCCATTACCCCTGCATATCCAGTACAGTTCTGCCTCACACACTTTAACTTTTCTTCTCCATGAACTGACCCCCTTAGCACATATATCTGATGCTCCTTGATGTTGACTCTGCCCCATAATTGTGATAGGCCCTGCCCCCTCAGTAACACAAAACCCATTGCAAGTAACCAATTACAGCCAAACATAGCGATGATCACATGACCTGCCTAAGAGGGTGCAGGGCATGTGATGTGGACATGTGACATGTTATCCATCTTCTGTCCTTTGTCTGGGCCAGTAGCATTTTAATTCTCCATCATAGTGCAAAATTTTATATAACCACTAATTACATATTAATGAGGCATTTGAATATTAATTATGATTATGCCAGGAATACCCCTTAACCCCTTTAAAGAGGACCTGTCACCCAAAAAAATGCACTAGGAGCTGCTTACTATAGTATACTATACTATACTATTACTTACTATACTATTACTCCTACCGTTACCCCATTTTTAGCAGTGATAAACTGCTAGCTTTATCGCAACTCACTGATAAAGGTAGCAGACACTGCCGTGCAGTACAGTAGGAACACTGGACCAAGCTCATAGCGGTTTGGCGTTTTCATGATGGGAATAGTAGGCAGTGACTGCCGCATAAAGCCTATGGCATGGAAGGGGCGGTCTGGGGAAGAGGCAGTGCCTTGGAATGCCCCCTCATGAATCACAGATCCTCTGAAATAATTAAAAAAAAACTAAACTAATATCAGTTTAGGCAAAACAAGGACAGTAGAACAGGAAGTATAAATAAAGAAATATGATTTCAATCAACATTATTTATTAAAAGACGTAAAAGAACATTGCACAAGAGGAAGTGCTGATTAAAATAACCCTAATATATACTGCATATAACCAATAAACCTGGTAAATCTTTCTGGTTTGTTACTGACAAATATCAAATGAAATCAACTGAATGCTGTTTTTGAGAGATTTTATTGCTTTATTCTTGGCAGTCCTTCTCCTGTAATAAGTAATAAAAAAAATTAAAATGAGAATTAGTTTCTGGCTTTAGGACTGCCAAATAATTTAGTTATCATATCACTGGTCTTCACAAACAGGGTATATAGAGACAAGCTTCACAGCAAAGTGGTGGTTCTCTAATAGTGCTGGTAATATCACATCTCACCAGTCTTATGCTTTTTTCACCCATTTCATTGCTTTTACGTATTAGAATTTTTTACATTCTAATAGTCATCTCAGAACATTTTTCCTAACCATCATAGAATGTGTGGATAAGGTGCATCATTGCTCTTGGACTACTTCAGTTACATGTCATTACATTGCATATGGCCAGCAGTCATTAGTTGTATGTTATATGAAAGAATGTAACCTATGAAAAATATTATTTTATGTTGAAGTATTGAAATGTATTGAGGAGAAGAACATTTCCGGGGTAAATGTGTCTGTGTGCCTTCTCTTACTCCCCCACCCTTTAGAAGGCATATGGCCAGCAGTCATTAGTTGTATGTTATATGAAAGAATGTAACCATATGAAAAATATTATTTTATATTGAAGTATTGAAATGTATTGAGGAGAAGAACATTACCGGGGTAAATGTGTCTGTGTGCCTTCTATTACTCCCCCACCCTTTAGAAGGCATTTACATGTGGCGTTAATATATGCGCTTTTAAACGCAATACAACAGCTGAGAAGAGGAGATTTGCCTTAACGCCACGTGTGAACACACTCTTCGACTTCTTTATGATCTGATATATTTGTTTACTGCAGTGTGTCTTGCTATACAATGGTGAAAATAAGAGAGAGTCACTTTAGGGAGAGGAGGAAAAGAGATAAGTGGAGAAAGATGTGCCTTCTACAATCAGATATTTTATGAAGTTTTATTATGCGCAAAGTTTGTTTAAAATGTTATTGACAAGTTTTAGTGGTTTTCATTCTGTGAGTTTTGATTTCAGAGAATACTTCATATACAATGTTAACTATGCAGAATTTGGCCTAGGAATACAGGCGGTCCCCTACTTAAGGACACCCCTAGTTAAAGAAGGACCCCTCTGTCCACTGTGACCTCTGATGAAGCTCTCCAGATGCTTTACTTTAGTCCCAGGCTGCAATGATCAGCTATAAGGTGTCTGTAGTGAAGCTTTATTGCTAATCCTTGGTCCAATTACAACAAAAAATTTTGAAACTACAATTGTCAATGAGGCAAAAAAATAATTTTGTCTGGATCTACAATAGTAAAATATACAGTTTCGACTCAAGAACAAACCTGCCTGTATTGGCTACATAAATTGGTGACTTCCATTTCTATTCTAGGATTGCAGTTTCCCCTTTTTACAGTTTTTCTGTCTTCCATGCTGACCTTTAATTGAGGTTTATTTACCATTCTCAGTTCTGTAATTACTAATTAACATGTGCCTAAAGTGGTTAAAACATTCAGTACATTGGTTTATATAAGTGGTGCAAGCTTAAACGTGCTTAGGACCTGAACCCTAAGGCATCAGCTAAGAAAGATACTGAAGCCTTATAAAAACATTACAGCAGAGCCAGCCACAGAATGAAAACAAGAAGAACTGATTTATTTCTCATAGTGACTGCCAGGTTTTCTCTGAACTCTTCAGCAGGATCACCCACAGAATACACCCATTTTTCATTTCTGAAATATTTCTTTACACTCCACAATTAAGGTATCTGAAAACAACTACTCTATTGACACAGTAATGCAAATCTCATTTATTTTTCTTCTAGTCTTCAGCAGCATAAGAGACCAATGTTTCTAACTTTGTTATCCACCAATGAAAAAAAACCTTAGAGGACCTGTCACCCTGAAAGACGGCACTTACAGCTGCTTACTAGATTAAGCAGCTGCTAGTGCTAAGACAAATGCAGCAGGGTTTCAATGACAGCGTTATCAGAAACTAACACTGCTGTGCTGTACATTCATGAGGGGGCGGTCTGACTGTCACACGTCATTCGTCTGTCACCACCCCTACTTCCGCCCCCTTATGAATGCGCCAGACCGCTTTGAGAGGAGTGTACAGTGCAGCAGTGTTTGTTAGCGTTATCGTAGGTTTCCGATAGCGCTACCATTGTAACGCTGCTGCTTTTGTTTTAGCACTAGGAGCTGCTTACTTTAGGGCAGTGATGGCGAACCTTTTAGAAGCTCAGTGCCCAAACTTCAACCAAAAGACACTTATTTATTGCACAGTGCCAGCGCAGCAATTTAAGTAGCAATGTATTTCTCTTTGTTCATTGACAACTTTCAATCGTTCAGCCTCCTAAAGACACCAAGGCAGTTGAAAGGAGGAGGGCAAATTCATCATCATTGTAGGAAGATTCTGTAGGCAGATTCATTGAGTACTGTCTGGTGAACTTCATTCTGGGGTGATGGCCTGGGTGCCCACAGAAAGGGCTCAGAGTGCCACCTCTGGCACCCGTGCCATAGGTTCGCCACCCCTGCTTTAGGGTTTTTCAGGGTGACAGGTCTTCTTTAAGTGTCCCTAACAGGAATTTTCTTTTCGAGAGGGGCACATAGTAGCTGAATAACTTAATGCCTGGGGACCATTAATACTCCTTTTACAAAGCAATAAGGTTTCAGAAAGTCCCCGTCTGCATATATGAGTTGTGTCTGACAAACAGTTTTATGCTGGAGGCACTCATAGGAATGATATTTTGGTCACAAATGTACTTATCCAGCACCTACAGCCAGATAAAGCCAAAACATTCAGCACCTTGAATCAATTTCTTTGCAATTATATACATATGGGGTAATGAGGTAAGGGAATAGTGGATGTGTAAAATGTCACTTTTATTTATTCTCTTGCTAATAAAGTGTATTATAATTTTATATATGGAATACACTTTCTTAACAAGAGAATAAATAAAAGTTACATTTTACACATTCACTCTTCCCTATCTTACCTCATTACACTGTGTATGTATATAATTGACTTATCAATTTTTTTGCAGCATGTGAATGGGGGACATTTTACTTCGACAGAAAATTGATGCAATTCATAAACTACCCCTTGGCAGGTGCAGAGAGTGTGTTTCCCTGGCCATAATGTGCCCATTGAAGTTAATAATAATTCCTTTATTTATATACCACACAGATTACACAGCGCTGCACAGAGCTTGCCAAATCAGTCCCTGTCCCCAATGGGGCTCGAAATCTAATCAACCTACCGGTATGTTTTGGAGTGTGGGAGGAACCCGGAGGACTTGGAGGAAACCCACACAAACAAGGAGAGAACATACAAACTCTTTGCAAATGTTGACTTGGATGGCATGTGAACCCAGGACCCCAGCGCTTTGATTACAGCTGAATACTTGTGCCATAACATAATTCGATTTTAATAATTACCTGAATTTTTCATTTGCAAAAAGTGAGCTTTTGCTTGTCATCTCACAATAATTTTCCAAAACTTAGATTTGATTAAGAGGGGTGGATGAGCGAAGGCTGATTGACTATAGTTTACATCAGATTTTGACATAAATTGAAGCACTTCATCTAATAGCTGGCCTACTTTTGATTTTCTGGCTCACAGACTGCCAAAAGAGTTGCACATAATTGGCTGGTTTTAGTGAATCTGTCCCAATAGCTAATAAAAGGCTCTTTATAAAAAGTATACTGATAGAAATATATATCAATAAATGTCAAAATTACATTATTTTTTAAGACTGCATAATCTAGGAGTATTGCTTGTAAGACAAATAAAGATAACTATGTCATAGAAGGCATAAGTTTACCTTCAGAATCAATGCTCAGGGTCAAGTATAACTCCTATAACAGCGTCAAGTTGAACTACTCTACAGTGACACACAAATGATCACATTCATGATCAGGTATAATAGTGGGAGAAGTAGAGATATTGGTTTGACTAACTTCTAGAACACTGATGTAAAGCATAAGACCCTAATTTCATTTCCCACAAAGTCCATCAGTTAAGTTAAAGATGGAATTAATAATTATGTTGTATCATAAATGGAAACCAAATGCAGAATGTTACAAAATTTATTAAAACAGTAATATAACTCATGTGCATACAAACATTAATGTACTGTAGGTGGAAAGAGTCATAGTAAACCAATTCTAACAAATATCAAAAAACTTTTTATTTTAACTTTTTGGAGACCAGGGATATAATTTTGCAAATCTAACAACTGCAACAATTTCAGTTCGGCCATCTGACAGGGACTCCTTGCATCATATTTCACTACGATGGTAGGTCTCCCTTTCATTGCATTGTGTTCAGTCGATGGGATTTGTTTCTATGAACTAAGTATGTTCATGTGCAGGGGTGTTAGGTATACATATCCATCTTTCAAAGGTATAACTTTAAGGTGCTTCTTCCCATTATAAACTAACCCCTCTGCATTTGATCAGTACACAAGGGAAATCCATGGTATTTCTTTTTATCTGGCCTTTGTGCTATGGACATTGTTACTTTAATCTGCATGATAATTAAATAAATATTATGGAGTATTTCACTAGCTTTTCTCAGGTCCTCTGTTTGCTCTCTGGACCAGACTGGTAAACAAATGAGGCGGCTAGGCAAACCCCACTGTCTATCTGTCTCTGCTTTGCTCTGCATTTTTTTGCCTGCTGTCGTTTCTTTAGGCCTAATAACAGACATCCACAAAAGCCCAAAAGGCAGAATCCAGAGTTAATTGCCACAAGATAAATTATAAATATATTTCTTCTATAAAGTAGCAGAAGTTGAACTAAGTGCAATAGAAATGGTACTTCACTACCTATTACAAGGAAAGAAGTTACAATAACTACTAATGGAGAGGGATAGATTCTGACCTTTCTTCTTAGGGTAAGATTTGAAGCAGACGAACCTGATATTGGAGAAATAAATCTCATTTCCATATAAATTTTCAGGAAGAATGAGTAAAGAAACACAGAAAGTACTGATACAGCATAAAGGGCTGGAAGCCAGGTTGTAAGAATAAGATTGTAAGATTGTAAGATTTGTGTAGAAAGATTGGTATTGAGACTTACTACATAAAAGGTAAATGCAGAGGAAAGATATTTCAGTATTGAAAACAACAAAAGAAAAGAATAGTAAAATCCCCAAAAGTGTTGCTTCTGCCAAATTGGTTCCGTTTCTTCCAGTGTATAGAAGACCAAGGGAACAGCAAAGTTGACACAGAATGCCATGAATGGGAACATCTTGATGGATGGGAGAAGCATAGCCGCAATGTCAGATGCCGAGTTGTTTGTTTCTATTCTGTTCCACTCCAGTTGTACAGTATCTATAGAAAAAACAATCACACTTTCATGCAGTAAAGACCTGTTAAGTTTACAAACAAATATTAGCTTCAGCAGTAGAAAAGCAACATCTAGTTATCAGTCCTTCTCCATCAAGAGCATTAGGTTTCTTATCTTGTCATTATCAAGAAAAAATAGTAAAATAGGGAATGCTTCTCTGAAATAGTGACTCTGCTATGAGAATGTTAGTTACATGAGTTTTGATCAAGTGTTGTCAGAGACAGAAATAAATAAAAACATCTGTTTCAGATGACACTTGCTGGTTAGAAGAGATAAACCAATCAAAGGTCCAGCTGGTGGGACCACTAATGATCAGATCTGTGCAGGAACCTGTGTGGAAATGCAAGCCTTTGTGGTATCTAAACTGCACAATCCATCATGTTGGCTGGAATTTTCACATAGTACAACCTATTTTGGTGAACACATAAAATTAAGCAGTAGATGTATTACACTTCCCTTCAGCAAGAGCATCATACAAAGATAATATATTTATACAAATACAGCTAGCGACAGGTTTCCATAGAGCCCTATTAACTAACAGACACCCTTCATTTAGATAAAAAGATAGTTTCCCTTACATCTCAAAAAATCAACTTTATGTTATATTCCCTGGCATCAGAGGGGACCTGACTTGCTCAGTCAGCCCCTACTATCTATTCCTCCACATGTCCCAGGTGCCTCTTCTACGTATTCAGGACTTCATGTCATGTGACCAGAGTGATGTCATCTAAGATCCTGTTACATCTGTAATCGCTACCCTATGTATGTATGTGATCACATGAAATCACATTATGCTTCCATGGAGAGTTGTCAATGTCCATGGAGGATGGGGAGGATTAGACATCCATGAAGGCATGCTGTGATTTCATGTCATCAGATATATACATGGGGATGCAGATGTAACAGGACCTTAGATGCAGATGATGCACATGTAACAGGACCTTAGATGACATCCCCCTGGCCACATGACTTTAAGTGCCTATTGATGTACCAGCACAAAATTCAATTCCCCAAAAAGGGGGATAAATTGCATGACCCAATCTATTATATAGCACCAGATGGATGGGAAATAATTGCAATATATTACAAACGATTAGCCGCACGGCTAGTGACTAAATATACCCTTTATCCACCAGGGCTTTCGTGACTGGTTAAAATATAACCTTTATTTCCATTAAGAACAGTTATCGTATATACTCGAGTATAAGCCGACCCGAGTATAAGCCGAGGCCCCTAATTTTACCACAAAAAACTGGGAAAACCTATTGACTCGAGAATAAGCCGAGGGTGGGAAATGCATTGGTCACAGCCTCTCCAGTATGTATCCAGCCAGCCCCTGCCCCAGTGTATATAGCTTGCCAGCCCCTGCCCCAGTGTATATAGCTTACCAGCCCCTGCCCCAGTGTATATAGCCTGCCAGCCCCTGCCCCAGTGTATATAGCCTGCCAGCCCCTGCCCCAGTGTATATAGCCCCCTCCCTTCCCCGTCGTTCAGCACAACAATACCGGATGGATCGCACAGAAGATCTACGGGTGCCGCCAGAAAGGTGAGTTTTGATTTATTTATTTTTTTGACTCGAGTATAAGCCGAGTTTGGGTTTTTCCAGCACATTTTTTGTGCTGAAAAACTAGGCTTATACTCGAGTATATAAGGTATTAGTGAGGTATATTAAAAAACAGACAAAAGCTGAAAGTGTTGGTAATTGGGAACCATGAGATTCTATCCTTTATATAAATTGATAATCCTATCCAAGGGGGCTGATCAGTTACCCCCGGTATAATTTATATATAGGACAGTGAGAAAGAAATTCTCCTGACTTTGGACCATCTACAAGATTTAAACCTAAATCAGAATGCTGTCTGCCGCTAATTAAAATTGTGCTCCTCAGCTAAGTCCACTCCACACGTTTCGCCTATACTGGCGTCATCAGGAGTTTAAGGTCTGCCTGCGTGTCAACCCCTGAAGACGCCAGTATAGGTGAAACATGTTGGGTGGACTTAGCTGAGGAGCACAATTTAAATTAGCAGCAGACAGCATTCTGATTTAGGTTGAAATCATGTAGATGGTCCATAGTCAGGAGAATTTCTTTGAGACTGCCGGATACTTAAGTCTCATTTGTAATAGTGGGAACAATTGGGGCAGATCTATCCTTGATTTCTCACTGCTGCATATCATAGCTATGAGACATGTCAGGAACACGGAGGAAGGGAGATGCAGTAGCCATTGAATATGCAGGGCCTCATTGGACTCGCTTAATATCATTGGGCTCACATCAGGTGAGATATATATATAAATTTATAAACTGATTTTTTTAAGATAGCGGCTATGGTAAGTAACCATTTAGGGATAAGGGCAATGCTTTTTAAATGGGTATTCCAGGAATAAACATAATTGATATTCAAATGTGGCATTAAAATATATGCAAAAATATATTAGTTGTTACTGGCCCTTTAATCAGTTCTGTAACAAAGGGAGAGTTAATTTCAATGGCAGGTTCTCTTTAATTTTACTGAAATCATACCAAGTATCAATTATACTGTATATAAAGTATCTCCAAGTGATTTTTATTTTAAAGATAACACTCTTTTAAGTGTAATATCTTATGTCATGTAGTATTGGAAACTCCAATACTCAGCTTACACTTGGTGTGGTAAGATGCAATACATGCACTGTACCTCACTGCACTATGACTGTGCACAATAGAAGTCAATAGGACAATGAATACGGACCCTCAAAATGGTTGTGTGCATGAGGCCTTCTGATAGGATCCTTCTCATACTAAAGTCGCCCTTTATTCAAAAAGTATAAGGCCACTTACCATTGCCCAATGTCTTGTCCACATTCAGTTGATCTAGATGGTTACATTGCAATAGTAGATGACTATTAACCAGAACAAATGCTGCCAGAGCTTGAAGCTGATACTTCTGACTTCTTATAGCTTGAACAATTTGTTTTATTGAGGGATGTTTCTGATATATCCAACCAGAACGAAGATCCATCATAGGTTGCTCCACTTTAAATAAGGAGGTAGCAGTAAAAAGAACTGTGGCTACTACAGAGATGCCCAACAGGACCTGAACTACTGTATAAAGAGAGGTACAAACAATCAATCATCAAGGAAAACATACATATAAATATAGCATGAATGTATACTTCTAAGACCACATTCACACGACCGCCCCCCATAGGCCGGCAATGGTCACACAGAGCGATTCGTTGATGTGCGGCATCGTACCACTCCGTACATAGGAATAAGATAGGACATGTCCTATCTTTCCCCGTGTTACGGGCCATACATAATGCATTGCAATGGAGAGGGGAGGGGTCACCCCTCCTCTCCATCTTGGCTGACATATCCCCGCCTGGCCGTAGCCGTGCGGGCATACATCAGTGTAATGCAGCCTAGAACTTATGTGGGAACTACAAGGTGTTACAGATTCAGGCCAACTACTGATGTTACAGATTCAGGCCAACACTTATATTCCAATTTTGATTATAATATTGACGAGTATTTCCAATATAATGTGTACCAAGGACAGCTGCTAAGAACTTTTATATCAAAACAGGCAAATGTCTAAATTTCTATTTACTAGAATAAAATTAACACGAAAGAATCTTGTAAAAGAAAATTAGTGTTGTACTGCCGAGCCTACTTGTTCCTTGTTTGTGGCATTTCAGCTTTGGACTATAAAGCTAATGGGGGTTATTTATCAAGTGTGCATGAGTGCCGCTGTATGATAGTCCCATTGCTGCTCTGGCGCAGGCTTCGGCCTCTTGATGTATCCAGTGGGGCCTGGCGTAGAAATAAACGCAGCTGGCGACTTTTCACATTTAAGACATTAACTCCCTGCACCGACTCACTCCCTGAAGGCCACACCCACCACTCGCCTGTCTGCGCCCCCCTTTCACGCCCCTTCACCCGCTGGCGTGAAGGTGGCAGACTGGGAAAAATAATCGCAAGTGCTAGCAAGCAAGCTTCTATGCCCTGGACCAGCCGGACCAGACCATACCTCTTGCCTGAAAAGTACCTTGTCATCACTGCCCTATCATCTTAGGAGGTGCTTACAGGCTCCGTCAGCAGGAGAAAAATCCCTCTAGCTCACTCATCAACACTGGCATCATGCCTTTTGTGTTTCTGTCTGTGTCTCTCCTCACCTAAACTCAAAATACCAAGGAACTGGCCAGAAGAAGCAGACACATCACACAACATAACACTATATACTGACAAATATGAAATAACAATATAAAACAGTCCCAGGTTACCACTAGACCAGTGGTGGCGAACCTATGGCACTGGTGCCAGAGGCGGCACTTAGAGCCCTTTCTGTGGTCACTTGGGCCATCGCCCCAGCACACCAGACAGGACTCAAAGAATCTTTCTGTAGTTCCACGCAACTTAAAACATGCTGCTTTCAGAAAGAAGCTAACATTTTCCATCTTTCTTCTGTGTTGCTGTCCTCAGGAGGCCAATATGACTGAAAGTTGTTGAAGAACAGGGAGCAATAAGTTACTGCTTTAATTTTTGGTTGGCACCTCGCGATAAATAAGGGGGGTTTGGTTGCTTTTTGGGCACTCAGCTGCTAAAAGGTTCGCCATCACTGCACTAGACTGTTACGGGGGGTGGAAATAATTGTCTTTACCCTTTGGCTGACAACTATCTAAATACTATCACCATCTTAATGCATGGTATCCGACAGAACATCTGAGGCCTGTGATGATACAGAGGCATCAGGTGTGCTGAGAGTGTTCCTCGGGATTACTGCAATAGTTAAGGTAGTGATAAATATAAATATAAAAAATCTAAACTATTGATACTGTAGCATTTGTTAAATCATGTTTTATCATTATGATAATCCTTTTTTCCCCTTGAGGAAGGAATTGGAACACAAAACGTATGTTGGGGAGCTGGCAGCACACATCTAATATGGGTAATGTCGCTTTGGGATGTTTTGACTGATTAAGGGATATTGGAAGGATTTATAGAGTTTTGGGTAAACTGTGATTGACTTTATATAACGTTTTGAGATGGTGTCCAAATTCTGTTATGCTCTGAGCCTCAACCCCATGATTGTCTATTTGGCTTTATATACTTTGCAATACTTTATTTATCATACGCTGGCGCTCGTGCATATGCTTCCGCATATGAAAAATCGCCAGCAGCAGCGAGTGCGCAGGCGTGGGGACAGTAACGCCCTGCGCCGGCCCACTCCCGGCCGGCAGCGCCGTCCGCATGGCCAGCCACGCCCCCTTCACGCCCCACTGGCGTGAAGGTGGCGGATCGGGGCAAATAATCACAAAAGCGTGGCGCAGAGGTCCTGATAAATATCCCCTGTGTCTTTATTTTAATGCATTTTTTGCATATGGATTATTTTCAATATATATAAATAAAATATATAAATACCATTTATATATATCGTTGGTATAGTATAAGACTTGATAAAAATGGACTCTAGAATTGCCGACAATCATAGCCACATGTGCAGCCACCTCCTGGGGCCTCCGGAGGGTAATGTTGTATGAAAATAATCTCCATAGCTCCTGACTCTTACTTACTTGAGTATCAATATCAGTTAGTCTAAACTGGCAGTGAATGTAAGATTTTTGTTCTCAGATCAACACAGTTGGGGTGTTGATGTTTCCATAAATAGCTGGATCTTCATAGTGTGAGGGAGCCCTGGTATTTGAGGTACTGGTTGTGTATTGGGTCTATTGGGTACATGCTATATGTAGTGTGTATATAATGTATGTGTGTGTATATGCTGTATGTCTGTATATGGTATTGTATGATTGTTTGTATTTGCTGTATGTGTGTAGCATGTGAGGTGTATATGGTACTGTATGTATATATATTCTGTATGTATGTATACTGTATTTATAAGTATATTAATGTGTGTTTATATGAGTGTATAATATGTATATTTACTTTTAAGAGGTAGGGGGGGCCCAATTCTGAAAACTGCTATTGTAAATAAATGGTTTCTATTTACTATAGTTTACCATCAGTTATATTACTATAGTTTATTTCTGTTATATTATAATGGAAGATAATGGGTATAACATTAGATGAAAACCATATATTATATCTGAGATTACCTGAGTTGACATGGCTGCGCTGTGTGAGATCCATCTCTCTAATGCAAGTCATTAACAGGTATAAGTGGGAAATCCAGCACAAAGGGAGATACCAGACTAAACCTACAACAGCATGATTTTTTTGTTAGAACATTGTACATTCTAGACATAATCTTAGAAAGAAGAAGAGCATTGGTTAAACCTTTAAAACCTAATAACATAAAAAATAACCCATCAGGTGGTTTTCCCACCATATAATGACCATAGAATTTGCAGCATTAGGCCTTTGACCTTTCTTATAGTCCCAATCTTTCTGTTGCTAAAAGTGCAGATTTAATCTTTTAAACATTAGATCTGAGTATGCAAATTTACCATAACTATAACACTGTCTGACATAATCCTGATCTCTATTGAATTGCAAAATAAATCTTGTGTGCCTCAGGGCATTGACTGTGGGGGTCATTTATTAAAGGATCTCGACAATTTTTCCACAATGTTTTAAAAGCTTATAACTTAAAAGCTTAAAAAGGGACCATTATAAAGGGTCATTACTTAATGCCGGGGAAAAATTAATGTGGATCCAATCTCATATGCCAAATTTGCTCTTTGGGGAAACGTTGGATTCCATCCCTTTTACGTCTATTCTTTCTTTCATGTAGAATAATTGTGAAATCATGATGTACTTTTATACATGCTTTGTATACTCACCAATGGATGGCACTGTCATCTTTATGTATCTGCAGATCCATGCCCTGCTTGGTCTTGGATTGGCCAGAGTCAAAAGTTTATTAGATATTTGCTGGAAAGAGGAATGTATATGGTCATAATAAGAACCCCTAAGCTTAAAATTATGGCCACTAGAACTTGCTTTGCTTATATAAATTACATATACAGATGTGTCTTTTCTTAGCAGTTTCAAGATATAGCAGAATAAATTACCAACTGTGAAATAAATAATACAGCATGTGTTAATGTGTGCATTTCAGTCCATAACATGGTATAATAATGGACCACTGTTGAATATTGCTTAGAGGTTCTGCTTTATGGAACTGAATTTATTCTAGAAACTTTAAATTTTGAGGTGGCACCTGGTTTGATACAGTAAACTCTGTATGTATTTACAAGCATATTTGCATACAGTGTTACAATAGGAATAAAGAGACAGCTACTATCCACAAGATTGTATGCTACTTGAGGTCCTGCTTTGGTCCGTACCTGAATCTTGATAGTTAAAGGGGTTTTCCATAATGGATAGGTCATTAATTAAGGATTGTTGGGTCTGACACCAGAGCCCTTTACCAAAGAACCAATTCTGCAGTTCATGCTTGGTTCACATCTCGTTTTTTGGATACTGCTAACAGATATGTTTCTCACTGAAAAAACATATCATAACGCGTGCTATGGCATATCAATTCATGTCTACAGACAGGACGGATACAAAACTGTGTACCTGTCCTGTGCGTCTGTATCTTTTTTTTATTTTTTGGTTTGTGAAAAATGTTGGTCGCTGCGTATTCATGTCATTTTGGAAAACGTATGCAAAACATATACTTTTCTTTGACTTTGCTAATGATATGCAATGTGTAGCAGCCAGATTGCACTTTTGCAGATTTTCACAGCCACTGCGGGGTATATGAAGCTATCCACTTCTGGCTCTATACACTCTGCTAATCTCAGCTAATAAGTGTGTGGACAGGGTGACAGACCCTTGTTATATCTAACTAATGACCTCTACCTAGGATATGCATTAATAGTAAAGCCCCCCCCCCACACATGTATCCACGGGTCCTCCTGAGTCTCTTCTATGAAAATGGTAGACAGTCTTTAACTACATACAGGTGGTCCCCGACTTACAGACAAACCCTAGTTACAAACGGAGCTCTTGATGTTGGTAATTTACTGTACTTTAGTCCCAGGCGGGACTAAATCCTGGTGCTTATAACAACCGAAAAGTTTTAAAATCCAATTGTCAAAGAGACCAAAAAAATTTTGCCTGGGGCTACAATTATAAAATATATCAGTTCTGACTTACATACAAATTCAACCTACCACCACAATTCTACCTATAAAGGTAGAACGGGTGGTAAGTGGATGAATGGGATGTGAGGATAGCCCTTTTTGGGCTAATCCTCACATCCCGGCTATCCTTCAGTAATCTTTAATGCTGGTATATGCAAATTCTGTTAAGTGGCTACTGGGGCGTGGAGTAGCCGGACATGAGGCTACTGGTCGCGGCTACTCCACGCCCCAGTAGCCACGTTCCTCCGCCTACCATGTAATCTTCGGCGCGCAGCTCCTAGTAGCTGCGCGCCCTCGTCCGAGTACCCAGTGTTCTGCGCATGCGCAGTAGCGCCGGCCTCGGAGCTACGGCCGCACACCCGTATATGGACGAGGGCGTGCAGCTACGAGGAGCTACGCGCTGAAGATGACAGGGTAGGCCGAGGAACGTGGCTATTGGGGCGTGGAGTAGCCGCGACTAGTAGCCTCATGTCCGGCTACTCCACGCCCCAGTAGCCGCTTAACAAAATTTGCATATACCAGCATTAAAGATTACTAAAGGAAAGCCTGGACGTGAGGATTAGCCCAAGAAGGGCTATCCTCACGTCCCATTCATCCACTTACCACCCGTTCTACCTTTATAGAACCTATCTTCTACATAACCCGAGGACTGCCTGTAATCCTTTTGTTCTTTGGAGATACAGTGAGTCACTGGCAGATGCGCACCAGTGCATTCAGCCAAGGGCATCCTATATGTGTATTAGGGAGATGGGAGATAGCTGTTTGCTGATGAACATTCTTCTAACAGTTAACCCATATGTAGAGGGGCCAAAAGACTTGGACCACGCTTTAACATCAATCCAAAAGTCTCTGTGTATAACAGGCCATACATTGTCACAATGGAGCAGTAACATGTGATTCTGAAAAGTACTGAACAGTAGCTCATTTGGTGCAGTTAGATGAAGTGATGATAATTTTATTACCTTCACAGTAACAACATTCTCGCAGTGCTGCACACCGGTTAATAAATTGTTGTGATCAGCATCCCCACCCCTTCTCCTGTTACCTCCTCATCTTGTGAATAACATCACCTCAACTCTCTTCCTTTAGCTGTCGTGGTAATGGAATTGGATGGCAAGCTCACCTGTGTGAACATCGCCATAGGGAAAAAGACAGGGTGCAAATTATGTGATTTGCTGCTAACATCCAAATGATGCAAAATGCTTTTTAAAACTGTAAACCTTGCATATCTATGTTGACTTTAATATGCAAATAGAGACAGCACAACTAAACCTAAAGTGTTGACTTTGTGGCCTGATTCACAAGAAAACGTAAGCCAACATTTATGATATCTAAAATATAATTCATATTTTATTGCAGTGACATTATAGTTGTTCAAATGAATTCATAGCACATGGCATTAACATCACATTTATTAAATCTAAATCATTTCATAGCATTGACTGCACATATGGAAAATAACATAATATCCTGTAGGGGTGATATAAACATCTTAACATAAGGAGCTAAAAAATTTAATTCATTTATTTATTTTTTATTAATGACATAATTATTGACTAAATAGAATACGTTTTTATAGTGTTAACATCATGTTGTGACATCACAGTTGTAAGATTACATTATTGAAGTTAAGATTACTGTAATTAATGTAAGATTTTATTGTAGTCATATTACATTACGATTAGTAGGTAACTATTGACTAGATATAATTTATGTTTTAGAGAAGTAACAATTAATTCTTGTAAAGCCAAATTTTGCATTAGGGATAGAATTTTCCAATTCTATTCCACACAACTGGAAATAATATCCTAAATATATACATTTATCGATGATGTCATTATTCACATTTTAATATTTGATCTATATTTTTTGCCAATCCACAGTAGATTCAAGAAATAAGTTAAGAATGATTTATGAGCAGATGTGTAAATGTGACTTATATCTGTTTAATCTAAGATTCCCTTTGATGACACCCATTCTCCACTAATATGACATTGATTGTCTTAAATAAGCAAGCAGATAGTGTTAATTGTTAATAATTGTCTTTTCTGGTTCTATTAACAATAATCATTAGGTGTAGGGGTAATTTTACATTTGCAGCTATGGGAGCCTAAGGATTCAGTAAGGCGTAATGTTATATCTGTATTCATTGGATGTTAGCATAGGATTTGACTTTGGTTCATGATAAATGAAGCATTGTCTGATTTATCCATGGTTAAATAAAAAACTGAAACCTGAGGTGTGAATTAATTGTACCTCAGCATGAAATGTATCAGTGAAACATAGCACTTAAAATGAGCTATTACTAGACAATAGATTTTTGAAGTAATTATGCATCACATTCCCATTCCTGCTACATAACTTTGTACGTGCAAATTAGTAATCCAATTTGTTTAGCTATTCTGTTCATTGAATGTCTAATATACAAACCCCATGTGAAAATCATCTTCAAGATACAGTGAAGTACAAGAACTTAACTATTTGTTTACCTTCGTTTTTTGTTCAATTTGCTCTGTTTAATAGAAAATATAAAGAAAAACATTTGTTGTCTTTTATTATATCACACTTTTGCTAACTTTTGAAATCGGGGTCATCCTATTATCTAAACTGACCATTAATTTTTTGACTCTGTATATAGTTTTATCCATACTGTATACGCCCCATGATTTGTAAAGTTCTGCCGAATATTTTAGGGCCATAGAAATTATATTATTATTGTTATTATTGGAATATTCTGTAGTGTTTCAGACTACAGAAGAATAAGGGGTTCACACACCATCCAGAGGCATAATAAAGTATTTTATACAACTTGCATACTACATAGGCCTGGCAATATATTTTGTATTTTCTCTACTTACAGTGCTCTTGTCGGTAAGGAGAACCATAGATCCTAAGTTGTCCTGAGATGGGAATGCACTGTCCATTGTGAAGTAAAATGTCTTGTTAGCAGCAAAGAGCCCACATTCAGTATATTTGTTGACTGCTCCAGCATTTATATGGAGGCTTTATCTTCAGCATGTGCAGAACAATGGAGACTTGTGCAAATCTGATCAATAACTCCATCCCCTTATCAGTGTTTTACACACAAAGCACCTCAGACATTGGTATCTGATGGAGGCTATACATGCTTCTGAATTGGAAAATAATAGCCAAAATAAGGTCAAAATAAAGATGGGACACATTAAATCCACACTTGACCAACATGCAAGCAAAATACCGTAATAGGATTGTCATTAAAACTGTTATACATGATGAACTCAGATCTGATAACAAATAGGTATTGAACGTTAACAGCCATGCCAGTCAATTTTAGGTACTGTATATCTCAAAGAGAGCAAAAAGTAGGCACCTGCACCAAGCACAGGAAAGAATATGGTCCGCCACTGGAGAAAAAGCATGAAGAATAAATAGTGTCATCAGCCATGTACTGTACATGTTGCAACATGGAAAAAAGTGGTTGTGAAAAAAATATTTATTAGGAAGTCTAAAGGATCTGCTGATCATGGTAGTAATTACAGAGTATAGCAAAAAATATCAAAGCATATTTTCAGTAGTCAGCGTATCTAGGTATAGGCAATGGTGCATAGAAACAGGTGGGGCATGCTGAAATTCCACCACAATCATAGGGAGGATATCCAGCAATAAGTTGATGGACAAAATGCTAAGTCTTAGGGATAGTGTATTCCAGAACTTGTCATGGCATTTTGCCAGGTGTCTGAGAGCAGAGCTGTTGTAGTTTCCCATGGCAACCAATCATTTTCCCACATGTGTTTATTACATTGCATCTAAGCTATGTTCGGTTTCAATGGACAACTAGAACAGTTTTACCTCAGACCCTTTGATTTATGATAAACAGTGTTATTCTTGGTGGTTGTGGAATATAATTAGCTGGTGATCCCCTTTGATGTAGTTCTTTACTAGATCTACACACTTCATGAAGCAGTTCTGAGTTGTCGTTTTTTTAACTTATCTTTATTAACATATTTTGCAGGGCATACAGCATATACAGAATGGAAAGCACAATGGGGCTCATTTACTAAGGGTCCGTGGACCGCATTTTCGTTGGGTTTCCTGCCGTTTTCCGAGTTGCGCCGCATTTAACCGGGTTTTTTTGGGCATGCGATCGGATTTTGTTGCAATAACGCCTACTTTCATGCGATGCAAATCGGGGGGCGTGGCCGTCGGAAGAGCCAACGGATTCGGACTACGTGCGGGATTTAAAATTCAAATTATGTCACAAGACACGCACTTACAAGCACCAGGAAGAAGAAGGTGCAACACATGCAGGATCTCGGGCGCACAAGCTACGTGAATCGTGCCGGACTTTATCTTCATCGGACCGTCCGGATCGGGGATCGCAACAGGACCGGGTTAGTAAATGTGCCCCAATGTGTATTACAGATTGGCATGGTAGCACAAAAGCAGTACAAGTTCAGGCATTGTAGTTGAAGACCTGCAAGAAATCCCATCTCAAAATAATCTGTAACAATACATCAAATAAACACAACTTAACCCATCTGCTACCGTGCAGTCCTTATTAAGCCTGATTCTATGTGTTTAATTATATGTCAACTGCATCTGTCGTGTCGCGATTATCTTTCTCCCACAGTGTCGTCAGGGGAGGGAGGAAAAAAACACCAGAGGTGGGCCACCGGTCGTCGGGGGACAGGCACTATACCATATCTCTAATGGTTGCCATCAGTTCCTGTAGGCGTTGTGCCGTAAGGGAAGGTCGAACCACCGGTCCCAAATCTAGTTGAATTATGGAGGAACTTCCTATTTTTGTAAATTACTTACATGGTGTTAGTAAGCCTCTTCCACATACCACATCAGGGAGATCTAGGGTCCATCCACCTAAGTACGATTTTCTGGCCATACATTGCACCTCTCTAAGAAATATATGTTCATAATGAGACCAGTCCTCCTCATGCAGAAGGCCAAACACCCTACCCATGATTGCTGAATGGCAAGCTCGGTACAGTAAGTCTGTAATACTGATCATTCCCATATCATATGATGAAAATCTACAGGATTGTGGTAGCAGAAGTGGCATTGAGGTGCAGATATTCGCCTAATTGTATACAGTCGCATGGGTATTAGGTAACTAATACCCCTATTATTGAATACTTGGAGAACGAGAATTGGGGATTAGGGAAATGTGCAGAAAATGCATATCGAAGCCTCAGGTAGTTATAGAAGTATGTGTTTGCCAACTTATCTCGCAATTCAGCTAAAGAGTGGAAAGTATTGTTAGAGTACTTGTCCCTTAAAGTTTTAATGCCAATTGTGGACCAGAACCAATTGTCACCCAGTTGTTGAAGGTAAGGGAGTGTGGCATTACCCCATAGAGGAGCTTCTGCAGGAATATCTGCTGGGGGGTGATTTGCTTAGTGAGTTGTATAGGGAGTAGTGTGCTTCTGAATGAACTATAACTTTAAATGATACTCCGGGAACTATGCTATCGGGGGACCAAGCCACGGAGCCAAGTATTTCAACTGGCAGGGCAGATAATACAAATAAATATCTGGTAAGCCATTCCTGCATGGTCCTTTGGGAAGCTTATCCAGCTGAAGCTCAGACCTGGATTGGCCTCAGATAAAGGAGATCATCATTGGATCCAGAGATCTTAAGAATGATCGAGGGAAGAGTACAAATATGTATTGTAATGTGAATAAGCATTTTGGGAGGACTACTAGTTTAATTAGGTTGATTCTACCAGGGATTGATAGAGGTAGAGACGGACATATTTTAAATTTCTCTTTAAACAGGGCAATAAGGGAATCTACATTGGATGTTAATATGTCAACTAAGGCTCTAATGAGCGTTATACCCAGATACTTGACCTTTTTGGCTACTCGCAAGTTTCATACGTGTGGGGGAGAAACTGCCCTATGTCGGGCTAACAAATAGGATTTGTTCCAGTTAATGGACAGGTCGGAGTATTGACTGAAGTCTTCTATAACCACAATAGCCCAAGGCAGTGTGGTGTCTGGGTTTGCCATAAACAGTAGGAGGTCGACGCATACTTATCTAGACATTCCTCTCTTTGTGCACCAAGTACCCAGGCATATAGTGAATCAGTGCGGATCTTCATGCAGTTCTGAGGTTTCACCTGTCATACATAATGGGGCAAATTTACTTACCTGGTCCTGTCATGATCCCCGATTCGGACGGTCCAACGAAGATGAAGTCTGGCACGATTCACATAGCTTGTGCGCCCGAGTTCCTGCATCAGTCGCTTCCCCGCCGAGGTCCTCTAGTGTTCACCTTCTTCATTCCAGTGCTTGTAAGTGCGTGTCTTGCGACACAATTCGAAATGTTAAATCCCGCACATAGTCGGGTTGTCCGACGGCCCGCCCTCCTATTTGTGTAGCGCCGATGAGCTAAAATCTGATCACGGGCGCCAAAATACGCTGTTAATTGTGGCGCAAAACGAAAATGCGGACCCCTAGTAAATGAGCCCCATTGTGTCCTGAGGTGGCTAACCTTGCCCTCAGTGAGCCTCCCTTGGTGGTTTTCCAACCACTCCAAATTCTTTTGCCCAGAATCTCAAGATGTCATTGTGACTGCGAGAACAAAACCTACCACAGACCCAATCCACCATGTGTAGCATCCTGGAAATATAGAAAGCAACCTCAGATCACCTTGTGGTCACATTCCAGATTTATACGACTAACAGCAACACATGCAGAATAGATTCAACATGTCATATTAGCATAATAACCTTGTAAGGCTGTACAAAGGAGAAGGATTGCTTTCTTCACCACTTACACCATCAGGAACCTCTCTATCATAATTGGGCTACTTTACAAGCCTTGGGCCAAAAAGTCATGGCCTACTAAGTCTTAAACCCCACAAACACCTTATTCAGTTTGATTGTACACTCCCAAACTGGCACCGATACCAACGTTAGGGCAAAGAGCTTCAGCAAAAAAGTTTTCACATAAATATCAGCATTAGGCTTACATAGAATTGATTTATGTTCTTCAATTGTTACTTGACCATTGTTTTTTGTATCTTTTTGCGTAAGGTTGCACTATAACTGTAACTTGGTCAATCTTGAGTCCAGATTTGTCTAGAATGCACGCACATCTTTGGCATTCATTCTTAGAGCGCTTAGAAGTAGTTATGTCTGGCTACAGGGTTATCTTCCAACATTCTGACTTTATTGTTCTTTTCCCTTTGTAATGATGGGGGATTATGTCCGGACTGTTTGTCCAGATAACACCAGTGCTACTGAATTGTCTGCCTAAGCCAGAGGAACCAGCAGAGCCGAATGAGTCTGGTTTCACTCATTGGTTTCGTTTACTTATTAGATATTATGAACAGATGTTCTTCAGAATATACATTTCTTTTGACTGATCCTTTATCTTCTAATAAGATTAAAGGCAAAAGTCTCCAAACACCTTCCTCCAAATTGTGACATTTGACATTAATTGCGCAAGTTCTTAATACCAGTAAGTTATTTTACTATGACAATAGTAACTTAGATGTGATTCACATGGACATCTGTGAAATTGGTTCCAGTTGGATTTTTTTAATTGAACAACATTTACCAACACAAAACAAATTAAAGGCAAAGCCTTTAGGCAAAAAGCAAGAGCTGGCAGCAAAGCCTTCCTCTGCTGCCAACTTTTGCCACAAGCTTTAATGACAGCATTTAGTAGAGTACTATTAAAAAAGTGTTCTGTTCCCAAGTCCATAATGCTGTCATCACTGACGTTCTTATTTCTTCTCATTGTTTTACCAAACACTAATCACACTATAAGATGTAAATAAGATGGGACTTTAAATAGATCGTAAATTCGTATTTATTATATGTCTATAATACAAGTATGATATAATATACAGATGTTAGAAGAGCTTACAGGTCCTGTTTATTTAGTAGAACTTCTACTATTTATTTAACTTATACATGGCGCTCCTGTCCAGCCGCTGCGCAGTCTGTCACTGCCGGGTTGGTTTATGTGTACAGATCCTTGCGGTGCCGTCCCGACCACATCTGCGCAATGGCTACAGTTTGAGTTTGAGGCTGTAGTTCGGATGGCACCATGACCTCTGTATACAAACAGAGACCGTCAGTGATGAGTAGCACCACAACGGAGAGACAGTATGTGCTCTTTATTATTTTTATTATCGGACAACTCCTTTAACAGCTGCAGGAACAGTTACATGTCAAAGTGAATGCAATTCCTGTACAAAAATAAATACTAAAGCAATAAAGAATTAGAAGTGAGGCTCCAAATTGATAATCTCCTTTGTGCTTAGGTTATCCTCTTATAACATTATTCCTTCTATATTCTTAGTTTCTTTGGTGTAAAAATAAATATTCCAAGGTTATAGTAATAATAAACAGAAAAAAAAGATTTCCAGTATTCACGTAATTCCTTTACACCTAAGCCCTGTCTGTACACAACAATTTCGCCATGTATCTGGTTAATTAAATGATCAGAAGGGACACGGGTAATACGTTTGGGTTGCCTACAAGTGACTGGATGCAACCATAAAGCTTGTACTGGTAGTGTTGAAAAGGTGGATCCTATTTACAACATTGTGAGATAATATGTGTGTAGGCAGTGTAGTCTACAAATAAAGACACATACATACAAAAGGAAACAGGACAGTCATAGATGGGGAATGTAAAGCCAAGTTAATTAATAGCCAGAAATGTCTGCTATAAAGAGTTGTAAGGTTTGACTAGGTGTGAAGACAGGATTCCAATGAAAATGATGGAATATGATTGTAAGAGTAGGGATTTTCATGAATAGAAATCACCTGCTATAATGCCATCAGGACCTATAATCAGAAGCAGGATTGCATTAAATTGCTGATGTCAAAGGTGTTTGTTGAAAGATTGCCATCCTTAGGGTGGATCAGGGATATGAGATAGTTGGGGGTCTAGCACTTAGTTGATGAAAGAGGCCACATCATGTTAGTGAATGGCTCTGTCTTTTCACTGCACTGTACATTGAATGGCTTGAATGACCAGTCCATGTGACTGATGGATGTCGCCGACCTTGAAAGCTGAAGCACTGATCTTATATTGATAAGCTATCCTAGGGCTAGGTCATTAATATTTTGACCCCTTCAACAAAGTTCATACTGCCACTTACAGCAGTCTGCATTTTATTGACTCCAGTCCACAGGGTATTAAGCACAGGTATTGTTGACTGAGCAGCAGGTATTAGAGTAAGTATACTATAAGTATGGAAGTCATACTCAGACCCATGATCCTAAAAGAAGCATTCTTGATCGGACCCAGATCATCATTGAAACTCTTGTAGCACTAGCGCCGGGTCCTGTCTTTGGGGGGCCCCTGGCCTGGAGCTCAAAGGGCACCAATGATAATCCGGCCCTGGATTCAGTTTTTAACAACTTGCATGTGCATCATATAGGCACACATGCAAGTCATTCTGTGGCCACGCTGGCAGTAGGGTAGTACATACCTCTGCTATGTGTGGCCTCTTTAAGACACAGAAGCGCAATGACGTCACCTCACCACTGCGTCATTAACTGGAAGCTGCACGGGAAGAGGAGAGCATGCGGACAGAAGTACCAAACCTGATGTAAGTAATCATTTTTATTATCTCTTCTATGCTAACTGGCTGGGCCACTAGGTGTGGAGACTTTCTAAGGGGGTCCCTGCCTAATGGATAATTAAGAGGTCCGTGCCTAATGGTTGATTCAGGGGGCCCTTCCTAATGGTTGACTTAGGGGTTCCCTGCCTTATAGGGGATTCAGGGGGTCACTGCCTAATGGGGGACTCAGGGGATCTCTGCCTAATGGAGAATTCAGGGGGTCCTGCCTAATGGGAGATTCAGGGGATCCCCTCCTAGTGGGGGATTCATAGGGTCCCTGCCTAATGAATCCAGCAGTGATGTGTATTATGAGATTCTGCAGCAGCAAAGTTGTGTATTAGGAGGTTCTGCATCAGCTGAACTGTTATTATGATGTATTGAAGCAGCTGAAGTGTGTATTATGATGTTAGGCAGCAGCAGTGATCTGTATTATGAGGAATGTATTATGAGGTTCCGCAGCAGCTGAGGGGTGTATTATGAGGTTCCGCAGCAGTTGAGGTGTGTAATATGAGGTTCCGCAGCAGCTGAGTTGAAGCTTCAATTTTATTACTTGGCAGAGGGGCACAAAGTTTTAGGCTTGTCCTGTTGGTTAAATGACCTCAAAACTGCCCTGACCGTGATATGGCTGTTTGGGATGATAAATTAGGTAATATTTTAGGGAACAGGAGACTGTTTTAGTTTCTGAATTTTAAATGCTGCCACGTGAGTTCACTGCAAAGGGGCCCCCTGAGGTTCTGTTGCCCAGGGGCCTACTGAAACCTGGAGCCAGCCCTGCTTACAGGGCTATCCTCTGTCCAATGGCCATGCTAGATCTGACTGCTGGGGTTCCCTGAGTTTGGGAAGAAGCGACACTGTAGATATTTGAATTAAAGGATTATTTATTTTATAATCGTTTTTATCAATTTGGAGCACAATGTACAAATTATAATGACTTCTGGGGTGGGGGCAGCGGCATTTTTAAGGTTCACCCTGTTTAGTAAATTACCTAGAAACTGCCCTGTCCACTGATGTCTTACTAAAGCATTCTTTTCTATGTGCTTTTTCACATGTCTCTTTTTACCATTGATCCTTGGAAATAATTTCTGAGGCTACTGTATTTTTTACAGGTTTGTGGATCACAGAAGGCCTGATGCTGGGAAACAAGGTGTTATGCCTTCTAACCCATGTTAATGCTTTTTTGAGGAGGGGGGAAATTACGGAACAATGGAAGAGCAAAGGACATGAAAAAAACAGATGTAGAAGCAAAATGGAAGCAAAACAAAAACAAATCGGATCCATTATCAACAGACACAACTGTGTGAATCTGCATATGAACTACGTTTAGAAACACAGTAGAAGCGTAGCTGTAAGAAACTTTTCCTCAGCGTAAATACAGTATGATCTAAAGGCTTGAGACCAGGAATGAGCAACATGTTTTTCCATTGTTTACCGGAAAACCGAAGTGTTGCTCATTGCATTGGGGACCTGGGTTCAAGTCTCAGGGTCAACATCTACCAAGAGTTTGTATGTTCTCTCCATGTTTGAGTGGGGGTCCTCTGGTTTCCTCCCACACTCCAAAACATACTGGTAGGTTGAATAGATTGTGAGCCCAATTGGGGAGAGGGACTGATTTGGCAAGCTCTGTGTAGCGCTGTGTAATCTGTGTGCACTATATAAACAAAATAATTATTATATTTAGTGTCTATCTCGGACTGATCTTTCCTGTGTTAGACAAGTGTAATGAATACATGACAAGGATTAGGGATACCAAGGCCTGCCAGCCTATGTGCACCTCCACGTCAGGAATCATTCTGTGCATTAAGGTGTTTGTTGTGGTGCTGGCCTTGAATCCTGTCATATCTATTACATCTGGCCATCTCATAACATCTCTAAGGTCTTTAGTTAACTAAAAAATGACAGAGATCTCTGAGGCCATGTTTGCATTCTTCCTTATTAGGGAAGCTCCTGTTTAGCCATTTGCGGCCATTAAGTGTAAAGTATCCTATTTGAACCCTATAGCACCTGAGGGGAAGTTTTGCTAAAAGTGATTGTAAGGGGAGAAGCAGTGTTTTGGTTTTGACCTGTCCTGCAATGTTATCTCCGAGTGATGTGTATGTAGTACCACTCACCTCAGAAAGGATGACTGTTTGTTTAACACCTAATGTGTTGGGAGCTTAATGGCTCAGATCCCTCACTCACTCCCCTTCACACCTTCTCGCTGTTTAATCTGAGAGATCTCCAAGAAGATGCTTCAAACTTGTCATCTCGGTTTTGTCATTAGAGATTGGTTTAATCACCCTGGTGATCCGGAACAGGCAATCCTGGCTCAATACTAACTAGCACAAGATGTCAATTGTCAAGTGAATGGCTTGACCCCCCCTCCTCTCTTTTAAATGTCATTTATTTATGTGCTGGCTTTAGAGTTACTAATCTCAATAAAATGTTGATTCGTTTGTAGGTTATTTTAAAGGATTTCAATCTTCGAGATAAAAGAAGAAAGAAAGAAAAATCCTCACACAGGTTGATGTCAGATCATAGGATGTCATTCTCCCGGATATCGTTGTTTGCAAAGTACACACCCGTAGATTATATTTATTGTGATGGATTATCATTAACCACAATCTTGTCAAACATATTATACCAATGATATGCGCTGGCTCTGTCACTGTGATGTGGAAAGAAATCAATTGGTTTACAATTTTCAATTAAAGGGCTTTTCAGGATTACAAAAATGTGGCTAATTTCTTCCAAAAACAGCCCCACACCTGTTCAAGAACTGTGTCTTGTATTACGGCTAACTTTGAAAGAAGTGAATGGGACTGAAGTACAATATCAGACACAATATAAGGACAGGTTTGATATTGTTTCTAGAAGAAACTATTTTATAAATCCAGCACACTACCTTTAAGCATTTTGAATTCGATAATTTTGTGTACATAAGTAACCAATATACAAGTAAGTAACCATGTTATACAATGGATATGTTAGACAATTAGTTCTTTAGCATTATTGCTGTATCTATAAATGAATGCCTGAAGCGGGGGCTTTATATGCCATAAAACATTGCCCCTCTTGTATTTCTAATAGATGCTGCCACACAATGCTAACAGCTTAGTAAAACATGTCCCCCTCCAACTTTTATTGAGCCTTTTTTAATATACAATTGCCTTGTATAGGGTTTGACCCCCAAAAAATGTAAGACCAATCTTGGCCGCTACTGAGCTGGTCCTTATCTTATATATGGAGGTCCTAACTGGGGAATCCTGTTTCATCTCTAGTATCTATTATTTTTGTAATGTCTTGCAGCGCATGGCTTACTGTAATAGCGTGTTTAATGTATACAGCACAGTCCTTCACATGAAGCCTATAAAGTACTGCCGGGGCCGGGGGCGGCAAACTGGGCATTTGCCAAGGGCCCCCAGCTCTAAAGGAGCCCTCTGCATATGGACTTTTGTGGGCACAGGATGTATTGCTCTTTTAATACCCCTCGGTTGAATGCCCGGGTGAAGATGCTTATCATCTATATCCTGTCTATATATCTATCATCTGTCTAGTTATCGATCTCCTATAATTTATCTATATCCTATCTATTTATCTATATCTAATTATTTGTCTATCTAGTTTTTGTCTATTTATCTATATATCTTCTATCAATTATCTATCCATCAGTCAATCTTTCCCTCATACATCTACTATCTAGCTATCTCTATATAATCTACTTTATATGAATGCATCTGTTCATAAAATAGTTTTCTTTTGGGACCCCAATTTAAGTTTTGCCCAGTGCCTCACTTTGTCTAAAACCGGCGTACTGCGTGAACGTTACATGGCTCCTGCCTCCCATGAAACATGCAACTTTTTTTTAATTGAGATTTTGAAAAAGAATAAGAATCTGTAATGACCGTGTATATCAAAACCGTGTAAATCTGAAAGCGTCATTAGAGCATGATTAACAATTGAACCCTTCCCCCACATGACATTCAAATTAACTGCTTTTTAGGTGTTCGAAGACCTTTTGAACCTAAAAAGCCTATTTAATTCCTTTATCTGCATAAACATGTGTGAAAATATTGCACCAAACCTGATGACTTATATAGTCATGGTTTCTGTGTTCTAGCCCTTAGTCTAGAGAGAGAGAGAAAAAGACATAATTATGGGTAAATTGACTAATTATTATTTTCTTTTTGCTGTATTACTTCTTCATAGACAATATTTTCATATATTATTACAAATGGATGAAATGTGTTGATGAAATGACAAAGAATGGGTATGAGGACTCTCCCTCCGAGTTGTTCCCTGGGTTGTAGTTGTAATAAATGTGCATTACTTCAGGCAGCCTATGAAGAGGATATGTCAGAAAACTGATGAGAGAGCTTGATTCATCCATTGTCATTACAGGTATTTACTGGAAGAACAGGTAACAGCAGTGGAGGTGGAAACACTCATCGCTTTCCATGCTTGTCTCCTTTTAAATCCTTGCTTCCCTGCTGGGCTTGCCTTAGGGAAATTGTCATAAAAGAGTAAAACCCTTTGTGAGCTAATAAACGAATGGGCCTCGGGCCCACTACCCTCTTAACGTTAAGGCAGAGTACTATTGCTGTCAATCCCTTGCTGCTGCCAAAATGAACTAAAACTCTATGTCTCTGCATTAAAAAAAAAGTATAATTTAGATAATTAAGACTCAGATGAAAGAGTATCACATGAGGTCTAAGGAGGTTAAGCATTACGCTGCCAGGAATTTCACACTGTCATGTTGTTAGAATTTGTTCTGGTTTCAGTTTTTACTCGCTTCAGATTTAAGAAAGCTGATAATTACATTTTTATATTACACTCAGATCTGTCAGACCCTTAAAGGGGCAGCGATGCATAGGAAGAGGGAAAATGGGCTGTCTAACTCATATGAAATGCTATCTCTACCTCCATCAACTCTAACTCTAGGCTCATTTAACTTATTTAAAAGGTGTCCTTATCCCAATTCTGTTCTATTTGGAATTTTCTGTCTAGTTCCAATGATTCCAGGGAGTCAATGTCATTTTTTCAAGACTTTATTGTCAGATGGGTGGAGCCTAGCTGTCTGCCTTAGACCCACTGACAATAAAGAGTCAAATTAGTATACTAGGTACTGCAACTATGGTGAACATGGGTTGGAGAAGACAGCCTAGATCCACCCTCTGACGGTAAAGAGCTATAAATAATGACATTGATTGCTTGAGGACCATGGACTGTAATCAGAAAATTCTGCGGGAAATTGCCTTTTAAAGCACACAAAAAGATGGGATTGGTGTAAATGGAGATGAGTCCTCTTTAACCTTTTCATGAGTCATTGGTACCTGATTGTCAAGGTCAGCATTTGCAGTTCTATCATACTCTTATTTAAATGATGATCTCTTTGGAACATAAACATTTTTTTCATGACATGTGAAACTTAGGATAGTTTTGTTAATTAGATATTTTTGTCAATAGAATTAGATGACCACAGAGATAAAATGAAAAAGGTGGTTCACACCATCTAAAACATGTGTCCTTTAATTGCATTGTTTTAAAATTTGAATGAGAGACATAGGTAGAATAGCAGGAGCACACAGAGAATAGTGTAGTGCTACTACCAGCGGAATACATATACAGCATCAATCTGTCATCCAGGTCCAGCTACAAATGCAGAAAGTGTGCGTGCACATTTCAGACAGTTATATATTCTGAGCTGTAACATGAAGAAACACAGTTCTGGTGTAATTTAAAAGAGAAGAGTCTTTCCTTTCACATGGCACCAGGATTTTGTTTCTAGGTGGCACATAAGAGATATCGGCTGTTAACATTACAGTCGGGAGTAGGATTTGAATGTCATAAAATACCACCTAAGCATCACATTCTTCCTGGTCCCTAAATTCTGCTGCCTTAGAGTCAATGGCATTTTTAATTGATACGCTAAACCTTTGTTCTTTACTTTTTTTAAGGAAAGGAGCTTTGAACAGTAGTGTGAACTAAGCCTTACATGTTCAACTAAATTCCTTCTCTCCAGTTCTATTATGATTTATTTAGCTGATAGAAAGGGTACAAAGCCCGACTCCCCATGAATAATGTCCAGCATGCTATTTGGCCCTGGAGGACAGGAAGGAGTCTAACAGAGACAATGGTTTCAATTATTTTTAATGGCACCCGTGTTAAATTTTGTTTTCCCTGTGGCCACACAGCAGGGGAAACGATCATTCCCATTATGTCCACCTTGGCAGACAACAGTAGATCATGGGGTCTTCATGAAAGAAAATCACCTGTAACCACTTACTGTCAGGAGTCCCTGCCGTGTCAGAGTGGGCTGTCCCACTTATATGACCCACAGAAATAACAATAGTAGCGTAGACAGTAAATTATATCAGTTGGCGCTGCCCTTCGGGTGGCAATAGAAATTGAGCATTCACATCACATTCCACTGTTTCTGTACAAGTCTTTGCATTAGTCTTCCCTTGGTCAGTTACTTGCAGCTCATGCGGCATTTGAGGTCTGCTTACACACCAATGACAAAAAGAAAAGGAATGCCAGAGCAGGGCAGGAATAGTAAAACTTTAAGTTTTTTTGGCACACACACGTGGTTGTAGAGACAATGGTTATGTGAATGAGCTCATAGAAATACATGGGGATGTGTGGTAGTTGTAGCCTAACAGGTCCTAAAAAACATTCATGTGCAGGAGGCCTTAAAGTGAGAATGAAGACTATAACCAGTTGCTCATTCCTGCCAATACCGATGTGAAGGAAACAACCGCACCACTAGATGTATGCGGATTCATGTTAGAACAGCACACTAGTTTATTAACCATCCTGGCATTTTAATTGCAAGAGAGCAGAAGGTAAAGGAAGTGAAACAACAACTTCCGTGTTCTACTTTTTTCATGTTCTTATTGAATCTTTGCAATCTATTAATCAGAAAGGTTCCAAACTATGAGTTTTCTACTCAATATACATTCAACATAGGAAATATGTAACCATGTCTGTTTTTTCATGAACTTTACAGGAATTTAAAATCTTTTACCCATATAAAAAGTTATAAAAATGTTCAAAAAGGGGACTGAATGAGATATTCAGCTTTATACAATAGCCTGCGTCTCTTCAGATGTATATATATTATAAGGGAGGTTACTCATAACCCAAAGGTTATATACATGCACAGGTCAGCACTTAAGTGCAGTTTTCTATGTTATAGCAGATGACACACACAATGTCACACATAAAAAGGACTTATACCGTATAATTAGTGTTCATTGTGTACAGGGAAAATTATTGTAATCAAAGATGATTATCAATTTACAATTCTAATTTTACCAACAGAGTATACCGAGACAAATGGGTGTGATAGCTACCTACTGTAATAAGCAGCAAACCAGAAATTAAAAGCCAACACGGAATAGGATACAAAAAAAAACATTATTGGTGAGATCACTCTTTCTACACAAAGAAACACTCTTAGATAAAATTCTATTCTTATTTTCTTATTGAAAAAGAAGATATGGTCAAAGTATTTATTCTATGTAATTTGTACAATTAAAAGTGAAAAAATTATAATTTTCTTAAGTTGAAAATCAAGTCTTGTCTTGTCTGTTACTATGTACGTTCAAGCACATTTCACTTCTCTGCTTTAGTTCTTAGGCATTTTAAACTTTAATAAGGAGTTGATAGTTTTGTTAGTTTATCCATAAAGAATAATCAATAACCAGTCATCAAACAGAAATTTGATCCCGGCCGATGGGCGTTAATTCATTGACAATTTCCTTCAATTAATAGACAATTGTTCTTTAACTTCCCTGTTATAGGATTAGCCCAGCAGGATCATTTTCACTGTGAGTGACTAGATGGGAACAACAGACTCTCCTGTTGGATAATAGAGCATAGGGCAATTCCTTCGATAAATCATTTGATGCTCCTGGCTCTGTAGACCTTGTCACCTCTTTTCAAGTGAGCCAGGTGGAAAGCCCCTCTTGCTGTGACCCCTAGTGCTTTCCTCCTCCCAACAATCTGCTTATGCTTCTGATTCATTACCGTCCTTCCTCCTCTATTGTCTGTTTGTTTCCAGGGTGTGTAGGAGGACAAATTCAGTGGATGACCCTGATTCTTTCTTGTGATGGGATCATCTCATGGGTTATGTTAGCCAACTAATCCGGTAACATCTCTACCAGCTCAATGGCGATTTCCTGAACTCCTAGGTCCTCCCCAAGGCAAGGATTTCCTCTTGGTGTAAATATATATATATATATATATATATATATAGTCAACATAATAAAATGTACACTAACTGCAACAAAGTATATGTATCTAGAAATCAATTTTTTTAAAAGAAGAAATGCTTATAAAATATTTTACCAACAAAAATGAGATAGATATGACAATAGTTACAGGGTGATAAGTTTTAAGGTAGGTTTTCCGAAATGCCACACTAAAACCAGTATAATAACCTCTACATAGTAATGCTACCACTAATACCAAAACTTTACAAGGACTACAATTATCAATATACAGTGGCCAAATAATGGTAGATACTGGCTCTACACATAGGCACTGCTGACCATATAAGTGATTTAAATCTGATAACTTACACTTGGTGTAAGTTATCTTTCACTGATCTTGGGTTTTTTTTCCATTTGACCAATGCTGCAAAGTGTCTTACCTTTTTTTAAAGTGCCCACTCTAAATTTATAGTGCACCCTATAGTGTTTATTGTCTCCCGGTAGTGTTATTGAGCCCCCTGTAGAATTATACGCATGTCTTCTATCTATATACAGCCCCCTGTAGTAGTGCTGAGGATACCAAAAAGTTAAATATGATGTGATCCCGATCTGCATCTGCTTCCCACAACTGCTTCCCCAAGTCCATTCAACCCTTGTTACCCAATAGATTATATTAGGTGAGAAATAGGCAGTTTATAACAGAAATCACTCATTAGTTTCTTGTCCATTAGGACAACAGAGAGTAATAGAGTCTTGTGAAAGTCAGAGAGCACCGCCTAGTGGTTATATCCTCAACTTAAGCTACCATGACAAATTACTTCTAAAGGTTACCAGCCTCCAAGTATTTACTAGAGAATCAAAATTCATTTACTAAAAGAGAAAAGCAAAAATTGCAAAGATTTCTTGTGGTTTCTTTGTTAACATATCTGTAAACCAAGCCATACTGTTAAATTATTTTAATTACATTAAAGTAAAGTTCCCACAAATAAAGTGTTTGCATTATGAAAATTTATCCAAATTTCCAATATACTTTCTGTAATAATTCATCATTGTTTTCTAGATCTCTTCTTGCTAGCATTGTTTACTTCCAATGGATATAAATCTGTCCTGATCATGTGATGTCACACAGGTGCGTGGCTCATCATATCACAGAAAGTTATTAGAGCTTTGTTATACTGAACCGTGCACCTGTGTGACCACAGACAGATCAACTGGAAGAAACCAATTTAAGCAAGCAGAGATCTAGAAAACATGGATGAATTGATACATAAAGTATATTGGAAAATGGCATAACTTTTCATTAAACAAACAATAACTTTTATGTGTGGAAACTGCACAACCCCCTTTATATAAATATCCATCTTCCAAAAAAGTCACAGACATATGTATTTTTTAGAATATGGCACATACACATTGGCTAAGGAGAGGACACTGTTAATATATTGACTACCACAAGGACACTGAGAGCAGCATCACATACAGTATGCACCAAAGGCTCTGTCATACAAGAATTTTAGAATCACAGGGCTGTGTTTGGCAGGAACTTACTAATGCCAGACCACCCCTATAAATTCCTGCTCACTCTGGGTTAATCAATTGGGTGCATAAACATATAGCTGTCACATCAGATTTTTTTTTATCCTCACATCAGTACAAGCAACAGTTAAATTGATCCAAAACTGATGCCAACTTATATATATGAATAGAGCCAATTCTAGCCTTATTGTTGCTTGAGGCAAAAACTTAAATGCTGATCCCCATCATCCTCCCTGTTCCAACTCCTCCACATTATTAGAAATAATGGTGTCCTGAGGACAGTGCAGTGCATGAGGTTCTGCAGCAGTTGAGGTTTGCATTATGATGTTCTGCGGCAACTGGAGGCATGTAATATGAGGTCAAGTGGCAACTGTGGCATTGTAAGTTTTTGCAGCAGCTGAGGTGCGATTATTTCAGTGCCTGTATGCTGGAAAACTGGTGAACCAGCACTGATAAATTGCCCCCAAAGATTTATGTATTATTTATTTATTATGTCTTCAGTTTAGGGCATTACTGTTACTCAGAATTAATTTGTTCCTCATCAGTTTTTTCTCCCAGGGGCCTCCCAAAATAAAGGAACCCCTAATTTAATTATTAAAAAAAAAAGGGGAAAAGGTCCCAGGGGTCTTTTATGAGGACATATGAGGTAATAAAAACACATATCACTTACGTACAAATATATAAGTAATAATAATAATTCCTTTATTGGCCCTATCCCCAATGGGGCTCACAATCTAATCAACCTACCAGTATGTTTTTGGAGTGTGGAAGGTAACCGGAGGACCCGGAGAAATCCCATGCAAACACATATGTATAAATAGGCTGTAGTACTAACCACTGAGCCACCGTGCTGCCCCGATATGTATGAAAATGCACTTACGTAGAAGTCAGCAAAAGTGAACCAGCCAATTGATAGGGATTCTGTGAAAGTTGATGCAATTCTCAATACTGCTATGATTTCTTTTTTCGAAGTGGCTACCAACTAATAGCTTTTGAATCGGCCAGTCCACATTTACTGCTAATATACTGCTGCTGGAGACCGTAACACCATTGGAACTTGGAATTCATCAGGAACCAGGCCAAGTACCTGTGGTCGCCAGGTTACAGTTTCCTGTACCACGCATGTGCAAGAGAGATCACTAGACACAGCATATCAATAAATGTCTCTGGGATGCCGGAGCAACGCGGGACACTAGTACCGCCGCTAACTATACCCAACACAACAACTAGTAAGTGCATACATTGACACTCTCTACAGGACAGTACAGGCTTGCAAGTAAGTGCATTTTCATACATACTTCCTGGAAACAGCCAAGACTTGTCACTGTGCATCATGGGCGTAGCTAGGGTCATAAAAGATCCGGGGCACAGGCCCCAATGCATATGTCAATCCGCTACAACCCCCATCCCACATATGCTTGCACTTATAACAACAGTACTGATCATATACTGCTTCAGAAAACACAATAAATATCGCTACCTATTACCTCCGACCCATCAATGTGCCCACCACCTAATAATAACCCCTCAATAAAGCCTGACATAAATACTATACACGAGAGTTCCCCTTTAATAACCCTTTAATTTGGCCCTAACTTATCCCCCCACATTATGATCCCCCCACCTTAGAATGCTTCACACCAGATCCATGCTAATTATGCCACAATGTCATCACTGTCATGGGTGCTCCTACGACCCATCTCCGGGTCGCAGGCGCACCCATGCCCCTCTACGCTGCTCCAAGTCCCCAGCGATCCACTCACCTCCCCATGATCCAGCGATGACTCCGGCAGCGTGGCGTGCACATCCCCGCCTCCTAGAGCGCGCGCGCAGCAGCTTTGAGGAATTTTAATTATCCAGTGTCTCCTGCGTTCCTGTGTCTCCAGCGTTCCTGTGTGTTCCTGTGTATCCTGCTCCCGTGTGTTCCTGCTCCTGAGTTCCAGTGTCCTGTGTCCCATGTGCCTGTGTTCCCATTCCCATCTGCCTGGACCTCCCGTTGCTGACCCCGGATTGGACTTGACGTTGCATCTCTGCCGACTGCCCTGAACTTGTGCCTGGACCTGACCCCAAGACTGTCTCCTGCTAAGGTACCTCGACTGCCACCGCGGGCTAGTTGCACCTGTTGAATGACCTGCTGGTACCCTGCGTACCCTGACTCCGGTTCCAAGTGTCGGCTAGTACCACCTCCCGCGGTGGTCCAGTGCATTCACGCATCCCGAATCCTGACAATGACCCTAGTAATACCCTCACAATAATTATACCCCCGTGCCAGTATTGCCCCACACCTGTAATGACCTCAAGCAAGTAACAACCCCATATTAATGATGTCCCCGTGCCAGTATTGCCCCACACTAATAATGACCCCAAGCAAGTAACAACCCCACACAAATTATTACCCCGTGCCAGTAATGCCCTCACACTCATTGTGTAATTGTAACAAGAAAAAAACACATCCCTCTCTTCACTAAAGGAGGAGGCATGGTGACATCATTATACCATGTCTCCTGCTCTTGGCCACTATACTGAGCTGCAAGAAGCAGGAGACGTAATACAGTGACGTCTCCGTGTTTCCTGTGCTCTCTAGTGGTGCAACGGGCCTGACGGCAGAGAGGGGATTTTTATTTTAACACTAAAGTAACTAAGAACGAACTATTCAAGGTAAAATAAATGCAAGCACCCTAGGTGGTGTAAAATAACAGAAAAAATACGTTTAATGAACATGACATGTATCGCTGTGTCTCCAAAAACCTGATCTATCAAAATATAAAATAAATTATCCTGAGATATGAATGTTGTAACAAAAATAAAGTATACATTTCCAAGTTGTCTCTTTTTCACCATTTCCCACCCATAAAAATGTAAATTAGTAGGTGGTAAGACAAAACTACGTAAATGTAGTATATCTGGACAGAAAGGCTATATTCACACCGCCGTTGCCCGCCCGTACCGTACCGTAGCGGGCAACGGCAGTGTACGGGGAGAGGAGGAGGAGGTGAGCGCAGCTCACCCCCGCCCCTCTCCATAGGAAGTAATGGCGCACGACGCCGTATTACGGCAAAAAGTTAGGACAGGTCCTATCTTTTTCCGGGCACTCCCGTAGGGTGCCGTGCGCCCATTGACGTCTATGGAGGACGTATATCGGCCGTATATACGTCGTCCGTATATACGTCCTCCATACGTTAGTGTGAATGTAGCCTAAGGATGTGTGAAAATAAATGCACCAATGTGCATGGTATTCCTCTGTGCCGGAATGGCTAGTATGCTGTGATGGACCCACAAGACACTGAACCCAGCTGTAAATTTACCGGAGGGTGTGAGGTGGAGGTGAGGACTCAGGACAGGTCGCCCTGAGTCCTCACCTCCACCTCACATCCTCCGGTAAATTTACAGCTCGGTTTATTTATTTTCACACATCCTTAGGCCGGATTTGCTTATAGTAATCTCACCATCATAACCCACAGACACTTGCCTTGCTTCTACACTTCGGAGCTAATGTTGTGGGATGGGTTTGTGAGGCTCAGGTCTGGATAACCTGACATTATCAGGTGTCGAGCTCCAGTTGATTTTGCATTTATGGGTGCACTGGGGTGCATTCCTTTTTAAATGGTTTTATTTACTTTTTGTCTTGCTGATGTTTTGTCTTATGTCCAATTCTTTAATAAAGTAATTTTGTGCTATTTTGCTACCATACACATGCTTCCTTGTTTTCAATGTTGTATAGCATATTTCCCCATTTGTGTAGCCCGTGATTGGGTTTAACCTATGAGTAAGACTCTGTTTATGGGATAACACTGTTAACACTGTGTGTTAACACCGATCAAGGGTGTTACCGTCTATGTAGACTTACCGGCTATAGAGAGGACTCAGCCCATGAGCCCTCTCCATGTACCCGCACCCAACGCACGCGTACTATTACGGCACGTGTCGTTAAGGGTTTAAAGGAAATCTACCATCAGGAAACCACTTTTGAAGTAGTTCCCTGTGCAGATTCCCCCTGTCTGCTTAAATCAACTTTAATCAAAGATTATGCTAATTAATTTAAGAGGCTACTTGCGTTACTTGTGCTTTTCCGACATTAATCCAGCTCTGCGCAAGCGCAGTAGCTCCTGTCTTGCTGCCGGAGATGTACCTGCTGCTCGTGAGCATTGTGCATGCGCAGTAGCTCATATATGTCTGCCAGTGTTGTGCTGGCAGCCGAGAAGCTCTGCGCATGTACACTAGCTCATAAGCAGCAGGAGCTCCTGCGCTTGTGCAGAACTCGATTGATGCCAGAGATGTGCAAAAATAACTAAATGATGAGGGTGTAGGTGGGACAGAAATGGCTACTGTGGGAGTCGAGTAGCTTTCAGCCCTGGAGTGCTCTGAGGCTACTACACGCCCCAAGTAGCCGCTGAAATTAATTTGCATAATCTTCAATTAAAGTTTCAGCTGCATCCCAGAATTAAGAAAAACAGAATGCATCTACTGCAGGGAAGGGAAACTGCATCATGAACTACTTCAGAAAGTAGTTTCCCAAAGGTAGATTTTCTTTAAGTCTTTACTTGCTGAAAAATAAAAATAATACACTTTTATACTTCCATGCCGGCGCCTCCTCCCATCATGTGTTCCGGCTTCAGAGCTGGAGAGTACAGCAGGCTGGTGCTGCTTTAGGGGAGTGAGTAAAGGTAAGTACATTTTTTTCCCAGTGTGGCTACTGGGGAGGGCAGTGTGGCTACAGGGGGTGGTTGAGCACAGTGTGGCTACCGGGGGAGGTTTAAAACAGTGTGGCTACTGAGGTGGGGGCGGGGTGGAGACAGTATGGCTACAGGGGTGGGGAGGACAGTGTGATTGCTGGGGGAGCGGAAGGACAGTGTGGCTACTGAGGAGGGATGGTAGTGTGGCTACCTGGGGAGGTTGAGGACAGTGTGGCTACCGGGGGAGGTTAAGAACAGTGAGGGTACTGGGGGGGGGGGGGTGCAGTATGGTTACTAGGGTGGGGAGGACAGTGTGGCTACTGGGGTGGGCAGTGGGGCTGTTGTGAAGGAGAAACAGTGTGGCTACTTGGGAGGGAGTACAGTGTGGCTACTGGGGGGAGGGACAGTCTAGTTACTGGGAGGGCAGCGTGACTACTGGGGGGCACTATAGCCACTGGGGTCAGTGTGGAGACACTGTGGCTGATGGGGAGGCACTGTAAATATTAGGGGCACTGTGGCTGCTGGAGGGGAATTTGCACTGTGGCTAACGGGGTCAGTGTCTGGCAGGCACTGTGGCTGCTGAATGAGCGCTTTGGCTACTAAATGGGCACTGTGGCTCTTGGGGAGCAGTGTGGGGGCTCTGTGGCTGCTGGATGGGCAGTTTGGCTACTGAATGGGCACAGTTTGGCTACTAAGGCTCTGTCGCCCAGGGGCCTACTTTAATCTGGAGACAGCTCTAGCAGTTCTATATTGTTTGATTTTGTACTGTCTTAAGAAACTTTTTGGAAACTTTTTGTAAATCTGTTCCAAATACAAATATCTTTTTGGATAAGACCAAGGACCAGTTGCTCATTGGTATTGTGTAATGGATTTTTAGTGTTAAAAAACTGCAAAAAAATTCCAAAATCCCCTCATCCTCCAGTGCAGTTTCTGAGAATGCCTTGCAATCTTTTATTGTCCTCAAGGGAGACAAGTTCTACCATCCTCACATAGGTCCATTTCCAATTGAGGATGACTTTACCTGCAATACCAAGTTTGTGGTGTACTTGATTAACTGCCTGTCTGGCATACCTCCCAACTTTTGGCCAAGAGAAAGAGAGACAAAAAGCGACAACCTTTTTTCATAATGCCCATAACCCCATCCCCTGCTACACCCCAAGCAGAGTATTGTAAAAAGGCTGCAGTGTGGATCTTTGTCCAGTAGATGGCACCAGAGTACTGAGGCAGAGCTTCTGGAGGGGACAGTGATTCAGTATGAGAGGTCAGAGGAGCCTGTAGGAGACAGGAGTGGATGTGCTGCTGTGTGCTCCTGGCTGAGAGATAAGCCCCTAAGAAGAAAGAGAAGTACTTGCCCCTTAACTCTGGTGTTGAAAACCAGAGAAGGACAGTCTGCAGGTGGACAGCATGGATGGAGAGGGAGCCGAAGAAAGATAAACACTCCTGTAGTGGGACTAAAGCAGCCCCATTACTTTAAATGTTATTTTATGCATTGTCTTAACATTTTCTGTACTTATTAACCCTTCAGTAAAAGTTTATTGTTAACTCAGCACATGTGTCTGTTGTATCGCCCTGCAACATTACAGTATAATCTCAAAATAAATGTATAATGCCCCATTTCTTGTGGCCAACTCCCCTATGCACCCATATAAACTATCTAATGCAACCCAGCAACATATAATATCCCCTCTTTAATTTTACCCTCCCTTTATTGTTGGTACCCCACTTTTAGTTATCTCCCCTTCACTTATAATGCCCAAGTTTTCTGTGCTCCTACCCACTCCCCTCTCTTTCTCCTCTTCCCCCTATACCCCTCATATTGCGGCCCTTTCATCCATCCTACCTTATAATATCGCCCCTGTCCTCCCTTCTTCCTCATAGTGTGGTCTCTTTCATCCATCTTCCCTCATATTGTGGTCTCTGCCTTCCATCTTCCTCATATTATGGCCTCTGTCCTCCAACGCCCTCATTTTGTGGCCATCGGTCCAAAATACTCCCTCAAATTGTGTCCTCTGTTCTCCAACCTCCTCATATTGTGCTCTTCTTTCCTCCATCCTCCCTCATATTGCGACCTCCTGTCCTCCATCCTCCTTATATTGTGGCCCCTGTCCTCCATCCTCATATTGTGGCCCCCTGTCCTCCACCCCCCTCAAATTGTGCACTTTCGTCCGGACTGTGTGGTTTGGGGTATTGCATGGCTTTGACATGTATTTAGCAATTGTCTGGGCCAGGATTTGGGGGCACGCAATCAATTTTTGGTGCAGCTGCGCCGGCTTCCATGCTACACAAATTGGGGGGTGCGCGGTCAGACGATCTGACTGATTCAGACTGAGTGCAGTATTTAACATTCAAATTGTGTTGCAAGCCCAAGCACTTACATGCACCATGAAAAAGATGGTGAATTCTGTTGGACCTGAGCGGAGAAGAGGCACATGCAGGATTTTGGTCGCACAATCTTAGAGAATCATGGCACAATGCATTATCGTCGGACCATGCACTTTCGGTGAACTCCAGCAGCCGGGTAAGTAAATGAGCCCCATTGTCTCACCGCACCGTTATATAGTATATGTCCTATATTTGGTCATGTTACCGCATCAGCCCTGTACTCCTCTCTGGAGAGGGAAGTGCAACAGCCTTTTCTTGGGGCCTGGAGGCAGCCAGTGCCCAGAATACCGGAGTGGCTGGCGGTTGCGGCCTAAGCACGCTAGTGTCACAGTGCTTGGTATAGGGACCGGTGGGCTGTCCCATGGCCTGGCAGGTCTCCAGCAGGTGGAGTGTGTAAGAAATTAGATGGGGGAGAGGCTGTGGTCCTGGTTCTCCCTGGGGCAGCCCTTAGAGTCTGTAGTATGTGTCCCTGGTAGATGGATGGGGCGCCCTTGATGGTGATACAGCCGTAGCAGGGACCAGACGGAGGCAATGTTGTGCATAAAAAGAACTTACAGCTCTTTATTCGAACCAACAGCAGCAACAAGCCAAACGATTCTGTACAAGTGCAGTACTGGAGTGATCTTGGAGAGGGAACCTCAGGAGTTTGGTCACCAGTCTGGATGCAGGGGCAGGCTGGGATGTAGCTGTGTCCAATCCTGGAAGCTGCAGCTTTGTCCTGTTTGTCCTGTGTCACTCTGTGTGTAGTTGATGAGGCCTAGGAGGCCTGTGGTCAGAGCATGTGCTTTGAGGTGGTGCTTCTCAGTCAGAAGCTGGATCCTAAGACATCTGCTCTCTAGGAGAGCTGGGTTCCAACAGACTGACTCTTCCCCTGACTAAGGGTTTAGTTAATCCCTGGTCAGGTGATCTCCTTCTCCAATCACACTCCAGTTCACAATTAAGTGCATTGAGGCATATCATTGGATGATAACATTAAGAAACATTCTTAACCCTTGCCTATCCAGGCAGAATCTACCACTGCACAATTACCTCTGTTCATGTATAGTGTCCTGCAGAGGAGCTGATCAGACTCTCTACTAGGGGAACACACATATTAGGGGCTTATTCGCAACAACTCCTGCCTTGCATTGGCAGGGGTGTTGCAGAAGGGGCGAACAGTGCTTATCCCTCCTCCACTCCAGCAAGCTGACATGCTCGCCCAGCCATTCGTGTGAATGTACCCTAAAGGTAAACGGAAAAAAGAAATTAACCTGTTGGCCACTGGGTGTCAGTACATGTAAAAGCAACAATGTTTCATCCCTGGACTGACTGAATATTTCTGTGCATATATATATATTTCCTTTAGGATTTGTGAAACATTTTTTTTTCCTAAAACTTAAAGGGAACCTGTTCCCTGCAAATGGCAGATTCCTGTCAATTGGACACACTTACTAAGGCGTTGTGCTGCTTTGCGACACACAAATTTTGTCGCAAGATAATGCACTTACATGCACCACTAAAAAGATGGTGAACTCTGTCAGATCTGAGCAGGGAAGCCACACATGCAGGATATTGGGCGCACGATCTTAGTGAATCGCCGTGCGGTGCATTATCGTCGGACACTGCAATCTGTGAACTCCGGTGACCGGATAAGTTAATGTGCCCCATTGTTTTAAAGGGGTTAGGGATTCCTTTTCCACACCTTCCAACTAAGGGCCCTTTCACACAAGTGTTTCATCAGATTTTGTTCAGTTTATCAGTTTTTGAACTGCTGGATATTGTCCATGTTTGCTATAGCAATGGATCTCTGAAAACACAATGCACTTGCATCTATGTTTTCGATTTGTTGCCATAGAGTTGGTCTTTGAGTATAATAAGACAGTGTTTATTGAGAGTCCCCCATATCAAAAACCCACACAGGGCATAAGCAACAAAAAACACTCGAATTGCAGGACACTTGCCTTTATGGGGTTCCAAATTATTGAATGATTTCCTTTAACATTAAAGGCTTGGGCTATACAGCAACATGTGTCATCCAGAAAACATAAGTGTCACTTCTTAATTTTGCTGCTCTTTGGCTATAAAATAGTAAAAATCATAGACATGTTGCAAAGTCAATGTGAGTCGAAAACAGCACACCACTTGCATTTCAGTTTATTACAGCGACTGAAACCTGAAATCCCTACAGTAGAAACACTAAAAAAGTGCAATATCTATAGGTGTCTGCAGAGAGAGCCATAGTTCAACTGTTGTTGTAAAGCCCAGGATATGCATATGATACTATCCACACACATATATACAAATAAATAATAATATTTATATATATATATATGTATATATACACACAGAAACATGAAACACGGCAGCACTCCAAAGTTGTGAACAAACAAATAAAGTGTTTATTCCACCTCCAGCAACGTTTAGGCTGTTAGCTCAGCCATATGTACATAAAGTTATATATTACTATAGATAAATGTATCGTTCACCTGTGTGGGAGCCTCCGCCTGGCTACGTATCAAAACAAACCTGATGCTAACTGCGTCTCACAAACATCACTGCGCATGTAAAAAAAAAATATAAATATATATATATACCTGTTATCTATTTTCATTAAGTGTTAGTAATATACTGTTGAGGTCTGTGTTTGTATCATGAACATGTATTTGCTTTATGAATTACCTTCTCTTATCTTGGTCATTTATCAACATTGTCAATGGTTTACATTCACATTGATCTAGGACATTGTATTATATTTGTCTAGGACTTAGGTACCAAATGGGATAGGTAAAAGGTAAGTGAGTAATAGGTTTATTATGGGGGAGATTATGATAAGAAAACTATGTGTCGAGTGTGTAGTCAGGTGTTATTTCTAGCTGAACTTTACATTTAGGACAAAACTATTGCATGTGTGAAAAATGCTCTTTACCATAGACGTCATTGGTTTTACAAAATTCTAGCATATTGATCACTGACAAAAAAAAGAATAATGCAGTGGAGTTGTTGGAATCTAAATCTAGTATTCAGAGCAAAAGGATATGTTTACTTAATACAGAGCTTGTAGAGTGATTGACATATGTGTACACTATACAATGGTTCCATAGATTATCACACCAATATCACTGATACAATGGGTTACTACAAAGCAAAGGCAGGACCACAAACGCTCCAACCTAAAAATCATTGGATCCATAACAGAACCTGGATGTGATTCACAACCTCAATTGTCCCTGCTTCTAGTTTATAACCAGGGACTCATACTGTGAGCAGCAGGAAACAATAATCATCCCCAGATAATCCAGAGCTGAGCCTATACTTATACTTATAGATCTAGAAAATTCCAGGGTACTAGCCAATCACAGCCTGCTTTACTTTAGGAGATGCTACAAAAGATATATTTAGCATGAATAAAGCATATTAACCCTTTGTCATAAACATATTAATAAATGGGAAATGGTGTATACTGTAAGTACTTATCTTTATCACTAGGTGGTGATGTTATCCCATAGTGCACTGCAATGTAGCCTATCAAGAGGATTTACACTGTATCTGTACCTGGGACAGATGAGTTCGAGCTTATAAATGGCTGGGACTTTGAGTTACAGAGCCCAGTAAGGTGGTCAGTCCTACAGGATCCATTAAACATGAACTCCAGCCTTTGATATATGAATTACCTAACTTTTGGACATTACAAATCTAACACCACAAACAAAATAACTGCTGGCTTGCTGTCAAGGGCTGGACATGTCATAGTGCTATGACAACAAATTTATTTCTGCTTAGCGCCTGTAGGATAGTGTGATTTTACAATCACAATGTTATGGTAATATATAAAGAAGCTTCAATTGCTGCTATTTTTGTCTTGTTTGTCTTTGTCCAGGCTTGTGTACCAGAATATTTACATATTTTGTATATGCTGCTTTTACTTCTTGTTTCTCTATACATGCAAATATAATACATATTATCACACATTTAACATATAATTTACACATGCATTCATACACATACTGTACCTGTACATGTAAATAGGACATATTGCAAACTAGTATCTTTATGAAGACTAGAAGCAGGGAAGAAAGAAGAACGAGTAACTAGAATTTCTCAGCTGTGCAGTGCTGGTGCCTCTCCCGATTATTTTTCCTATCGACTAGGAGCTGAATCAAGTTACTCCAGCATAGAAAGAGAGCGGGAAGTGAAATATCCACGGAGTAAGAAGAAGGATACCACTGATGCCACTGGCAGAGAAACACTCAGTAAACATTCAGTATCTCCATGCTAACATGACCTCATGGTATATTCAGCCCTGTCTGTATTTCAATTGTGAACTGCATAACTGTGTAAACTGCTAGAGCTTGTCAGAGGATAAAGTGTTCGCCTCTACTGTCTATGATATCATAGCCCGTCTACCGCTTATATGGCTCCTAATATCTAGGTCAGAACAGAATGGATAGTTTGGCATAATAGTCCAATGTTACCCCTTGTCTAAAACCCAGTTAACTGGGCAAAATGTTTTGAGAGCGTTGTAGAGACATGTCAAGCCGTCAATGATCTCTTACATTAAGGTGCACTAACCAAAAGTAGCCTCTGAGAGCCTTTTAATGTGGCAGAAGACAAGGCAGTTTCTGGTGGCCTTGTCTAATCATAACTCAAGAGTTAGCATTTACATAACTGCCAGAACTATAGGGTACGTTACTTACCCGTCCGAGGCAGTTCCCCGAAAGTGCACTGTCCGACGATAATGCACTGTACCGCGTTTCACTAAGATCTCACCCCCAATATTCTGCATGTGTCACTTCCCCGCTCAGGTTCACCTTCTTCCTGGAGCATGTAAGTGCTTGGGCATGCGACACAATTTGAATCTTAAATCCCACGCTCAGTCCGAATCAGTCAGATCATCCGACGCCATGCCCCCAAATTTCTGTTGCATGAAAGACAGCGCAGCTGCCCGAAATCTGATAGCACAATCCCCGCACAGACCCCTGTTTAATACCTGTCACAGCCATGCAAAACCTGAAAACTGTGGAAAGTCTGATGAAAGTGAGCGTGCGGACCCTTAGTAAATAAGCGCCTATATGTCTAGTTTTTCATTAAGCCAAGATTTTATCACTATTTTTAATTTTTTTCTTTTTGTGAATAGGGAGCGTGTATTACATTATACAGTACATGCCCCTAATTTATGACAGCAGGCTCCACATTAATTTATGGTAGCAGGGGCAGGAATAGAGGTCAACCAGTTTTCTGGCATGAGAGATCATAGATGTGTTGGAGGATGATGACCTTCCTGTGACCACTTCTCTTTTTTAGAAAGTGGTGACCATGATTAAAAAAAATTGCATTTCCACAGAAATTTCTACACAAATGGAGGAGAAAATGATGCAAACCAATGGTTTGGGCATTTTTCTAATCCAAAATGGATAATATACATGTTTCCCAGTGAGTGTATTTTTTCCATACCACTATAAAACATAAATCAGTGTAAAAATAAGTTTGCAAGTTTTCATCGATTCTAAAAGCTACAGATAAGAAAGGTTACATTACAGAATTACACTATTCTAATGCTGACATTCTCTAAATTCATAATAATTCTAATTCATTAATAGTAGTATGTTCTTTGTTCAAAAGATATGTCTGGAGGGTGGATGTTTCACATACAGGAATGTTGCAACCTTCAACATATCTTGACAGTAGATTGATTCTTGTTCTCCACTGACTACATAGATCCTGGACTGAACACGGAGAAGTACAACATATATTGTTTAAAACACTGTATAATGGGGCACATTTATTAAAATTTTCTTAATGTAAGATAATGCCCAGTTTGACTACAGTCTGTACTGAAGAGACACAACCACGTTGGAACAGCGCTGTTTACAGTTGAGAATCTATTCCTTCTAGAATAGATTTACTGGTTTGGTAAACGACATCATGTCATTGGGCTTCTTGAAAGTCATGCTTGGTGTGGGGCAAGTGCCGGGACCGAGAGCTGCTGGGGGGGCCCACATAGGAGGTGAGGGGGCTGTATGTAAAACGACCATGGGAGGACTGTTTGGTATTCTAAACTATGGAATATTTTAGGGAACTGTTTTAGTTTCTGAATTTTTCAATGCCGCCATGTGAGTTTACAGCAAAGGGGCCCACTGAGGTTTTCACCCAGGGGCCTACCTACTTAGACCTGGAACCGACCCTGCTTGGTGTCATAGACTGTAAGATCTTGTGAGCAGGGCCCTCACTGCTATTGTTTCATATGACTGTTATTACTTATTATTATACAATGTCATGTCTTATTTTATTTGTATATGTTGCCCAGTGCTGTAAAGCACTATAGAAATATGATGGTGCTATATAAATTCAGATTATTATTATTATTATAAGGGGGCTGCCTTTTAATGTAGTGAAAAGAGGCATTGGGGCACATTTACTTACCCATCCACAGAGTTCACCGAAAGTGCATTGTCTGAGTATAATGCACTGTTCCGCGATTCACTTAGATGCGCCCAATATCCTGCATGTGTTGCTTCCCCGCTCAGGTCAGACGGAGTTCTTCTTCTTCATGGCGCATGTAAGTGCATTGTCTTGCGAAACTATTTGAACTTAAATCCTGTGCTCAGTCCAAATCAGTCGGATCTTCCAACAGCACGCCCCCCGATCTCTGTTGCATGAAAGCCAGCACAGCCGCGACACAATCCCAGCACAGACATTTGCTAAATACCTGTCAAAGCTGCGCAAATCCCGAAAACAGCAAACAGTCCGACGAAAGTGCGATCCGCGACCTTTAGTAAATAAGCCCCATTGTGTTCCTTGTCCCACCCTGGAAAACATATTTGCATATTTCCCACAGTTTGACTAGATAGTCTTATAATGCACCATGTTTATCAAAGTGTCTGATACTGAATGACATATCTTGTGTTGTATAATTCTAACTTTACACTTATTATTTGTTGTCTTAATTTGCACCAGAAAATATTCAAACTTGTTGCATGTTTGCAAACTTTTGCTGTGATACAGTAACTTTGGTCACACCACTTTTGTGGGAAAAAAGTGTCTGTGATACATATTTTTTATTTCTTACAACTAGAGCAGCTGGTCCAAGCATTAGAATGCATTAGAAATGATAGTTTAATAAACAGAAACACAGAAACTGATGATGTATCAATTTATTATCTAATATTTCTCAAATATATACTTATCTTTTGACCTTCCATACTCTGTATTATTTTAGACCCTTATTATACCTGATAATAAATACTACATAAGCATGTTAACCTTATGGAAGTTCTGTATTTTCCTTCAGTATCTACATTCCAATTTGTACTTCTGTAACGGAAGAAGCCTAAGAACTTATAGTTGTATGTTTTATTGCAAATTTTCACTGCAGTAACGTACAGAGATATGTACCCTGAATCTGCTGCAATAACCTATGTGCTGCAAAGCTCAGACTGTTATATCCTTTACAGATGTCTCATGACCACATGCAACATTGGAAGTGACTCATTGATGTCTTTGGTGAGTATCTTGGCATACTCTGTGCATATTCGGAGGTGTGAAAAATTGTGACATCGTGTTTTTATCTATTGTAATGATGAGAGAGTTGTATCATCTATTGTAATCCTTCTGTGACGTAAATGAGACGTCAACCCTATTATTAAGCCCAGTGGGCAAAATGATGGGCCCACACCATTAAAGATGAGGGTAGTGGTAAATATACAATGAGGCACATTTACTAAGTGTTTGCGCCACTTTTCTGTTGGACTTTGCATGTTCATTTAGGTGTAAACTGCTTGCACAGGTATTTAAGAAGTGTCCGCGCCACAAATGTGTCACACGTGACCCTTTTGTGGTGCAGCTGCTCTAGCCACCATGTGACACAAAGTCGGGGGCAAAGTGCAAAGTCTGTCGCACACCCCATGTTAAAGATGCACCACAAAAAAGTTGGTGAACTCTGCTGCCCATGCGGGCAAGTGACAGATTCATGATTTCTGGCGCACGTTCTTAATGAATCTGTCGCACCGAGCATTATACACAGGCACAGCACTTTTAGTGCAGTTTCCCACATTCTTAGTAAATGTGCCCGTGTTTGTTTCCTTTTTCACATTAAGAAATGGCATATGTTTTTTTGTAGATTACATAACTTTAAATGTGAAAACTTACCAAGGCGTGTCATTATTTTTTCACATAACTCAGTTTCAATTGGTCTCTTGCATCCAGGTTAATAGAACTGTAAATGAAAGAGGTGGTGATTTTAGGTCAGGCACTTGTTTAGTTTATGGGTAAGAGAGAGGCCGAATGTCCCGGATTTTATTTCAGGAATGCTGGTATGTATACATAAGATATAATTAATGCTAAAATCAACACATTACTCAGAATATTTAGAACAGACATTCTGCCAGGTTATACTTTCTTATCACAAGACAAACCTTACAAATGACCATGTAATAAAGCATTAAAGCACCAATATCTGTAACCCCTTGTATCGATTCCCATCAGCGGCTCTGAGTGATCCTATATGTGATGCCTTAGCTGTAAACTAATCATCACGTAGCATACACAGCATTACAGGTACTTGATACTAATGGTTAAAGACCATTTTATAATCCCTATAGTAAAAGCATATGATAATGTGTGTTAAATAATGCAGAATGAGAATACCGCACTCTCTACTTATTCACACACTGGCACAGCCATGTTGTGTGGGATCCATGCTTGGTTCATGTTAATGAACGTGAGGATGTCCACATTAACTGTGGATAGGCAGATCCTATTATTGGTATTGATATAACTAGTGGTGCTGAAAATGTGCAAAAACACACTTGCTGCAGGGCTGCAGACATGGAGAGCCTTTGTTTGCTCTGGTGCGCTGCAGTAATTGTCTACCCTGGAGTCTCTCTTTTTTATTATGGTCTGCTCTGTGGTCTTTATTTTTATAACTGTGTACTCTGGTGTACTTTTACCTGTTCTGGGGACTCCACTATTATTATCTGCTCTGGGGTTTTCACTATCGTTGTATACTCATGTGTCTCTATTGTTATTGAAAAAATGTCCCGGAACTGTGTTAAGAACTCCATAATTTTATTCAATTTATTTAAGAAGACATATTCACTACAAGAACAATACTGCTTACACTTTCCAGGCTTTATATGGCCCTTAGTCAATGCATATCATTAAATTATGGAGTTTTAACTACAGTGCCTGGACATTGCTCGTTTTTGCAGTGAAATCAGCTTTCTGCAGTTCAAGCAGGCTTCTCCCAGAGCATTCTGGAGCCAAACAATAGCTGAGGGAATCAGAACACACGTAGAAAGGGTGAGCTGTGTCTAAAACTTTTTTGGTAATTGCACTCCATTATTATTGTGTGTTCTGAATGCAATATTTGGTTGCTTGGGTGGTTTATTGGTTTATTTATTATTGTCCTGTGGTATTCATATTTTCGGGGATGGCATTTTGTGCTGTACTGTAGTTGTTGGTACACCTACAGTGCTGGTTACTGGCGCTGCCCCTTGAGCAGTATGATAATACAGATCTCAGACCCCTGGTTTAACCTGTCACATATGAAAAAAGCCAGGGCCACATCTACCATGAGGCAGAGCTCCAAACCGTCCCGGTTTGGCCGGGACAGTCACGTTTTTTATACCTCTGCCCTGCGTCACAGGCAACTGTGAGATTGTCCCGGATATTCCCTCCATGTCCTGCACTTGCTGGGGCTGTCCCGGCTCTGTGTCCTGCATAGTAAATACTTTCATAGCCGGAACCGGCTATACTGAATGGCTTGTACAGACATTGGGCAGGGAATCCTTTTGAGAGAAGTGTCGGGTTAGCGGAGAGCAGGGACCACATCATCAGGTTCAGATCAGCATCTGTCCATATCTGGTCTCCTAGGGCTTCCCCAGACACAAACTCTTTTTTAATTTAATAAATTTATGCCAAGCCCAGGATTCAAACCACAGACCTCCTGCAATAGAGATAGCTGCCTTTACCCACTAGGATATAAGGTGGCTCTGGGGATGTCAGTAAGAAGAATTTTTTGTAAATAAGAGTTTCACTGTTACATTGTGACACACTGATACATAGAGAGGGATCTTCTCAGAGATTATTATTGAGATTATTATTTTTGAGATTGAGATTATTATTATTATTGAGATTATTATTATTATGAAGATGATTATTAGTAATAAAAATATTGGGGTGTGGCAAGGGCATGATTAGGGGTGTGGCTTAGGGGGAATCACCGCTACGCGTGCCGCCATTTTGTCCCTCTTTCTCTTCCGGAAATGTTGGGAGGTATTCATGAGGTAGGATGAAAATCTTGCTTCAGGTGGCAGGCGAAAAGGCCAAATAGGGCATCTCCCCAAATCATCATGGATGGGGCTGTTTATGGGGCTCTTCTATATAATTAAATGGGGAGGATGGATCTGCATTTAAGAGCTGAATATTGATTGGACGAGGAAGGGGGGCTGTTATGGGGTACAGTATATAACCAAACTTATGGTTGGGAAAAAAATTGTATATTGAAGCCAGAATTTAATTGGGAGGCTTTATATAAACGAATTAGGGTTTTGTGTGTATATATATATATATATATATATATATATATATATATATATATATATTCATTTACTAGGGCTGCTCTATATATTAAATAATTACGGGGAGGTATATATGGGGGCTGGATTTTAATTAAACTGTGGGGCTATATATTGAAGATATCAGTATATAACTTAATTGGGGGAATCTGTATATAAATTAAAGGGAACCTGTCACCAGAAAATGTAATTTTTAGCTGGTGACATGTTCTATAGACTATGCTAAGATATGATTTTAAAAATGTCTTTGTGTTCTGAATCATTTCAGTAGTTTATATAAGTTGAATTCACGTTATCTGGCTCCCTGCCAGCAGCATGTGGTGAGTCCCAGGGGGAGGCAGCAGCTGTAGCATGTGGGTGCTTGTGTCAGTCACCTATCCTCCAAACTCATGCAGCTTCCTATCATGTATAATCCACTAATTATAGATATGCGGTTCACGTTCTGAAATTTGAATGTACATTGTGGTCATAAAGGGATGGACATGGTCAGCAACAATACTCAGGTAGGCTGTGGCGTTGCAACGATGTTCAATTGGTACCAAGGTGCCCAAAGAGTGCCAAGATAATATTCCCCACACCATGACACCACCACCACCAGCCTGAACCGTTGATACAAGGCAGGATGGATCCATGCTTTCATGTTGTTGACGCCAAATTCTGACCCTACCATCCTGAAGAAAACAACTTACAGTTCTTTATTGGAACCGCAGGAACTTCAGAAAACGTGCCTTTAACAGGTAGATGGAGTACTGGAGAGGTATTTGGAGGGAGCCGCAGGATGTAGGTCACCAGCCTGGATGTAAGGGCAGGCTGGGAGGCAGCTGGGTCCTTAGAGGAGGCTTCAGCTCGGTCCTGGATCTCTTCAGGTATCACCCTTGAAGGTAGGATGATACCCCTTTCCTCACTACACTAACTCTAGTCTTATTGTTCCACTTCAGGCAGGGGCTAGGCTCTTCCTGCACTGGTCTGGTATGCTAGAGATCTCTGAGCTACTGCTCAGCTAACTACTCTCTGCTTGCGTCCTGCAGACCCAGAGGCAGGGGCGTAACCAGCAGAGGCTGGGCCCCATAGCAGACCTTTGATTGGGGCCCCCTTCTCTTCCGCATACATATTTATACACACACATTTACACAAGCGCAATCATTTTTACACACGTGTTTACACATTCATACATTTATACACACATAAGTATATGCACATCATATACACACATATAGTATATAGACATCAAATTTACAACATACACACAGATATACAACATATATACACACACATCCAGTATATACGACATACACATATACAGCATATACACACACATTCAGTATATACAACACATACACACAGATATACAGCATATATACACACGCATCCAGTATATACAACACATACACACACATATACAGCATATATGCACACATATCTAGTATATACAACACATACACACACATATACAGCATATACACACACATTCAGTATATACAACACATACACACATATACAGCATATATACACACATATCCAGTATATACAACACATACACACATATACAGCATATATACACACGCATCCAGTATATACAACACATACACACAGATATACAGCATATATACACTACAGGTCATCTGGTGTGAACAATTTTTGGGGATGCCACATACAGGCACTCAACTCTTCCATTTTATGGAGGGCCACCTACCTGCTCCTTGAGTTTGAAGAATTTTTGGGGACTGCCACATACAGGACAATCAATATATTCCATTTTACTGGAGGGCCACCTACCGGCCTACTCTGTGTTTGAAGAATTTTTTGGACTGCCACATTCAGGCACTCAATCTTTCCATTTACTGAGGGCCACCTACCTGTCTCTGGTTGAAAATTTGGGACTGCCAAATACAGGCACTCAATCTATTCCATTTTTACTGGAGGGCCACCTACCTCTTTTTGTTTCCCCTTTTTCTTGGGTTTTGGAAAAGGAATTTGGCGGACTGCCACATACAGGCACTCAATCTATTCCATTTTACTGGAGGGCCACCTACCTGCTCTCTGGTTTGAAAAATGTTTGGGACTGCCACATACGGCACTATCCACATTTAAATGGTCTCCATAGCAGCATCCACACGTTGTCTCCATGATACCTCCAAACGTCGTCCATATAGCTGCCTCCATACATCGTCCCTTTATCAACGAGTGTGTCAGGCAGAAATTTGGGTTGTTTCAGGGATTCCACATCAACTTGTTTAATCTTGTCTGCCACCCTGCCTAGGTGTATCACACAAATATACTGGCAAACTTTAACATTTTTTTTGCTTCGGATATTATTCAGCGCTTCGTGCACATGCTGGGTTACATCCCCTCACCCGCGCATACGCCTAAACTTTAAGAGCGATATCTCACTTGATCTTTATACAAAAGGTTCTTAGAAGTGACTGTTTGGGAGGAGCCTAGAGACAGGGGTTGGATTGGCCGAAAGACTCGCCTGGAAGCGGAGCGCCTTCACAGCTCAATGCCAAGACAATCCAATAACATTAGTTTTAAATGCATGCACCTTTAATTTTCTACACTAATAGTTCACTGCTCCATACATGGTCCCTTATCAAACGAGCTGTTTGTCAGGCAGAATTTGGGGTTGTTTTCATGGTCTTCCATGTAACTTTGTCGCCCACCCGCGGGTAATCCAAAAATATACTGGCAACTTTTATCATTTTGTACAGATTTATTATTTGACGCACTTCTGATCACTCCTTGGTTCGCTCTTGCACCATTGGTTTGAAGCGCGCCATTAGGGTATGTGCGCAACGACATCTCTCTAGGCCTGCATGCGCGACTGCCTCTGCATGCGTCGAACCTATAGTTGTCAGTGGTAATTATTGGATGTTTAGGATTACATCTAGCTTCATTGTCCACTTGTCTATTTGGCTGAATGCCGTTGGCCCATTAATTTTGGCAATTAATGGTGCTTTTTCGGTAAGCAGCCTAAGAGGCCATCTCCATTTTGCTGCATATGTCTGTTGCCTCCGCAGTTCTCGCTCCGTTTTCTCGTTGGGTTCCGATCCTTTTATGAGGTTCCCAGGTGTTTGGACACAAGCTTCACTGGCAGAGCCTTGGTCCCCTTGAAAAAATGCTCGAGTCTCCTTGATTCAACTGGCTGGTTATTCGAGTACGAGCACCGAGCATCGGGAAAAAAGTTCGGTTCGAATAACGAGTCACCGAGCATTTTGAGTGTTCGCTCATCTCTATGTTACACATCTGGTTGAAGATGTATCGTTATATTTGACATATTTCTGCTTATTAGCTATTCCCAAAAAAATATTTTGCCCTAGAAAAAGCTTAAATGGTTTAGGGATAACTTGTATCGTGGTCTAGAAAGTAAGATTAGTATTGAGGGTACAAATATCTCTAAGTAGTAAACACAAAAATAGAAAATTTATACCAAATTGTTTTGTTTTCTCATGGGAGGCTGTCTTGATCCTGCTCCACGGGATGGATTATTCGTCCCATGTTAACAAATTGGTCTATGTTAATTAAGCTTTTGACATTACGTGTGACATTTTAAGGTGCCACCTATCCTCGCTCATCATCCTTGTCTGGCTCTCCGACTCATTTCATCGTTGCCTGATAAGCTGCTGTTCGGCCATTCATTTTTTGTCTGTATTGTATGCGTGATGATACTATCAATTGCCACAGTTGATCTTGAAATGCAGATAGAGTTCCATGTATCAATTACTGGACAAGACATTTAACTTGACAGCAAACAATCACATGTAATTAGTTGTGCAGCGGATGCTGTGAAAACATGTCTTTTGGATGGTTTAACACGCATAGCACCATTGCTCAGTACAAAGTTACTATACAAATCCCTGGGTCTGTTCTGTTAACTTGACCCTTGAGTAAGTTTGTTTTGGAGATGAACATGTTGCAGACTACATTTTTAGAAATGGTTACATTTGTGAAAAACTATAAACGATCAACAGTAAACTGGTCCCGTTAAAGATGAAATTCCATTTGAACCAGCAAAAGAGAACATAGTGATTTGTACCTTGGTTCAATCTCTCATAAGTAAGGGGCAGTCAATAGCATGAACAATTCTAGTAAGCAATGTGAATGGTGTGAAATGCCTCTGTGAAGATGTAGGATTTTCTTCAAAGAAACTATGGTGGACTGCCCTAGTTTAATTCTAAAAAAAAACATATTGTTCTTCACATACTGTCGTGAAGAACACCAGCTCAAGTCTCCCATTGACTTCAATGGAGTTTGCTATTCGAAACGAGCACTCGAGCATCGGAAAAGTTTGACTCGATTAAGGATGGAGAGAGCCACAGCACCCGGTACGAGTCAATTCCAAAAAAGTTTTATGGTCCATAATCCAAGCATAAAAATGTGAGTTTCGATTCAAGTTGAATCTTTCTCAAGCATAGGATCATACAAAGGGTTAAAACAAAAAAAACCATATTAGAAAAAAGTGATAGTGACATCATATCCTGTGTAGCGTGATCATCCAATAAAATTCATTATCAGTGTTCAAGTGTACAATTGTTTATATCGCACAAAAATGTAAAATATATAATAACATATCTTAAAACATCTGTGCCCCGTAAACATATACAATAATATACAATAAAGGGAGAAGTGCACTGACATAAACAAACACCTCCTGTGTCTTGGCCCCACCTTGTGTAATCATTGTCGTTGTCATGGTGATCAAGTAACCAGTTGATTCAGAGGGCCCGTGGCTCAAACTCAGGCTCGAGTCATGTGACTGATCTAGGTCATGTGATCCCCTCCATAAGTATACTGAGATGATGCATGTGCTAGTAAAAAAACACTGTCACAGATGAGTCGGTCTCATCTTAAAAGCAAAGAGACATAGAATAAGGAAGAGGGTAACTATGGCATATAGCGTTTACAAATATAATGCATGAGGATATGGTTATTTGGTAGCGGGATATTTAAAGGCAAGCACTGGGTCCTGTTAGATCCAGACAAAGGAGTCTGGTGGTCAAAGAAATTAAAAATGGGAGAAAAAGGTATTCGGAGGTATCCGACTCGATAACGAGCACTCAACGCAGGCGTAGTGCTCGCTCATCTCTAATCTTTATCTAGGGCTAAAACGCCCATTATCAGTGAAGGTAACTTCCGAAGCTAAGCTGTTGTAATCGAAAAATGGCTACAGTACCCGAATGGAGCGCAGACAATAGACATAAGACACGCAGTCTTTGAGCAAAGGATGACTTCACAATGTTTATTGGCGTGCAGCAGCATATATAAAACACAGAAGATACTCGGCCATAGAGGTGTAAAAGGGGATAAAATACTGCAATGCTATAGGCCAGCTTGAATATACTAAAACCTCCCCTATAAGATGTAATTCTTCCAAAATGTATAACTTTGCATCATTTCTTACAGAAGGGTTATGCAGTTGTCCTTGTGTAGCTTCTATGAGTCACAACATGGCCCTCAACAGAAAAGCTGTCATAAAGACAAGTTAAACAACGTGAGGACACAGTAATTTCTAAACAGACTCACACAAATGATGTTTGAATCATGACATGGCTGGACCCCCGGCTAACACAAATGGTATTCTGGTTGGACCAAAAGGACTTCTGATAGAGAATATATCTATCACAGGGTGCAGGTACAGTTAGTGGTGTGCAATATGGTCCATTAAAAACACGATCAGGGACAAATCTCACATGGCAATAATGAAGTGTTAATGTATCCTCCATAACTCATCATTTTAGAGACATACAAGCAGGTCCAAATCAATCTCTTTACCTGCAAGGTATATTTAAGTCATTAAAAGCAGCGAGAGGGGGCGGGATCACTTCAAGAAATGTGTTTGAAGGGAATCTTCTGGATTTTTGTATTAGGATGCCGGACAACCCCAGGTCTAAATCAACGTCACAATCTGATTTATGCTTTTGATAATTCAGAAAACTGGTATCCATTTATAAGATAAAACGAACTATGAATCTCCAGTGGGCTTCATGTTATTTCCTCTTGGCAATGATAATATAAGAAAGTTATCTCTTTTCTCCAAAGAATAGTCAAGAGAACAATTGTTAATGAATTATACGGCACGGCATCAGGTTTTGAAGTCGTGCAAATGTTCCTCTGTCGTTGTGCTGATAAAGTTTTATATGTCAAGACAAGTTTTCAAGGTGTGTGTTTTTTATCATGTTTGGTCTTATGTGGACTGTGAAAAAGCCTGAAAAATACTTTTTGAAAGATAAAGGTTGTACCGGTTTTTTTTCTGGATTGATTTGCATTATAAAACACTGTACAATAAAAGACTTTGCTGTTTCCACATTTTTGACACCAATCTACGGTCTAAGTTGGCTGGTAATGTGCAAAAAAGTTATGTTTGTTCTGCTACTTGTACTCAAAAGGAACTGTCTGATAGTTTAACACAGTAATAGGACCAGCATGGTTTGCAGCTAGGGGTGAGCGTTGTTATGATGCATTCACTACACTCCACATCCAAAGAAGTAAAATCATAACCTTTGAATACTACAGAGACCAAACTTTAACCTACTCACATTTCTCAAGGGTAAATAACACCCTTAAAATGTATGTCCCTCTGTCAGCCATCTTACTCTGTCCATAGGTAGCACAGTCAGTTCTAAAACAGATTTCCTACGAGGGGAGGCCCTGCACAATGTGAGAGAAGAGTAAAAAGCAGATAACAACTAGTTTGTGATTATTTAGTTTTCTCCAGTATTGCGGCAACATGGCAACTCTTCTATACAGCTGTAGGCACTGAAATGGACCTTGGTCGGCCTGCCGCGACAGTGCAGCCTGTTTGGAATAGATCTTGTGGTCCCCAGTCTGTCCTGGATGCAAGTCTTGCAATAAATTTAGGTGTGGGTGCCCAATTAACGCCTTACCAACATTGGTAAGATGGCCGACTTGCACTGAGCTTTTAAGCAGAAGAGTTCCCCAAACTAAAGATGCTATGTGTCAGCAAAAAAACGTCTTGCGGTGTCACCCACAGACATAAAAGTGTCATAAGTTAGAAATCCCACTCTGGAGTGGAAGTAAATATGAAAATATGTTTCTTGTACGTATGAATGAGTTACACCTGGTTTGACTACTGTACTATCCAACACCATGTCACTAGGTTTCTTAGTTCCCTTAGGCTGCCTATAATAAAAATCTACCATCCAAATCAAGCATGATGGTGACTTACTCATGATTTCGCACTGTGACTGTTGGTATCTGATATTTGTTACCATGGCCTTCTTGTTCTTAAAGTCAACTTTTAAATGATGTTACTGAGTCAGAAGGGTCCTGGGGGTGTTACAGAGTCAACATGCTGCAGCTTTTACAAGACATTACAAAGTTCAAGGATACCTCCCCACTCCCACTGTGTGCTGGAATTTCCTATGCTGCAAGGATTAAATCAGGCCAGAAGGAGAAGAAATGATGAGGGAGCAAAGAGAAGGGGAGACAGTAACTTTATTGTCAATTTTACGTTGTCTCTATAGTTTTGCTTTTATCTGTTTCTTACAGATTTATTTTCTGTAAAATTCTGTGATGCCTTATGTTTTATTTTACTTAAACGTCTTATCGTGTCATTCTATTGTTCTAGTGCCCTATCCACGGTCTATGTCTTCACAGGGCCTTTTTAGAATAATTTTTAACCCCTTCAGGACTCTGTGCCTATTTTGGCATCTAGGAGCTAGCTCCATTTTTCAAATCTGCACTGTGTCCAGGATATTTGGAGATTATTTCTCTTGACATTTGTACTTCAAATTAGTTTAAAATTGGATTTTACCTTTTTGTTTAGTTAAAATTTGGCAAAAAATTGTAAAAATTCCTTATTTTTAATGTTTTAAAGACTATAGCCCGATTTGTATATGCCCAATTATGGAAGCTACACACCTTAACATATGAAAAAGCACCTTTAAAGACGTTAAGCTAAACCCTTTATGTGTTTTATAACGTATAAACTAAGTGGTATGTGCAGTCTACAAATGTAACAATTTGGATAATACAATCAATTTTGGGCGGCAATGAAAAATTTTGGTATGGATTAATGAAAAAAAACTTCACAAAGTTTTTGATACCACAACTTCTTCTCGAGTCGCCTATATCCCATATGTTGTGCGTCACTGCTGTGTAGGCACAGGCTGGGCTAAAAAGGAAGAGGCGACATTCAGAGTGATTTGCATTGTCAAAGTAACAATCCAGTCTATAAAATTTTTTTTTATGTGGACTTATTTTTCTTGCCACAAGAAATTCACTTCTTGTACCATTTTTCTGCTTTCTGGGGCAGCTATCGCAATATAAGATGTTGATAAGATGTTGTTAACTCTTTCTTGGTAGAGAGAAATTTAAATCCAAAATTCTGTGGTAAGATTTTTTTGTTAGTGTTTTGGCCATTTACATACCATAAAAATTAATACATTATTTTTATTCAACTGTGTAACAATTACGAAAATAACCTAATTTATATGGATTTTTTATTTTTTTTTTTTTCCCAATTTTACTGAATAAAAACTAAATGTGAGAAAATGTTGTTAATGTAAGCATCACGTATTTTCAAATGGATAACTTTGTTATTTTTGGATGACAAATCTGGTTAAGGCTTACTTTTTGCGAGAAGGCATTGTTCTTTCATGGGTCTATTTTTGAGCAAGTAACATTTTTGACACAATGGGCTTATTTTTGCAAGAAGAGTGTTCTTTTTGGTCTTATTTTAAAGTGCATCATCAATTGTACAGCATGTTTTTAGGTATTAATTAAAAATTATATTTTTTCTGTGGGGGGGGGGGGGGGGTGGTATTTATCGTGTGGGTCCGTAATGATTCTGTTTTATTATACAGGATTTTATGGATGCGGTGATGCCAAATATTGTGTGTGGCTTTGGTGTATTTGGTTTTTCTATACTTTATACGTGTTGATGGATAAGTGACATTTAAGGGGCTCATATTGTATTTATTTACTGTTTAAACGTTTTTTAAACACTTTTTTTAAAGTGGGGCACTCAGCAGACTTGAAGCTGCTCAGAAGATGATGGTTTCTCCCTGGTAAGTAGTAAATGGGTCTTATCCTTAGGGGAATACCCTCACACTCCTTGGTCATGCTTGACAGCAGGTGTAAGGGTTAAACTGTGATTGGAGCCCGGCTCGGACCATGAGTGCCAGAGTGAGATGACAGATGCTGATTCTGGTGCCGCTCCGTTTAAGCTGGTGCCAGAAGTAGTAGGAAGTAATAGAACGTTCCTGTACAAGATAGTATCGTCATCCGGAACGTACTATTAAGTCTAGTGCCCAAAGGGGTTAAAGTATGCCATTCATTGTTCAGTGTTTCATTTTAAGAAGATGCCCACATTTATAAAAAATAGTGCAGTCTGTACTACGGTGCAGGTTTGCCGGGAAAGTGTGCAGGGTGTGCAAGATTCATTGTGGTGTGCCAGGGAATGTGGGCACGTTTATCATCCAGATGTCACCCCATGCCTGCTCTGAAGTTTTGTACCAGTTTTTTTCTTGGGTCCACTATGTTCTGCTGGCATTATGGTATAGACACAATGTGGTGGCTATGTCGAACAGAATTGGGGCGTATGGTCCGACTAAGCACTGACAGGCCCTTTTTGGTGCACATTTTTTTTGCCTTGACGGACACAGCACAGCACTTACAAAACGGTGCAGACACTGTCTAAATTACATGTGCAGGCACATTCTTTCAAGTGACAAAGTCAGACAGAAAACGGAGTGCAAACACTTATGCCACTTATGCCTCAAGTGCTCAATAGCTGTTGAAAAGTTTAGAGTTCCTGTTGCCGTATTCTGAAAAGTATATTGAAAAATAATCAAAGTGAATGTTTATGGTCACTGCTACGTAAGAGGACCTGCCACCCTAAATAACACTCTAGGACAGTGATGGCAAACCTTTTAGACACCGAGTGCCCAAAACTACAACCAAACAAGCCAATGCAACAATTTAGCGTAGTTGCATTATTACTTATTAATACTCCTGACTCTGTCAAGGTTCAAATTAGATAGGCTCAAGAGGACACCAATACAGTAAAAGAAGTAGAAGTCCAGATAATCATTGTGGCTTCCTTCCTGGGTCCTGGGCTCCCTCGAAAGTACAGAGGCCTTGAGTCCTGTTTGGCGAACTCTTGTGGAGTGATAGAACGGGGGCCCGTAGAGAGGGGCTCAGAGTGCCAGCTCTGACATGCCATGCAACTGTAGGAACCACCACTGCTTCTTACTAAAGGTAAAATCTGCCCGAGTATCTCCATGAACCCTAACCTCCTCCGTTCCTCGGTCCATTTTATAAGCCACTTATTTTAACCCGCTGTAGGTCAGCTGTCTCTCTAGTGATGATTGGTGGCACTGGTAGTATTTATGTATTTAAACACTACCTTGGGGATTTAACTTGAGATTTCTGCCTAGTTCCTAAAAAAAAAAAAAGACTAATCATTCTTTAGGACCTCCACTCCCACTGTCTATCTAGACATAGCATATGGAAGCATCACTCCATTGAGATGCCGCTGCGACAAAGTCTCCTAAGACCTACTGTCTGGCCCAAGGCAAAACATCATTAGTATGCTCCTCTTCTTTGATTCTGTTCCTTTGATACTGTGAGACCATCATAGGCAGGCGTAGCACTGCTACAGGGCATCTCACAGAGAGGGACCCACATGCGAGCATCTCTTCTGCATCAGAGAATTATGGCATCTAAGTTAATAGAAGTGGTGAAGACACTGGCATTGATCAACAGTACTGCGCATAGGTCATTAATGGTCTATCTAAACAGACCGATATATTAACCTGCTGCGGGGGGGGCGGCAAATCATGGTCCTTTTCCCATCGGAGCTGAGCTGGCATTTCCAGACACTAGAGGTCCACACCATGCTTCCTGTGGCTACCCCTGTGTGCCGGGACTTACAGTAAGAGCCTCCCGACCCACTTTGTAATTCTGCTATACAAGTTGCAATCAGAGTATGGAAACTTCGGGCACGGATTAAAGCGTCACACACAGCCTTCAAGTATGTGTACTCTAATGATGTGCCACTTTTTGATTTAGTGCATAACTCGTGACATCTCTATACAGTTAAGACTCTTCCAACTCTCCCCGACGGTCTGAAGGTACATGCAACCGTCACCAGTAGGCAGACATGTATCCATTACCCGCAAACCAGGAGGTAGAGGGGAAAGGGTTAGTGGAGCTCATCCTCGTCCTCTCTTTTAATGCAGCGATGGCCAAATCTACAATTCTGCGTCAGTTATAGGCCCGCTGTATACTCTTGGAAAGCTGCACAGTTAGATACAATGCAGTGAAAACCAATGTTGTCCATTTAGCTAGGAGTTTGCACCTGTTTTCGCAACGATGGGCATTGCATGTTCTTTAGTATAACTTCTTGCACAGTATTAGTTAAGAAGTGTCGCGTACAAGTAGTGTCGACCGTGACTCCTATTGTGGCGTATCTGGCGCTAGCCACCATGAGACACCAAATTAGGGGGTTCTGGTGCTTAGTCCGACTATGCACCAGATTTACTTGCAAGTCTGTTAACACACCCTATGTAAAGTGAGCACCCACAAAAAAAAAGTTGGAACTCTGTTGGGTTGATGTCTGGTGCAGGAAAGCGCATTATCTGATTAATCTGGTGGCCATTCTATCTGTGTGCACCAGGCATATACCGGTAGTTTCCCTACATTTAGTGCATTTGCCCACATTCTGTTGTAAAGGTGCCCCATGTCCAAATATATATAAGTGAGTAAAACTGCGCATTACTGCAGTTTACCTACTCCCTTTGCAGGATGAGCAGATTATTGATGGTCTTCCATTATGCTGGCACTTTCCTTTGCACTGCTCGGGAAGTGATCACCTAACTTGGTGCACCAGACGTTTGTGCTCTTTAACATAGAGAGTTTGACCACAATTCACTGTTGAGTCACGTCGGATAAAAAAAAAAAATTGTGTCGCAAAAGTCGACTAAGCACGAACATGTCCTTTAGGTGCAGTGTCTGGTCTAACGCAAAACACTTCTGGTCCAGGCTCCAAAGATGTTTCAAAGGTAGTGACATGAAATTGGCAGCCAAAATAGATTTTGGCCAAGTGTTCACGCCACTGGGTCTTGTAGATAATTCCAGTCTATGGTGGCCATGAGTTTGCTGTCTTAGCGCTAACTCACGGCTTCCTCACCCGTGAGGACTGGGTGTCAGATTTATCCGTTTGGAAGATGCAGTTGAAAGCACATTTCCACCAGAACAGGCGAGGAGCGCAAGTGAAACTGCACTGTGATCTGTAACATGCACATTTGTCCTGTTTGCATTCGGGAGAATTTTACCAAGGAGCCTTGACATCCTATTTCAATACCAGTCATGGGCATACATTTGAATTTAGCCCTCTAGTGTGAATTTGAAATGTATCTTAGTTTCCCCAATAAATGTAATGGGCCACATGTTATCTACAGTTGTCACCGGAGTTACTGAAAGTGCATTGTCTTGCTATAATGCTGAGCGTCGGTCGATTCTCACTAAGAGTCTGTGAGGCGTCCGAAATCATGATATTGTTGCTCGTCCAACAGGAGTTCACCATCTTTTTGTGGCACACCTTTAACATAGGACGTGTGACACATTAAAAGTAAATACACGCTCAGTCAAATCAGTTGGATTATCTGAGCGGCATGCCCCCATTTGTGTTTGGGCATGAACTTCACGCTTGTCACACCAGCATCACACACACTTTATTCATACTTGTGCACAGTGCCTGACAAAAATGTTCAACGTGGACCCTTAGTTAAAGGAGGCCCAATGTGTATAAAATTGTTGTATGTGATCATCAGGCACTATGAAGTATGTTGTATTGTTAAAGTAATTATTAAAATTACTATATGATCACTCTATTCATTAATAGGTAGGTTTGGACGTAGAATCAGGTTACTTCTTCATGTTCTTGTTTTTTTAAACATTCAACATATAGAACAGGTCTAGAAGCTGCAATATGTATACGCTGAACATTTCCATAGCATACCATATAATGTGGCAGATGAATGGCGTTCAATCGTGTTCGATGTATGCTCAAATCATATCTAACATACAGAAGGAAACACTGGATGGAATAGGTGTAAAGATGGGGCCTTTTCATCTGCTTCACTGCTGGGAAAAATTTGTATATTAGCAGATGATGTAGCTATATAGGCACCCATATGGGCCGCTGGCCCAAAACCATACCATGTCCGACGCTTCCCCTTAGTTATTTGCATCATAAGCCAGAAAGCAAAAGTCATTGGCTTCTCAAAAGAACCAGAATGCCTCATGCCGCCCCCTGCAAGGCCGCCTCACCCCACTACGTCCCCTCTATGCCCATATGGTGTCAGGTGGAATATTTGCATTATATCAGAAAACGGCGAAGTAAGTATGATGAATCTCCTCTGACACGTCTATATTCCTCCTTCACCTGCTGCGCGCTAACGTTAGCAATGGCAATGACGCATGTGAGGCATACTGCACTGCTGGGTCATCAGTGAGGGACACGTAGTAGGACTCTCATACAAACATAGCAACCACCATTGATCCTCATACCTGTCATAACAGGGCAACAATTTCGGGCATTATGTGACTTATTATTTTCAAGCGATTTTGCTTAAAAACTTAAATAATAAGATAACATTTTAGATAAAAGTCACATTTAGACAAGTTTTGTATCAGACAAATATAAAATCTATTTGAGTTTAGATGGATGTACATGTTTTATAACTTGAGCTAGTCAAAGAGAATTGTCGTATGCCCATAAAATTCTGAACAGATTGCATAAAGTTGGTATGTTCAATGCAGGAACATGTATTTTGTGCAGGTATGGAATTATTGTTTAAATGCACATTAAATAAATGTTTAGAGAATCATTAAAATGGGCTGACCTCTAATGGTTTTTAAAGTAAGCGTTTTTATGAGGGTAGTCAATGAATGCATATCTGCGACATGAACCTCATAAAAACAGGAGGTTGTGACTAAATTCAATAACAGTCCCAAGGTGACTCAAAAATGAGATCTGCCAACATTGTATGCTTCAGAAGTAAAGTGAAATAGAGTGCAATAGAAAAACACATATAAGTTCTTATTCTAATTAATGTAAGTAACTTGACTAGAAACTTTACTATTGCATTTCTGCTTAAGGTTGAACACAAAGGAGTGTTTATGGAATATTACTTTAGAACATTTTTCCCTGGAAAGATTATTGGCAAAATAATAAACCACTACATTGATGAAAGACATGGTAAATTTTGTAACTATACTACTATCTTATTAGGTGTCAATATAAAGTTACATAGTTTATTGGAGTATTCTAGCAGTTTAATGTGAGATATCCACCGGTATGTACGTAAGATACATTATTAAGATGGGGTCCAACCTTAGGACATGCACCTAGCCTTGAGATTGTGGTCTCGCTACTGCACTCTCACATTCATTATATGGGTAGAAATAAAATAGCCGAAGTAAAAAGACCTCACGTGGCTCCTACAGGCGCTTCATTGGGAGTGGCGAAACAAATGTTGACAAACACCTCTGTTCAAACTGGCACAGGCAGGGGGTTACGGGGACTTATTGCTCTTCGATGCGTGCAGCAACTATGGATAGAGTAATAATCCCTTAGATAAGTGTTAATCCACAGATCACCAAAAAAAGGTCAGCTAGTCCCTAAATATCGATTCCCTAGAATTGTTAGCCTCTCATACCAGATAATACTGCGGATAAAGTTAAAACACATCCCCCATTCAGCCTAACTTGATCTACCACTGAGGCAATGTACCTTAAGAGGTTATCGGGTTTAAAATTTTTGTTTATGTCCGGGCTGGGGAGTGGCTATTAAAGCAATTAAAACATGTATTTACTACCCTCGGTCTCTGCCGATGTCCCGCCCGCGGCCCGTTTTCTCTTGTTGCGCCGGTCTAGTGAGTCACCGGGCCACAGGGAACTTCAGACGCCAGCGAAGTCTCCTCATCGCACCATCTCTCACGCTTACAACGCTGAGAGATAGGGACGCATGGGAGGTCCGTCCACATCGGTGACCGGAAAGCCCCTGTGCGCGGTCTTCCGTGCCCTGGTAAAACAAACGGGGACGGATCGAAGGGACCCGCGTGCGCGGGATACAAGGTCGGCGACCGGAGGGGGTACGTAACATGTTTATTATGTTTTAACTGCCTTCCCCAGCCGGACAAAAGAAAAGTTTAAACCCTGATAACCCCTTTATTACAATAAAATGTTTTCTGATTTGCAATGAATAACAAGAGTCGAGTTATGAATGATAGTAGTCAACTTTCTCTAGGAGTACTTGTTAAAGCCTAGCTCCTTTCTTTTTATTAAAGCTCAAAGGGTGTGATACTCTTCATGACAGGAACAGGAGGTCCTTTTCCCTGTCCACTTCGCTGGTCCACTAGCAGTGAGAAACTGTGGGAAATGGGATCTTATAACCATTTCCCGTACTAATCCCCCGCAATGGGGCAGAGCCAACATAGACAAGCATAAAATTTGGAAGGGAGGGGGGGGGGGGGACTTTTACAAGTGCAAGGAGAAAAATTAAGCTGGGATGGACAGTTGGGGGGCAGAGAGTTAGGTTTGTTGTTGCCTTTCTCATGACACAATAAATGCTCTGGTCACATGACAATGCATGGGCACTTTACTTTTATTCTCTCATTCTACATTGTGGTGCTGTCAATAAATAAAAATGATTTATTGATTTTAAGTTCACATTTATTTTTAAAGCATTCCAGAAACTATAAACTAATTTCGTTCATGTAAGCAACTTGAGCTATCTCAGCCGATGCTACATAGTACAACAACATGCCTTTGAATGCCCCTATTCTGTAACAATCCCAGCAGGAGATATCTTTGTGTTCAAGTCTTCAAAGTAAGTCTCTAGCAGAATGTTAAGATATTCCAACCCAAGTGAACACCTATCACCTTTGCTGTCAGCATCCTGGCCAACTGGGATGCTCAGTCATTTGCTAAAATGTGTAGGTACATTGAAAGGGAATAGTTGTAGTGATATGTGTGAACATTTGGAAGTCCGCAAGCTACCTTTAGGTAACTGTCAGAATGGTAATAGTTCGGTGTTTATAATGGGAGTCTTCACAGCCCAAACCTACTTTTGGTCTACATGATACTACTTTTGAAACGAAGTATGATACTTCACATTATCATTACAAAATGGACTTTTGAGCATTCACAGTTTTCCTAAGCACCAAAAAACTCATGAGTGTCTAATTTGTGATTGGGGTGTGTAAGCTGAAAAAGATTCATGGCAACTAAAATACATTTAAGCGCATACCCAGTTTGGACACTGGTTTATAGTTCAATAGAAACCTTAAAGGGGTTTGTCCAATTGTAATATCCTCCTCTCAGCACTCCTCCACGCCATGTTGTCTGAGCTGTCCGCCTGTAAAGAAGCTACTCGCTCAATCAAAATAGAAATGGTTTAACAAAAATAATTAATATTATATAATATATTCCTAGCTATATACCGTGCGGCACACACTTAGGCAGCGGCTGCACACGTTGCCAAATTGGATCCCTGTGCCCCTATATGGGGCTAGCAAATCTAATCAAGCCTAGCAGTATGTTTCTTGAGGTATGGAGGAAACAGCCAACACGGAAATAACATACAAACTCTTTGGCGGTTGACCTTGGGGCTTGACTCAGGTCCCCTGCAAGGCTGTAATGCTAACCACTAGTGCTGCCCATATATTATGCTATAGACGGTCTCAGACTACTCGACAGTCTCTCATTGACTGCTCTCGTCACGAGTACTTTCTGTCTCGGGCACTACTCATTCAGTGACTGACTGTCTTGGGGCATTCTCATTCAGTGACTGTCTGTTCTCGGGCATTCTCAATCATTGACTCGTCTCGGGACTCTCATTTCCGTGACCGTCTTCTACAGGAAGTCTCATTTCAGTAACCATTGTCTCGGGCACTCTCATTCTAGTGACTGTCGGTGCTCGGGCAGTCTATACAGTGACTTTGGTCTTGGCATTCTCAATCCAGTGTATCTGTCTGCTCGGGTCACTCCTGCATCTTTCAGTGACCGCCTGTCTTGGGCAGTCTCATTCCAGTGGATCTGTCTCGGGCATTCATCCATGACCATCGTCTCGGGCACTCTCATTCCAGGACTGTCCCCGTCTCCAATCTTTCACTTTGTCTTGGAGAGATTTATCAGGTGTCTATAGTCTCTGAGAGAGAACTGCTCTAGTTGGCATGGCAGCCAATCAGAGCTCAAGTTTTAATTTTGCACAGCTGTTTATAAAATTATAGCTGATCTCTGATTGGTTTCTATGGGCACTGGAACAATTTTACCTCAGACACTTCTGATAATCTCTCCCTATCCCTGTCTTTATCCATCTTACCTCACACATAAGTGTCTTATACTCATTGCCTATAGTAACCAATCAAGTTCAGAGCTAATATTAAATACCTGTGCACGGTCAGCTTCCAAACTGCCACAGCAGCAGCAGCCAGAAAATGTCTATGACATTCCTGAGTGACAGAGAGTGACTGTCCAAATTTTGGGACTGTAAAGCGATGGTAGCAGATTTCTTTAGTCAGACATACATACATACATACATACATACACACACACACACACTCAGCTTTATATTAGATATATAAAATATATAATATATTATAAATACGATATATTTTTTTATTTCCATCAGCTGTGCCCTTTGCTTTGTGTTATATTTAGATTTGATTTTTAATAAAGTCTTTGTTTGTAGGTTATTATGATGTAAGTATAGGTTGGGTTCCATGTTGTCCCTCTCCATGCTATAAATCAGTTCTCATATACTTTTTGGTAATACTTCTAAAAATGATTAGCATAAAAAGTGAAAAAGTTGAACATTCTCATAATGTATCAATAAAAATTAAGACGGCTGTAAAACATGGGGAAGGATTTATGTCTGTTTTGAATTCTTTAAAATTTTCTCCGAAAAATTGTCTGAATTAGACAGTTTTAGACAGTTTTCCAACTACTTCAAAAAAGTTTGTGATCAAACATTTTGTTAAATTTTGTCATCAGAAAAACTAATAGTTGGTGCAAAGTAGACTCTACGTTTCAGGTCTCCTACACACATTTTCCTATAGTCACCAACGTATGTCTCTTAGCCACAAAAATGGGTGTTTCCACCCTTTGTCACTATATTTGACAAAAAAGGGGAGGCTGACTTAAGAGTCACTAGCTTGTCCCAATCACCTTGAGCGTCACACAATTATGTTAGCTAGGAAACTGAGCTGCAAATACTCAAAACGTATATATGGATGTCAGTAACAAGTTTGTGTTGTTCAACTGTTTCGTAATGTTAAAGGGAAATCTACCAACAAATCCATCATGATTAAACAAGGGACACTTACTCATGGATCCAGGGATTGTCACTATGGTAATCTTCTATATTGTTATTGTGGCCTCCTCCCTAAATGGACCTCTGGGTTCGTTACCAGAGGCCCCTCCTACCTTCCCCTCTGCCGGATATTATCTCAGGGCAGCCAAGAAGGTTCAGACAACCGTGGGGGAAGTGCTCCGTTGATTTGTAAAGAGCTGCAGAATTTAATGGTGCTATATTAACAAAGATTATTATTATATTATTATTTCACACTGTAAAAGCCTATGAAATGGTGGGTCTCTGGTAAACCCCACCAAAACCATTGAGGATAATTTTAGCAATAATTATACAATACGTTCTGAATTACACATAGTAAGTTCTTTGCAGGCGCATATACATCTATGACATCTAACGTGACCCCCACATGTCTCAACACTGTCTGCCCACACACCGCGCCCTATGCAGATAAGTAGCACTACGTGTACTATTCTAGTCGCACTGTTTGTAGTATTTGAACTCAGGGGCACTAGGACTTGCCTGTTCCTTGTCTAAGGGTTTCTCTCTCTTGATTTCCTGCACCTCTTTTCCACGTATCTTACTTCCTGACACCCCCACTTATATAATTATTGTCCCACGTCCCCCCCCGCCCTTGATATCTATGTGTTCAAGACTGGCCCACGGATGGATTTATAAATGGCACAATGTGAGGATAGGGGAGATTTTCCTGACATACTTTATATACTAGTATGGCACCAAAACCATAGAGTGAATCCAAACAACACATCCAGTATATGCAGATCTAGCAGAACCTTATATTTTTATGTTTAATGTTGTATATTCTTTACATTTTTCTACAAAGTTTGGACTCCTTTAGGTATATTTACCCACATGCAGCCTCTTAAAGCACTAGACTATGCAAAATAACAAATGTTGGGATCAGCATTTTGTTCTTCCTTCTTATGGACTCTTCGTTATTAGCTCAGCATCATTTTCCCAATTACTACTTTCATATTCATTTACTACTTGCTGACAAAACATCCAATCCACTTAACGAAGTTTACAAAAGATATTATTTTGAATTTTGTCCAAAGAATGAAGTTACTTGAGCATGAAGTCCGGCTGCTATGTGACACTGCAGAAGGCACATGACATTTCTGTAGAATGTGCAACTCCCTAATTCGCAGGGAACATTTTAGAAGATTAGTCTGAGATATAAAGTAATAGGATGAGAAGAAGATGCAAGGCAGGCTGTGAGTGACAGTGCTGGCTGCTATCATGATGAGGCAGAGGAGACTACTATATCCATGTGATATCTTCAAAGAATTCTCAAACGCCATGTGCAAGACTTATAAAAATTATCAGTTATAGTAACAACAACACATAAAAAGGCTAACACAATAAAACGGATCAATTTACAAGAAAATTTCGGCTGCTGAGTTCTAAGGCTCAATCGATCACGTGTGGAATCAAAATGAATCAGAGAGCCTGTAGGGTGTTGTAGAACGTTGTGCCATGCTTAAATATGCATAGGGAGCATGGTTTGGTCTTCAAACAATGCTGTTTTTTAGTATGACACGCACATGACAGCCGCGGCTCTTAAAATCGCTTCACTCTTCACTTCCATGTGCACTTACATAGGCCAACTTCTACAAATAAGCAAAGCGGGAGCGCAGCCTGACAAGGTAACGTCTGTGCCAGCTCGAAAGGACTGAGGGCCAAGATCCCACTATAACAACAAGAGTGCATCTCTAATTAGCATTGACATCAAGATTCCATAGTATTACTACAGAACTGTTCTGTTAAACGGGCGGATACATGTGGAAATCCCTCCCCCCCCAAAAGAGGGCAAGGAGATGTCGGCCTAGTGAATTTTCATGATCGTTCCCTGATCTTTTGCCTTCTTTCACGCGTCAGTGTCTTGCTTTCAATCGTTCAATAATCGCATCAGTATTGCTAAAGCCAAAACAAACAGGAGTTGATCCAGAATAGAATGACACGGCAAATTGGGATACTTGCAGTCCTCTGTGTTCTGTATCCACAAAAACAAGAAACACTCCTGCTTTTGGCTGATTTCAATCCTGAAGGCGTTTGTCATCCTTCTGACAGATGAAATGAAGGGAGAAAACAAAACATAGTGGCCAACGTCGTATGAGTGGATGGAGGTGAAAACGCATTATGGAAATCAAAGGGTGTTCCAGGGAGACAGAAGTCAGTGGGAGCAGCATTAGTCGGCTGTCAAGTGGGCACAATGACAATTATCGTGGGTCGGAAACATTGTAGGCCATACAAAAGTGGGCACAATGATAAGAGTGTGTTTAGGTGGCAGCATCAAAGGCATCAGAGCCAGTCAGCAGGGGCTTCACAGGTGGCAGCAACAATGGTGGAAGCATAAGGGGGGAGATGAAATCAAAACACAGATGTGCACAAGGTTATTTAGTGTGGAGAGTACATCACAGGCATGATCCCACGGTGGCAGCCAACATGGTGGCAGTAGCAGGGAAGTCACAGAGTGGCAGCAATATATGTGTGGAGGTGGAATCAGCCACCAACAGAAACAGGAGGCCACAAAAGTGGCACAATGATACAGTGGGTAGATGGCGACATAAAAAAAAAAAGAAGAAGGCCAGTATGGGCAGAGTGTCCACACAGTGTTCAGCCCCCCCCCCTTCAACATGGTGGCAGTAACAGGGAAAGCGCCACAGGCGACAAGAATACTGTTAAAGTGGCACAGAAGGCAAGCAGGATGCCTCGAGTGGAACCTTGATAAGTGTGAAATGGCATCAGAAGCAGCATGGGCCTGCAGTAGTGACAATGATTATAGTTGTAAGTGAGGGCATCAGAAGCGAGGGCAGGATCCTGCAGAGTTGGCACAATGATATAGTGTGAAGGTGGCATCAAAGCAGCAGGATCCTGCATGAGTGGCACAATATATAGTGTGAAGGTGGCATGCAGAAACAGCAGAGCTCTGGCAAGTGGCACAATGATATAGTGTGAAGTGTGGAATCAGAAGCAAGCAGGAGCCTGCAGAGCTGTCACAATGATATACTGCGTTGGTTGGCATCAGTAGCAGCAGGAGGGCCCGCGAGTGACACAATGATATAGTGTGAAGGTGCATCAGTACAGGCAGCAGCAGGAGGAGCCCACAGATTGGCACAAATGATATAGTGTTTTGGTGGCATCATAAGAAGCAGCAGAGCCCGCAGAGTGGCACAATGATATAGTGTGAAGGTGAATCAGAAGCAGCATGAGCGGCAGAGTGGCACAATAATATAGTGTGTAAGTGGCATCAAAGCAGCGCAGCAGGAGCCCCATGGCCAATGATATGTGAGGTGTTGGTGGCATCAAAAGCAGAGGCAGCAGAGGCCTGAAGAGTGCAGCAATAATATAGTGTGAGGTGGCATCAGAAGGCAGGCAGAGGAGCCCACAGAGTGGCACAATGATTAAGTTTTTGGTGGCATCAAAAGCAGCAGCAACGGAGCCCGCAGAGTGGCACAATAATATAGTGTGAAGGCGGCATCATCAGCAGCAGCAGCCGGAGTACCGCAGAGTGGCACAATGATATAGTGTGAGGTGGCATCAGAAGCAGCAGGAGCCTGCAGAGTGGCACCATGATATATTGTGTGAGGTGACGGACATTCAGTCCCTGGTAAAGATGGTTATGCAGATGGTCAACTAGCGAGCAAATGTGTGGCATCAGGCTTGGCAGCATCAGAAATGTAGCTGAGTAAGGTATTCAGTAGAACCCTGACTCATTTCTCACGTTTGGAGGAGGCGTCATGGCTGATCTAATCTGATGCATTAGACATTGGTGAGTTGAAATCACTGGCCGATCCAACCTGATTCATCTTGACAAAGGTCAGTCTCTCCACATTACGGGTGGACAAGCGGTTCTCCTGGGGTAACGATGTCCCGTCCCGCTGCACTGAACACCCCTATGATGCCACACTACTGGCCGGGCGGACACAGCTTCTCTACGCAAACTCCGCAAGTTGCGGCCCCGCATCATTTGGCTGCCCATAGTCCATGGGATCCTCTACTCAGGTGGTAAAGTGCTGTCCAGTAGGCCACCACCTGCTGGTGCAGGTCTGCTTCAGTCCTGCGGCTGCTGCTGGTGGCGGCTACCCTCCCACTAGCGGGTGAATGAAATTGTCTCATTAACGGAATCCAGACATACGCGACTGTTGATGAACTGCTACTGCTCCTACCCTCCAGCTTCCCACAGCAGCGTGGTAGTGTACGTGAGCAATGACTGCCAGGGATCCCCCGGTCAGACTGAAAGAGGATGGACAATGGCGCACCTAGCAGCGCCAACTGTGTGTCTCAGTATTCTCTCTATATATGCCAGTTGTTCCTTCCTCTCAGCAGCAGAAAAAATGTCACCCATTTTGGACCAGTAGCGAGGGTCCAAAAGGGTGGAGAGCCACAAGATCATCCTATGCAATGTTGACTATTCGCTGTCACTAGTTAGGCAAAGCAGCATGCTGCGGCCATCTGCGCAAGTGACTCTGAGGGACTCCCGGTCTCCATATCACATTATACTGTCACGGTGCTTCGGGTCATCTGCCACGTCTTCTACCTCCTCCAATGCTCCTGCTCTTCCTCCTGCTTTCACCTGAGTAGAAACCACAAATTGCACCAGTCTCTGCTTGTCTCCATGTCCTCCCTCCTCCAGTTCAGCCCCCACAGGACTCATATGGCCATGAGAAGTAGTCTCCACTCTTCCAGTGCCCTCACCAGACAGATTTTGCAGCATGAGTTCCAGGACATGAAGCAGTGGAATGACATGTTCATACCCGCAGTCTCTGCGACTGAATAAATAACTTGGTCTCTTCAAAAGGCCTACAACGGCAGGTGTCACGCATGAGCTGCCAGTGGCCGACATCAAAGTCTACAGGGGAGTACTACGGTCCGCTTGCATCAGCTTTCTCTGTTTATACAGGCGTCTAACATATGGAGGCTGGAATTCCAACGGAGGAAACATGCATATCAGACATGTTGGGGTAGCCGTTCTGGCAGGGTTATCTGCTGCGCTGAACTCGAGGAGGGTGTGCTTGCTTTGGTAAGAATGGCTGAAGTGCGTGCACGTGTCCTGGCCATTTTTAGAATGTTCTTGCAGATGGTGTTAGACTCAGGAACTGTTGACTATGAACACGTGAGCCATGCAGGGCGCATGACCATCCCTCCTCTGTCCAGCGCGGACACCAGTTCCTCCCATTGTCTGTCACCATGGTTCCGATTTTAGTTTGTCGCCGAGAAAGCCACACATTGATTTCTTCTTGGCATGACGCAGAGCAGTTCTCCCCTGTGTGACTTGGTTCGCCCAGGCAAACAGGTGTAGAACTGCGTGACACCGCTGTGCCCTGCACAGGTGTTGTATGATGGAGCAGCACTTGTGGAGCTGAGGTGGTGGTGGGAAGGAGGAGGAGGCGGACACTGGCGGCAGGACTGCAGTTTGACAACGTGGAGGAGAAAGCGGCCGTCTCTTGGGAAGTTGTTGGTGTGGGCTGGGCGGAAGCACATTCACCAGTGGCAGTAAAGGAGCTATACTGGCCCTGACCATAATTACAGCTCCACATGTCCGCGCTGCCGTGCTCGGTGTAAAAACTGATAAGCTCAAGGACTGGCCCACCTTATTTGTACATATTGGTGAAGGCTGGCACAGCCTTTTTGGAAAAAAATTTGCGGCTTGGAAGGTTTTTGAGGGGGCGGGGGGGGGGGATTTTTTTTGTTTTTCTTTCCCTCTCACCTCGGTTTCTGGAGCATATATACACACACATCCAGTATATACAACACATACACACAGATCTACAGTGTATATACAAACACATCCGGTATATACAACACATACAGCATATATGCACACACATCCAGTATATACAACACATACACATATACAGCATATATGCACACATATCCAGTATATACAACATATACACACATATACAGCACATATAAACACAAATCCAGTATATGCAACACATACACACAGATATACAGCATATATACACACACATCCAGTAATAACAGCATGCAATGTCAATCAGCTGCCTCTAAAGCTAGTAGAATCTTGTCGTGTACCAAAAGTGGTATGGACTCTCGTGATAGGGATGTAATATTACCCCTGTACAAAGCACTGGTTCGGCCTCACCTGGAATATGCTGTCCAGTTCTGGGCACCGGTCCATAAAAAGGATGCCCTGGAGCTGGAGAGGGTTCAACGTAGAGCCACAAAACTGATAAGGTGTATGGAGGGTCTTAGTTATGAGGAAAGATTAAAACAACTAGATTTATTTAGTCTGGAAAAGAGACGACTACGAGGGGACATGATTAATTTATTTAAATATATGAATGGTCCATACAAAAAATATGGTGGTAAGTTGTTTCAGATAAGATCAAATCAAAAGACGAGAGGGCACCGTCTCCGTCTGGAGAAAACAAGGTTTAATCACCGGAGGCGACAGGGCTTTTTTACTACGAGAACTGTCACTCTGTGGAATAGCCGAGCTCAGGTGCTGGTCACAGCAGGGACAGCAGAGAGCTTCAAGAAGGGTCTAGATGCCTTTTTACACCTAAATAACATTGATGGTTATGTTATATAGAATTGTTTCCCCTAAATCCCTTCCTCATCCAATCCCTTCCCTTCCTTGGTTGAACTTCATGGACGTGTGTCTTTTTTCAACCGTATAAACTATGAAACTATGAAACTATGAAAGCTACAGCGGAGCATCACTCCCAGGTCCAGAAAGCTACAGCGGAGCATCAACCCCAGGTCCAGAAAGCTACAGTGGAGCATCACCCCCAGGTCCAGAAAGCTACAGTGGAGCATCACCCCCAGGTCCAGAAAGCTACAGTGGAGCATCACCCCCAGGTCCAGATAAAACGTAACCAAATCATTATGTGAGATGTAAAATGTTCCAACTGGTCATTAAAGACCAGTTCTTTCTCCCACCAGCTCAGGAAGAGATTAGCATATGTGGGAGCACAAGGGCTCCCCATAGCCACTCCCCTGAGCTGGTGGTAGAACTTCCCATTAAACGTAAAGACGTTATGTTCCAACACAAAACGTAGGAGAGAAATCACCAGTTCATTGTGTCTCATAAACTGCGTTCCTCTAGATTGTAAAAAAGAGGACACAGCATTGTAGCCCGCATCATGAGGTATCGAACTGTACAGTGCTTCGACGTCCAGACTAGCCAGGAGGGTGCCCTGGTCTATTTGGACACCTTCCAATCTCTTTAACAAGTCCATCGTATCTCTCACATACGATGGGAGCGTCTGGACGAAAGGTCGGAGAACCTGGTCCACATATAGACTCACATTCTGAGTGACACTATCAATCCCCGATACAATAGGGCGACCCTTAAGGGGAGTTGTCCCCTTATGGATTTTGGGGAGGCCATAAAAAGTGGCCACCCTAGGATGTTTAGGTGTCAAAAACTCAGATTCGGCTGGACTAACCAGTTTATCTGATAGTGCTTGGAGTATAAACTCCTTCAGGGTATCCCTGAATCGTATAGTGGGATTCTGATCCAAGGCTCTGTAGCAATCTCTGTCTCTTAAAATGTTCCGGCACATTAAGATATATTGGTCCCTGTCCATAATGACCAGGTTTCCCCCTTTGTCAGAGGGCTTGATAATTATGGATTTATCATCCTCCAAATTTTTGATGCATTGCCTCTCTGCTTTAGTGATGTTATGTTGCACCTTTCCAGAATTAATCTCTAAACTTCTCAGTTCATCGGTGACTAGGGTTAAAAAGATATCCAGTGAGGTGTCATTATTTGTCGGTGGGAATTTCTTAGAAGGGGGCTTAAGTTTAGTAAACGGGCCCTCCCCCTCCTGTTGTTGTGTTTCATCCACCAGATCCATCATTGCTTCAAAGCACTCCAGATCTGCGTCTTCTAGACCTAATTCCTCACACTGTCTCCTACTGTGTTGTTTGAAAAAATGTTTCCATTTCAATTTTCTAATGAAACCCCCCCTCCCCCCATTGTTTTCTCTGCGGGGCCCCTCTTCCTCTATTCCCTCCTCTGGGGTTGGCGCTTTCCACTCCCCCTTGATATTGATAGGGTCTATTCGGCTGTTTTCTGGGTGTATTATTGATTCTCCGCAAGGACTCACTATCTGATAATTCACACTCCGAGGATGACGGTTCAGCTTCTGATACACCCTTGGTTTTGTCAGAGTGTGGTATATTAAATATGTTTCCCTCTTTGAAGTCTTGTGTGTCGCGACAATATTGATAATGTTTGCGTTCTTTTATTTGAATTGTAAATCGCTCCACAGTGCGCTGCAGTGTTGCTTCTTTTTTCTCAAAGTCACTATTGGATGTAAACTTTTTAGCACATTCAATATGTTCTTTTAGCTTAAGTGATGTTGTTTCTAACCTCGCTTTTTCTTCTTCTAAGAGAAGTCTCATAAATCTGAGTGAGGAGTCAATTGATTCCTTCTCCCATCTTTTCAAAAAATCAGCTGATCTAATCCTGGCTGCAGGCTGGAGGTGTATCCTCAGTCCCCTGGGGACAATACTGTTTTTAAGATATGTCTCCAAGGACTGGGTCTCCCACCACCCCCGAATATGATCCTTATATACCTGGGTAAGATTTTTAAATGCTGCTGAAATACTTATACTCTGTGAATCAACCACCAGCTCCTTTCCTGAGAAGACCTCTCTCGCCTCATCTAGCCATTTTTCAGTATTTAAATCACTAGCCAGAAAACCTGCCACCCCCTGTTCTATAGGTATCGGCAATTAAGAATAATCCACTAATTATAGAAATGCGGTTCACGTTCTGAAATTTGAATAATTTTCTGCCTAAATAGAACGTTTAAAAACAAAAACTTTAATGTACACAAAAAATGTTTAAAACCTGCGGCTAACTAAATAGCCGTATCAAATTAAACTGGACTTAGGCTTACCAGTGCGATCGCCCTCAGGAGAAATTGTAGAACAAATTTTATGGTGGGTTTTCTCTTTTAATCTTTTGGAAATGTGTAGATTTTAGGCCTAAATGAATGTATAACCAACAAAATTTGACCATTCTAAATTTCACCGCCAATTTGATTCAATTACTATGAAGATCTCAAGGGGTTAACAATCTTCGTAAATGCTGTTTCTGATAGCTTGAGGGCTGCAGATTTGAAAATGGGTTGATTATATAGGGGGGTTTTGATGCTAAATATGTAAAATTTAATTTAAAACAGTATTTATCCCCAAAATAGTCAATTCTGAAATGGGAAATGTTATTCGGCAAGTTATTTAGGTGGTAAATCGATCTGCCTGAAAACGCGGTGATTTCGATTTTCGAAAATGGTAAATTTTTCTTAAAATTCATAATTTTTTTCTTTTTTTTGTAAATAAACACAAAACTTATCAGCCAAAATTTAGCACTAAAATGAAGTACAACATGTGGGGAAAAAACTATCTCAGAATCGCTTTGATAAGTAACAGTGTTCAAAAGTTATAACCATATAAAGAGACGCAGGTTAGAATCCAAAAAATTGGGACTGAGCCTTAAGCTACAAAATGGCTGCGTCCTTAAGGGGTTAATATACAGAGTGACGATGGGATGTGGGGGGGGGCATGGTGCGTATACACGCTATGACGTAACAGCGTGCGCCACAACGATATCCTTGCACTGCATCATGACTGCATAATACCACCACTCCATGACTGCTACAATTGCCACTGCAGCATGACTGAACAATAACAGCACACCATAACCGCTACCTTTACCACTGCATCATGACTGAATAATATCACCACACCATAACCGCTACCTTTACCACTGCATCATGACTGAATAATACCACCACACCATGACCGCTACCATTACCACTGCATCATGACTGAATAATACCACCACACCATGACCTCTACCATTACCATTGCATTATGACCGAATAATACCAAACAAACTCCAGTCCTGAGGAGGTGTAGGCAAAAGTTTAGAATGGGGTTGGAGACGATTAAGGCACAAAAACCAACAGACTAAAGATAAATGGGGCTGCCTGTGTCAGACAGAAAGCGAACGCAGAGGTCCCACACTCCATGGTATCTGCGTCTTAAAGACACACATGCAATATATTACATGCTTATCAGTATAGGGCTTGCTAATATCATTTAGCATGCACTGTACTTAGAGAGGCTGATACCTATGGGTCCATAAGCCCCCTGGACCCAAAGGTCCCATATAAGCTGCATGACCTGTTTCCTGCACCAGTCCACCCTTGAATGTCGGTCACAGTGTTCAGTTACTATGGGGATGTTGTTAATAATGTTGTCAGCATATTTTGATCACGTCTTAGATGCTTTTTAAAGATGTGTCTTTAAATTCATTTAGCCGAATATAGGAGGGGATCAAGGGTACGTTTTTTTTGGGGGGGGGGGGGGGGGGGTGATGGTGCATTTCAGTTTTCACCTCAGGCGGCAAAGAAGCTTGAATCAGCTGTGAAAGAGGCACACTCTGTATAATATTTGGGACCTTTGGCCTAGATTTCAATATTTTGTTTGCTATATTTTAATATTCTATAACTAATTATTAAGGATAATACAGATTGCAGATACATCAATTTATCTTAGCAATTTATCTTATCTTATGTTATAGTCTCCTGACTTCAATGCTCAAGTTCTATTCTGACTCAATGGTGCACATTGACTTACCTGGTCCTGTCGCTATCCCCGAGGTGCGTTGTCCAACGAGGATGAAGTTCAGTGCGATTCACTAAGATCGTGCGCCCAAGATCCAGCACGTGTCGCTTCCTCGCTGAGGTCCACAGGAGTCCACCTTCTTCGTCCCGGTGTATGTGAGCATATGTCTTGCGACACAATTTAGATTTTAAATCCCACTCTTAGTCCGAATCAGTGGGGTTGTCCGACAGCCATGCCCCACGATTTGTGTCGCATGAAAGTCGTCGCGATTGCGCCAAAATCCGTTTGCGTGCGCCAAAAACCCCTGTTAAATGCGGTGCTAATCGGAAATAGTCGAGAAACCCGACGGAAATGCGGTGTGTGGACTCCTAAAAAAAATTGCTCCAATATCTACACAAAGTGCATCCTTGGTATTGACAATATAGTATAATGCTTTTTTTGTTTACAACCAAGCCTCTTAAAGGTGGTCATGCATTTTATGAATATATTAAGTGTAGAAAGTTTTTGCTAATGCATGGCATAGCAACGATACTTTCGAACTGAAATATATATATGTATATTTTCAATACATACTGTAGTATTTGTAAGATTTCCAAAGGTCTTGAGGTCTTGACAGCTCAACTTATGGAATCTGTATTCATACAAACGCTCTCAGCATTGTGCTGATTCCAGTAATAGAGATTAGAAGGGGAATGCATTAACTCAAGTGCCTGCATCTGCTTCCTACAAAAACAAAGTGCTTCCTTCCATCCTTTAACCTTAAACTTGGCCCCAAGGTTATTATATAATCACTCCAGTCAATGGTTATCTCAGTCTAAAAAACTATGTCATACTCACTTCTGGGATTCAAATTGGGGCACTTGTATCTTAGTTTTTGCTTTGGCATCCTAGCTTTTTCATCTTTTCTTGATTTACAGCTGGTCTGCTGTGTCATAGGAGTTTTTCCATTTTAAGTTTAGGTCTGAGTTTAGGTCTTCAATGAATTTGCAACTATTTCAACAAAAGTTGCAAAAAGTCCCTAAATGAACAAACAGCTCTAAGCTATTTCCTAAGCCTGGCAAGACAAATTGTGACAAATCTGAGAAGTCGCTAGTTCCACATCTAAGTGATAACTCATGGAACACTAGACTACTTTGAGGAAGGCACAAAACATGTCACAAAAGTGCACATGCTTCATGAAAGGTCACAAATAAAAGTCAAGCTAAAACAAAGGAACATGTGTTGTACTGACATCTTAAAGGGGTATTCCGGGAATATGAACGTCTGACACAAAAACCCTTGATGATATAAATAAATGAATACAACAATACTCAATGTCATTAGTCACAAAACGGAGCTAAAATAATATGATTTTATGATTTAAAAAATTTATGGCCTCTCTAAAGTAGGTGGAGTTATCACTAAGATGGCCGCCACTGGAAACTACAAGTTCCATGATCCTTTAGTTCTCAGTAACTCCTCCTACCACTTATGCTCTGCTAACAGTGATGATATAACAGGTTTTCTTGCTCTGTTACCATAGTAATGATGTGTAACTGCCATCACCAAAACACTGACCATTCTGAATGCAATGCAACCAACCGACTCCAGCCAAACATAGTGATGATCACATGACCCTGCCCAGGCAGGTACAGGACATGATGATGTCCATGATGTGGACATGTGACCAGCGGCCATCTTCTTTTCTGCGACGAACCGCGCAGAGGAAATTAACGGACTGATTAAAGGGCCGGTAGCATTTTAATTCTTCATTACAGTCTATGTCACCAGTATTTTCTGCTAAGGGGAGCAAAATTTTAAATAACAACTAATTACACATTGGCTTATATTTTGAGTGCCCACTTGTATATGAATTATGCTGATTTCTGGAATACCCCTTTAAATAAGTACTGAGCAAAATCACTACTATGGTGAGAAAGGGACCAGGCTTTACCTGTTCTCATAATGGGAATATACTTCAACTGTTGTGGCATGGAAACTGTAATATGTGCAGGAGGACACAAAATTTGCCTATATAAGGCAAAGTATCAAGTGTATTACATCAGGTATAAATAAATGATATAGAGATGATGCTGGTTCGAAAAAAGTCTTATTTAAACCTCAAACATTTAGTTTGGTTTGACCTTTAATCTGGTTTCTTACATCTAAAGAACCTAGTCTTTTCAGAACGAATGTTAGAGATCTCTTTGAGTCTGATAAAGGATTTTATAAAGATCACAATACAATTGAACATCCATCATTCCACTGTCTGGAAGATTATCTACAAGTGGAGAACATTTTGTACAGCCAACTTGGCCAGCACATGTCAGCTGATTCAAGAACACAATTCATGATGTAAAAGTAGGTAAAATCCAAAAAATTTCTAATTGAACCTACAGACAGCCCTTTCAACAAAAGTTATTGATTAGCAGGAATCAACAATTAGAAATTGACTGTACTATTTACACTTATTGTAGGTGTGCCACATGGACTTTTGGCAAACACTACAGGTGAGGGTCATGAGAGTAACTGCCTGTAAATTCCATCAAATAGAGGATAAAAAACATGGTTTGCACAAAAGATTTAATAGTTAACCTTAGTCCTTAGTCGTAATTCTTATTTACTAAAGTGTCATGATCTGATCTTGTTCCTTTACCTATAATTAGTATTAAATAAGGTTTTTAAGGTCAAAATTTCATCAAAAGATAAAAGCGTAAGAATTTATACCAAAACGTACAAGAAAAGGGCAAACGTCACAAAAGTAATGAGATGAGCGGCTGAACTTTTTACTACTACCTCTGGTGCACCAATTCTCAGACATTCACATAAGAAATTCTGTAACAAATGTGTGCCATCTCTTCAAACAGATCCCATACAACTCACTTGCATCAGGGAAGACAGAGGTTAGGACCTATTTTATGCTTCATAGAACTGTTACACTAATAGGACTAAAAAGAGACTAAAGACTAAAAAAGAGAAATATCATTCATTATACTACAATGTTAGTTCTATTGGACCATCCATGTGAAATTTTACCTCCTACTTATAAGACGGAGACCAGATACATACATAACGATGAGAAAAGGATTATTAGAATGCCAATGAATAAAACTACATTTTAATTTTGTTAAATATGTTTTGTTAAATATGTTAAGTTTTAGAAATATGGTGTTTATTTTTAATACATTTTTTAGGTCCGTCTTAAATGCCACCTGAATATCTAATAAAACAAAAGTTTGTAAAGTAATGATGTGGATGAAGATTAGTATATGTATGTATTGTGACAGTGACATCAGGGAGAATACTCCAGACAATAAAAAATATGAAATATTTAACTTTAGTCCCATGTCAGATGAAAGGATTGTCAACATTTGTATGTAGTCACACATAAGTGAGAAGACTGGCACAAAGGGTGGCCATAACTTATTACAAATAGTTGACAAAGTCTGACTTTAAACAGCCCCCCCCCCACACACAGGTGTTCTGTGACCTAGTCTGCTAGACTCCACTCCACTATCATCTCTGTTTGCTCTTTGGGAGATAGCCCAACAAACAAGGAAAGTTCTAGCATTGTTCTGGAAGTCCTGGAGATACCGGATTTACTGAGCATTGTAAAGCCAATCAGACACTAGATATTTTCCATTTGAACATCACATATACCATTCACAGACAAAATCAGACATTACAGAGTCATTTATTAACTATTCATACTAAAGGATTGAGGGTTCTAGTCCCAAGAGCTTACAATCTATGAGACATCAGGGGTTACATAAACGGTAAAAGCACTTGTTTAACACAATGGTCCAGCATAAGCTAGATATGTTAGAATATGTTGAATACAAGTAGCCAAAATTTCTCTTAGTCACAAAAATAAAAGCCAAGTAGGAAATTTTCCTTAAATTTTATTTACACATTGGGGCACATTTACTAAGGGTCTTTTGGGCGCATTTCCGACGGGTTTCCCAAATATTTGCCCTGAATTACACAGGGGTTTTTGGAGCACGTGATCGGATTGTGCCACATCGGCGCTGGCTTTCATGCGACATAAATCGGGGGCGTGGCCGTCAGACAATCCGACTGTCACAAGACACGCACTGACATGCAGCGGGAAGAAGATGGTGAACTCCGGAGGACATGAGCGGGGAAGCGACACATGCAGGAAATTGGATGCACAATCTTAGTGAAATGCGGTAGCTCTGAATGCTCGTCAGACGTTACGGATCGGCGGCGTCAACAGGACGGGTAAGTAAATGTGCCCCATTGTTTCATTCTGCAGCATGTTCCAATGCATCCAAATATTTGCCATTTTTCCTTCATAGACGCAGCTGAAAACATGTTTTTGTGTGTGCAAAGTTCCCAAGTGTCTATCGTTTCCATGTTTCCAACATTGCAAATATAAATATAGCCAGGGGCGTAACCAGCAGAGGCTGGGCCCCATAGCAGACCTTTGATTGGGGCCCCCTTCTCTTCCGCATACATATTTATACACACACATTTACACAAGCGCAATCATTTTTACACACGTGTTTACACATTCATACATTTATACACACATAAGTATATGCACATCATATACACACATATAGTATATAGACATCAAATTTACAACATACACACATATATACAACATATATACACACACATCCAGTATATACGACATACACATATACAGCATATACACACACATTCAGTATATACAACACATACACACAGATATACAGCATATATACACACGCATCCAGTATATACAGCACATACACACAGATATACAGCATATATGCACACATATCTAGTATATACAACACATACACACACATATACAGCATATACACACACATTCAGTATATACAACACATACACACATATACAGCATATATACACACATATCCAGTATATACAACACATACACACATATACAGCATATATACACACGCATCCAGTATATACAACACATACACACAGATATACAGCATATATACAGGAAGAGCTTGGTGACCACTAAGCACTGGATGTTGGAGGAGGCAGAGGATTGCAGACATAACACCTAAGGACCACAACTTTTTCTTATAATCACATAAAGTGAGCTTTATAAACCTCTTAGAAACAGCAAATTGTTATATTTTATGTCAGAAATAATGTACCATAAACACTTGTGTATAAGCACATTTTTTGTGCTGAAAAACCTCACCTTGGCTTATACACAAGTCAATAAAAAAATAAACTTACATACTCACCCTCCGGCGCCCGGAAGCGTCTCTGCCTGCTAATAGAGCAGAGAGACCAAAGAGGAGCCGCAACAAGCATCGGGGCGCCAGAGGGTGAGTATCTAAGTTGGTTTTTTATGTGCTGGCTGGCTGTATACTACTGGGGCTGGCTGGCTGTATACTACAGGGGGCTAGCAGGCTATATACTACAGGGGGAGACTGTGACCAATGCATTTCCCACCCTCAGCTTATACTCGAGTCAATAGGTTTTCACAGTTTTTGGTGGTAAAATTAGGGGTCTTGGCTTATACTCGGGTCAGATTATACTCAAGTATATACAGCAATTGACATTGATTAATATTTGATGGGGTTTTTTTAAGGGGTACAACAGTGTTTTGAAAAATAGTATATCGACATAAAACCTTAATTTTGCAAAAAAAAACAAACAAACAAACTAGAGTCACCTATCAGCAGGCAGTGCACAGGACTTTGCTGTGAATGACTTCAGCACATCTGCGGCCACAGAACATCACTAGTCTCCCACACTGCTCTGCTGGGATTTTTGTCCACTCTTCTTCCACAGTTCTGTGACTGTTGTGAGTTTCTTTGCCATAACTTTGTCACCAGGAATTTTCCAGAGGTTTTCTTTTGGGATTAGACCAGGACTCTTGGCTGGCCAATATATTGTTTCAATGTTTTACTGTTCTCCTCCACCACCTTTCACTGACTTCTTTGCACACGTTGGGATCAGTGTTTCCCCAGTCAATGAACATAATGTTTCCCATCAGATCCAAATAAATTAAACTTGCTTTCATAACTAAAATGAACTGCGGACCACTTCTCCTCTGCACTGCAGAGCGGCTTTTCAGTTGAAATGCTCTTAAACATTGATACACTGTATGATGAGATGGATTCTTATCCTCAGGGGCGTAACCAGCAGAGGCTGGGCCCCATAGCAGACCTTTGATTGGGGCCCCCTTCTCTTCCGCATACATATTTATACACACACATTTACACAAGCGCAATCATTTTTACACACGTGTTTACACATTCATACATTTATACACACATAAGTATATGCACATCATATACACACATATAGTATATAGACATCAAATTTACAACATACACACATATATACAACATATATACACACACATCCAGTATATACGACATACACATATACAGCATATACACACACATTCAGTATATACAACACATACACACAGATATACAGCATATATACACACGCATCCAGTATATACAGCACATACACACAGATATACAGCATATATGCACACATATCTAGTATATACAACACATACACACACATATACAGCATATACACACACATTCAGTATATACAACACATACACACATATACAGCATATATACACACATATCCAGTATATACAACACATACACACATATACAGCATATATACACACGCATCCAGTATATACAACACATACACACAGATATACAGCATATATACAAAGATTAATGTTAACCTGATTCCTTATCGTATTCTATTTACTAAAGTGGTCATATCTGATCTTGGTTCCTTTGCATATATCTAGTATTAAATAAGGTTTTTAAGGTCAAAATTTCATCAAAAGATAAAAGCGAAGAATTTATACCAAAACGTACAAGAAAAGGCGCAACGTCACCAATAGTAATGAGATGAGCGGCTGAACTTTTTACTCCTACCTCTTGTGCCCAATTCTCAGACATTCACATAAGAAATTCTGTAACAAATGTGTGCCATCTCTCAACGATCCCATACAACTCACTTGTACATCAGGGAAGACAGAGGTATGACCTATTTTATGCTTCATAGAACTGTTACACTAATATGACTAAAGGACTAATAGACTAAAAAGAGAATAGCATTCATTATACTACAATGTTGTTTCTATTGGACCTCCAGTTGCAATTTTTACCGCCTACTTATAAGACTGATACCAGATACATACATAACGATGAGAAAAGGATTATTAGAATGTCAATGAATAAAACTACATTTTAATTTTGTTAAATATGTTTTGTTAAATATGTTAAGTTTTAGAAATATGGTGTTTATTTTTAATAAATTTTTTAGGTCCACCTTAAATGCCACCTGAATATCTAATGAAACAAAAGTTTGTAAAGTAATGATGTGGATAAAGATTAGTATTTTGACAGTGACATCAGGGAGAATACTCCAGACAATAAAAAATATGAAATATTTGACTTAAGTCTCATGTCAGATGAAAGGATTGTCAACATTTGTATGTAGTCACACATAAGTGAGAAGACTGGCACATAGGGTGGCCATAACTTATTACATATAGTTGACAAAGTCTGACTTTAAACAGCCCCCCCCCCCCCCCCCTCCCAGGTGTTCTGTGACCTAGTCTGCTAGACTCCACTCCACTATCATCTCTGTTTGCTCTTTGGGAGATAGCCCAACAAACAAGGAAAGTTCTAGCATTGTTCTGGAAGTCCTGGAGATACCGGATGTACTGAGCATTGTAAAGCCAATCAGACACTAGATATTTTCCATTTGGACATCACATATAAAATTCACATACAAAATCATCAGTCATTTATTAACTATTCATATTAAATGATTGAGGGCTCTAGTCCCAAGAGCTTACATTCTATGAAGCATCAGGGGTTATGTAAACGGTAAAAGCACTAGTTTTACACGATGGTCCAGCATAAGCTAGATATGTTAGAATATGTTGAATACAAGTAGCCAAAATTTCTCTTTAACTTTCAAAATTGTGTCGCAAGACACGCACTTACATGCAGCGGGAAGAAGATGGTGAACTCCGAAGGACCTGAGCGGGGAAGCGACACATGCAGGAAATTGGACGCACAATCTTAGTGAAATGCGGTAGCTCTGAATCCTCGTCAGACATTATGGATCGGCGGCGTCAACGGACCGGGTAAGTAAATGTGCCCCATTGTTTCATTCTGCAGCATGTTCCAATGAATCCAAATATTTGCCATTTTTCCTTCATAGACGCAGCTGAAAACATGTTTTTGTGTGTGCAAAGTTCCCAAGTGTCTATCGTTTCCATGTTTCCAACATTGCAAATATAAATATAGCTATCCTTCTAAAGAAATGGAAAACAAATACAGAAACAGAACAAAAAAAATTATACAAAAATAGATTACATTTGGAAAACTGAATTGTGCATCTATCTGTTCTGTATTTTCGCACACAAGCTGTATGTGTATAAGTGTAAATACTACCATTGACATGACTATTACCTCAGTTCAGTGGTAACTTCATCTATGACTTCCTTGTTATCCTGTTGCTAGTGGTTCCTTATTCTAGGCCAGAGCTTAAATACAGTAGTTTCCTGCCAAGTTTTGGTAAACTATGGTAATGTATTGTGTTATTAGCTATGACAACAAACTGAGAGGAAACGGACACCTTAAGTGAGGTTATGTCTCCATTAGTGATTTTCGTCTAGTGTTTCCTACACAGTACCAATGACAAAGTCCCTGGTAGTTCCCAGGAATACAGCAAAAAGGTACACATGTTTTAATCGATAGTAAAGGACCTTTACCTATAGCGCAATATACAACCTACTGTAATAAACATTACAGGACACAGTGATGTTTCATATAAAAATGTGAAATACAGCATTTATAGGTATGGCCATTATTTCATAGTCTTCAAGGTTTAGACACTTTTGATTTTAAAATTAAATTGTAAAAGCAACTCAACTGTCATTTTGCAACTTTTACAAGGGCACTGAGAACTTGTTCTCACACTGCTGTGCTCTTAGCATTGTGCATTGAACTTCTTCATGGCACCTTCATGAGCAGAATCCATTAAAGGGAATACTTAATAAGTTCCTCCCGATATTAAAAAACGATCACAGCTTTGTCCACAAACACTCCGCTCCTCTCCATGAGTAGTTGCTTGTATTGCATGAGCACGCGATATGTGCAGCTGAACTGCAATACTGACCAAACCCGGTCCACAGTGTTGCTGCTTTATTTGGAGGAAAGGAGCCTTGTTTTCACTTCTGGACAACCCCTTTAAATCCCAAGGGCAAAACAAGTCTAATTATGCTTACATTTTAAGTATAAACTGAAAGAACACGTTCACCAGCTTTACCCCCATTTAAAATACCACCCCCTCCAATAGGGCAGGAAAATCCTTTCTAAATTCCTTCTTTGTGGTAACAACGGATAGATGTTCATTACAAAGAGCAGAGCTGAAGGGAGCCTGAATGAGTCACACTAAGGCTGAAGGAGTGTGTCATTAGCCTGGGGTACTGTCTGTACATACTGGGCACATTTACTTACCGTCCATTTCGCGTCCACGGGGCTTCTCTCAACGACGTTCGGGTCTTCCGGCGATTCATGACGTCCTGCACCAGTGTGCTGCTGGGAGTCCGCCGAGTGCCGGTTTCATCGCTTATCGGCAGTTAGTTGGCCTCGAGCACTTTAACGGTTTTCCCGATCCGGCAGGCCACGCAACGCCCCCCGATTTCCTCGCAGGCATGCAGCGCCGATGCGCCACAAAACCGATACGTGGCCGCCAAAATCCCGGGCAATTCAGGGAAAATCGGCAATCGGAAATATTCGGTAAACGTGGAACACTCCAAATGACCCCACTGTTTGTGAGGGTAGAGACGAAATACAATCCTGACTTTTTCTTGAGTTTTCTTGCATCTCAGTTCATAGTAGCCCCAGGGAAACATGCAGATGACTTTGGAAGTGATTTTATTTTGAAGTTAAAAGGACATCTACCCACCTTTCTGGTGGCAGACTGGCCTATAGTCAACCCCCTTCTGCAGGGATGACTGAGCCTTTTTAGCTTTCTCCAGGGCCTCTGTCAAGCCAAAAATAAGTTATAAAATATTGAAATGAGCCAGCACCGCCAGGGTCCGGTTGGCCTGCCCTCCTGCTCCCTCCTATCCAAATTTTGCAAACCCTGCCTCATTGTTATGCCCCCTTCCGTCTTTTCTGCGGTCAACAACCGGGTGACCATCAAGCTGATAAGCATCAAATTTTTTTCATTTCATTGGTATATTCCTACTCCCCCTCAACCAATATCGCTAATATAGGATGGACTTACACATGCGTGTACCGATTCAATCTTCATTAGTGAGCACTCAGTATCCACGGTAACCCGATGCGTCTGCTCTATCCCCGAACTGCCGTTCTAACCTTCAACATCCGCCCTATGAGCTTAAATACACGCGCATCGCTGCTTACTCTGCATGTCCGTCTGGGACACACACCGACAGAGCACCACAATCCCCTGTAAGTACATTACATGTCTTCTTCTTACCCTATCACCTATATCATCTGCTGACCTAACAGTTTAGATAAGAACAACACAGATTGCTTTTTCTAGAGATGAATTTCCTTTGTTACTGACGAGTTGAATTATTATTATGACATCTCTACAAAGTGTTGAGCCACACAACTGTAATATATCATGTATTTTAAATGGTAATTGTGGATTTTTACTTTTATATTTTATATTTATTTTATACTTATGTTTTATACTTATGTTGTATTATATTATATATATATATATATATATATTATATAATTTATCAATTTATTTTATATATTCTTATATACATATATATATATTAAGTTAATATGTATATATTAAAAATTGGTCTGACTGTGGGTATTCATTTTTTATGTTTTTCAACCGTTCCATTGTACTTGAAGAAGGGTGTTCCGCCCCAAAACGCTTTTACTAGTTTGGAATACATAAAAACAAAATTGACTGAGACCCTCTTCCCTTAATCACGCCGTGCCAGCTACTTTTTCTCGGTTTCCTGAAACCTTCTTGCACACTTTTCGAACACGGTTGAGACCCTTCCAAGGGACACCCCAGCACGCTAAGGGCAGCTGTGAGGAGTATACATGATTTCACTTTCCCAAGGAGCATGTTTTTTAGGGGGTAATACCCTATACCCTGCCCCAACATAACGTATCTTGCGACTACATGTTATTTTCATCTTCTATGCTCACTAATACACAAGGCGCCTTCCCATTGTTTTGTCCCTGTTGCTTTTCTTTTCCTCTATATTGCATTGAACTTCTTCATGGCACCTTCATGAGCAGAATCCATTAAAGGAAACCTGCCACTTGTAGTGGCCGGTTTCTGATGTAAATACGGGGCACCAGCTCAGGGTGAGCTGGTGCCGGAGCTTATTTTCGTTAGTGTTTTAAACCGCGGTATCGCGGTTTAAAACACTTTTTAAACTTTATAGTCGGTGCAGGCAGGTACGCGCTCGGCGCTTACCGTGTGCGCGCGGCTACATAGGAAGTAAATGAGAGCCGCCCCGTATTTACATCAGAAACCTGCCACTACAAGAGGTAGGTTTCCTTTAAAGAAGTTCTCCAGATATTAAAAAAACATCACAGCTTTTGTCCACAAACAACTCCTCCCCTCACCATGAGTAGTGCTTAGTATTGCAGAGCACAGAATTGTACAGCTGAACTGCAATACTGACCAAACCACGGTCAAGTGTGGTGCTTTATTTGGAGGAAAGGAGCCTTGTTTTCAACTTCTGGACAACCCCTTTAAATCCCAATGCATTGAACTTCTTCATGGCACCTTCATGAGCAGAATCCATTAAAGAAGTTCTCCAGATATTAAAAAAACATCACAGCTTTTGTCCACAAACAGCTCCTCTCCTCACCATGAGTAGTGCTTAGTATTGCTGAGCACCGAATTGTGCAGCTGAACTGCAATACTGACCAAACCACGGTCAAGTGTGGTGCTTTATTTGGAGGAAAGGAGCCTTGTTTTCAACTTCTGGACAACCCCTTTAAATCCCAAGGGCAAAACAAGTCTAATTATGCTTAAATTTTAAGGAGACTGAAAGAGACACGGTCACCAGCTTTTACCCCATTAAAATACCAACCCCCTCCAATAGGGCATGAAATATCCTTTCTAGAATTCCTTCTTTGTGGTAAAACTTAGATGTCATATACAAATGAGCAGAGCTGAAGGGAGCCTGAAATGAGTCACACTAATGGGCTGGAGGGAGTGTGTCATATGCCTGGGGACTGTCTGTACATACTGGGGCACATTTACTTACCCGGTCCATTCGCATTCCAGCGGTGGCTTCTCCAACGAGCGTTCGGGTCTTCCGGCGATTCATGAAGGTCCTGCACCAGGTGTTGCTGCTGCGCCGAAGTCCGCCGAGGTGCCCCAGAGTTCATCGTCTTCATCGTGGTGCATGTTAGTATGGCCCGTGCGAGCAATTTTTTTTTTTTAAATACGGCGGTTTTTCCGAATCCGTCAGGTTTTCCGACGGCAACGCCCCCCGATTTCCATCGCATGCATGCCAGCGCCGATGCGCCACAAACCGATCACGTGCGCCAAAATCCCGGGGCAATTCAGGGAAAATCGGTGCAAATCGGAAATATTCAGGTAACACGTCGGGAAAACGCGAATGACCCCCACTATGTTTGTGAGGGAGAGACGAAAATACAATTCCTGACTTTTTCTTTAGTTTCTTGCATCTCAGGTTCTGTAGCTCCCAGGGAAACAATGCAGATGACTTTGGAAGTGATTTTATTTTGAAGTTAAAGGACATCTACCACCATTTTCTTGGTGGCAGACTGGCCTATAGTGCACCCTCCTTATCTGCAGTGGATGACTGAGCCTTTTTTAGCTTTCTCCAGGGCCTCTGTCAGAGCCAGAAAATAAAGTTATAAAAATATTGAAATGAGCCGGAGCCGCTCAGGGTCCGGTTGGCCTTGCGCCTCCTGGCTCCTCCGATGCCTAATTTATGCAAACCCCTTGCCTCATTGTTATGCCCCCCTCCCAGTCTTTTCTGCGGTCAGACAACCGGGTGACGTCACAGGCTGATAAGCAATCAAATTTTTTCATTTCATTGGTATTATTCCTACTCCCCCTCAACCAATATATTTGAGTTGCTTATCAGACTTGTGACGTCACCCCCGGTTGTCTGACCGCAGAAAAGACTGGGAAGGGGCATAACAATGAGGCAGGGGGTTTGCATAAATTAGGCATGGAGCGGAGCCAGGAGGCGCAAGGCAACCGGACCTGAGCGGCTGTGGCTCATTTCAATATTTTTATAATTATTTTCTGGCTCTGACAGAGGCCCTGGAGAAAGCTAAAAAAAAGGTCAGTCACCCTGCAGGTAAGGGGGTGTGCGCACTATAGGCCAGTCTGCCACCAAGAAATGGTGGTAGATGTCCTTTAACTTCAAATAAAATCACTTCCAAAGTCATCTGCATGTTCCCTGGGAGATACAGAACCTGAGATGCAAGAAACTCAAGAAAAAGTCAGGAATGTATTTTCGTCTTCCCTCACAAAACAATAGTGGGGGTCATTTCGCGTGTTCCCGACGTGGATTTACCGAAAATTCCGATTTGCACGATTTTCCCTGAATTGGCCCCGGGATTTTGGCGGCACGTATCGGTTTTGTGGCGCATAGGCGATGGCATTTGCCATGCGATGGAAATCGGGGGGGTTTTGCGTCGGAAAACACTGCGGATTCGGAGAAAAACCCTGTATTTAAAAAACAAAAAAAATGCTACGCCCCAGGGCCTATCACAACTGCAGCACATCGTATTTGAAGACGATGAAACTCTGTGGGCACTCGGGGAACTCGGCGCATGATACAGAACAACACCTGGTGCAGGACCTTCATGAATCGCCGGAAAGACCAACGAACAGTGGGGAAAGAAAGATTGGACAGCGAGACATGGCAAGCGGGGAACGTAAATGTGCCCCAGTATGTACGGACAGTCCCCAGCTATGACACAACTCCTCAAGCCATTAGTGTGACTCATTTCAGGCTTCTCTTCAGCTCTGCTCTATTGTCTATGGCATATCAGTTTTACCACAAGAAGGCATTCATAGGAAAGCGATTATTTCAGCCTCGGAGGGTTATTGGTCTTTCCTTTCGAAGGCTGGTGGAACAAGCTGTTGACTGTCGTCTCTCGTCTACTTAACCTTAAGTCGAAATCGGATGTTGTGAACTGGGATTAAAGGGGTGGTCAGAAGTTGAAAACTATTTTTTCATTTCATTGGTATTATTCCTACTCCCCCTCAACCAATATTGCTAAATATAGGATGGACTTACACATTGGCGTGTACCGATTCAATCTTCATTATGTGAGCTGACTCAGGTATCCACGGTAACCCGATGCGTTGCTCTATACCCCGAACTTCCGGTTTACCTCTTCAACATCCGCCCTATGAGCTTAAATACGCGCGCACTCTGCTTACTCTGCATGTCCGTTCTGGACACCGAGCAGAGCACCACAATCCCCATTGTAAGTACTATTACTATGTCTTCTTCTTACCCTATCACCTATATCATACTGCTGACCTAACAGTTTAGATAAGAACAACTACAGATTGCTTTTGTTCTAGGATGAATTTCCTTTGTTACTGATCGATTGGAATTAATTATTATGACATCTTCTACAAAGTGTTGAGCCACACATACTGTATATAATCATGTATTAAATGTGTATTGTGGATTTTTTACTTTTATATTTTATATTTATACTTATGTTTATACTTATGTTTGTATTTATATTTATTATTTTTATATATATCCTATTTTTATATATAATTTCTATATTTACATACATATATATAATATATTATTTGTTATATATGTATATATGTAAAAACATTGTCCGCGTGGGTATTCATTTTTTATGTTTTTCAGACCGTTCCAGTTGTACTTGAAGAAGGGTGTTCCGCCCCAAAACACGTTTACTAGTTTGGAATCATAAAAAACAAAATTGACTTGATGACCCTCTCCCTTAATCAGCGCCGTGCCAGCTACTTTTTCTTGGTTTCCTGAAACCTTCTTGCACACTTTCGAACACTGGTTGAGACCTTTCCGAGGGACAACACCAGCAAGCTAAAGGGCAGCTTGGGAGGAGATATACAACTGATTTCACTTTCCCAAGGTGAGCATGTTTTTAGGGGGGTATAACCTATACCCTGCCCCAACATACGTATCTTGCTGATACATGGTTATTTTCATCTTCTATGCCACAATAATACACAAGGCGCCGTCCTTGATTTCACTTTCCCAAGGTGAGCATGTTTTTAGGGGGGTATAACCTATACCCTGCCCCAACATACGTATCTTGCTGATACATGGTTATTTTCATCTTCTATGCCACAATAATACACAAGGCGCCGTCCTCTTGTTTTTGTCCCTTTTTTTTTCTTTTTCCTCTATATTAAAACCTAAATAAATTTGGTATCTCCATGATCCTACTGACCCAAAGAATAAATGGGAAGGTGTCATTTTGGGTACACAGTTAAAGCGATAAAAGCAGAGCCCACAAGAAAATGGCACAAATGCATTTTTTGTGGGGAACATGGCATGAAATATTAAATACCATCGTTAGGAAGTACTATTTGTTAAATTTGAAAACATAAAGATCCATACATTTAAAAAAGTTAAAGGAGAAGAGCAAAAAATTAAAATGCAAAAACAAGAAAGTATATTGGCTGGAAGAAGTTAACCCTTTCATGACCCGTGACGTAATAGCACCGATCGCGGGTGTTTTCACCTCGACCGCCGCCGGCAATGCTGCCAGCGGCGTGGGCGCCGCCATCTTTTCGAGGATCTCCGCTCCCCGTGACGTCATCGGGGAGCGGCGATCCGTCACCATGGTAACCTCGGGTCTCACGAAGACCCGAGGCTACTTCGGGTTAACCCATGCATTACAATGTGCTACAGTGAAATCCGTAAGATCCAAGCCCACAAGAAAATGGCGCAAATGTGTTTTTTACCAATTTCACTGCATTTGGAATTTTTTTCCCGCTTCCTAGTACACGGCATGGAATATTCAATACCATCACTATGAAGTGCAATTTGTTACGCAGAAAATAAGCCATCACACAGCTCTGTACATGGAAAAATAAAAAAGTTATGGATTTTTGATCATGGGGAGTAAAAAATGAAAATGAAAAAACAAAAAAGGGCCAGGTCCTGAAAGGGTTAAACTCTATAACAAATTGTATTAAAAACAATGGTACATACCGTTTCTATTATTACATTGTTATTTCAAGGATAAGGGTGAAACTGAGACCTGCTGCAGCAGTGTAGAGCAACAGCCAAGTGCAGAGGGCTTATATAACAATCCCATTACCCTTCTGGATCATTAGCATAATTTTAAACGTTGATTTTAGAACGAAGGAGGCCATAGATAACACATACAAGATGATTACTATAGCTACAGTGCCTGGATCTATGAGTAACTGCCCCTGGTTTATTGTGATTTATTTTTAAGGCAGTTTATAAAGTGGTTAGAAAGTGAATATTAGATTTATATGAGTAACATCAATTTATATTTATCTTTTAGAAAGCTAGTCTACTTAAACTAAAGATATTTGTGTAATATCATTATATACCATATATACCATGAATGTTTAATTGTTGGTGGATTTCAATGCTTACTTTTTAGCATAATGCTGACTTCTACAAAACTGCCTTTCAATTTGTCATAAAGCATTGACAAGAAATAAAAAGGTATGAGGCCATGGAAACTTCCCTTAAAAGATAGAAAATTTTAGCATCAGCTTTTACACCACTACTACCAGCACCTTCAGGTACGGTATGAAATATTCTTTCCAGAATTCCCTCACATGTCCAATCTCGCTGTTTAAAGGACATCTAGCACTATTTTCTCAGTCAGTAAATTTTAGCCCTCGTGGTCGTCCTTTAGGCAGCACACAATAAGACTTATAAAACAATAAATTTAAGAAGGGTGGGATTGACTTGGCATCTGCAGCCTGTAACGACTTATGAAGTTGGAAGACCAAGTAGCGGTTTCGCAAATTTAGTCCAAATTCTATCCCCAAAGTTTCTGATGCGTGGGTGGGATCAGTCTTAACAAACAAGTTGAGATGGTAATCCAAAAACATTATAACATTTCTGGATGACACCTTTGATCCATCTGGCAAGTGTAGCTAGCTGTCCTTCTGATCTTTGTTAGGACATGTGGAGAGGAAAAACATTTCAGATTTCCTAAAGTCTTAGACTTTTGAAGGCAAAGAACAAAATAATGCCCTAATATCAATGAATGACATTTGACTTGATCTTAATCTTGAGGACCCGGAAGTAGTACATTTCTTGAGTAATGTCTTTAAAAGATGGTACTTCTGGGTAAGAAAACCTGGCATTGATGTGAGGACCAAAATTCACCAATATCCCTTTACTAGGGCACTCAGGAAGGGCTTTAAAACACTGAGGCCACAGTCTTGCTGGGACCACAGCGACAAAGAATAGCGATCTCACAGAGAGCAATTGGATAGGAACATTCAGCATCAGCTCAAACATAGGACCAGAAAGTTTTTTGGAACCACAGTTAGATTCCCTGTAATTCCTGGAGGATTGAAACTTGGGTTCAAGTGCTTAAAGGGGTTATCCAAGTTTAGGAATAGTTTAGGGCGAGGCTGGGGCAGGCTAATTAAAAATAAAAAATGTGTACTTACCTTCTCTGCTGCTGCTGATGTCCCGTGCCACGGTCCGTCTGATCTGTGCGCCGGTTTGTTTACAAAGGCACAAGAAGCACGGGGCACGGATCAGAAGGACCGCTGCACAGGACATCAGCAGCACCGGAGGAGGTAAGTACACATTTATTATTTTTAAATAGCCCGCCCCAGCCTGGCCCTAAGTAACTTCTAAAACCTGGATAACCCCTTTAAGAGGTCTACAGGATATTGACTTTAGGAACCTTGTCATACTCTCCTTGAAGAAGCTGCAGAACAGCACTCAAGGTTTTTGGTTCTCAAGACACCAGGAAATGAAGATAAGGTGTATAACAGATTTGGGTCTACTAGTGGAAGATCTTCTAGCAGCCAGCAGGGTATCTGTCACTTCACATGTCAACTCAGATTTTGGTTGTCCATCTCCAGGTCGACAGCTTCAACGTTATGAAAGGGGGTTTAGAGAGGCTGAAAGTCTCCAGAATTTGCCTTTCAAAAAGGGACCACTCAAGACTGAACATGAAGGTTATGACAAAACAACAGCACAGACCTGCTCATTAACCCCTTGTGAGCTGGGGATGCTGGTAACCAACTTGTACTGCATAAACCACAACCACAGTGCCCAACTAACTTATCAACCACTAGTTCAGGGGATGCAGGTTACTATCACAACTGTTCAAACAAAAAAGGCAGCAGATACACTTGAGCTGTTTACCATGACTGGCAGAGGAGACTCCTGTCCTGCATGGCTGCCATGTTCATTGTGCACTTTCATTACTACTGCACTCCAGTGCAAACATTCCCCATTTCCAGACTTGACACCCATACCAGCGTGAGCAGTATGTCATAGTGCCACACTCAGCACCTGGAAATCAGGGGATCTCTCATAGAGGGAAAAAAGGGCTAGTGAGCCCATGTGCCACAACCATAGCCCAGGTAGAGCACACCAACGCGACAGAGAGACACCTCTACACAGTGTATACAACCAGGACATAATGGGCCACAGAGACCCAGAAAACAAAGACTTGTCTCTATCATAGACCTAAAGAAATAAAAATACAAGGTATTGTTCCTTCTCTCTGCCTTTTATGGGTGGGCTACTGCTTTGATTGGTCATTGCTTTCTAACATGTCTCTCTGTGATTGTACCTAGGGGACCTAGTGTTCCCTGTGATGCCTGAAGGAATGGTAAAGCCGGTAGCTAATCATAAAGCCGGTAGCTAACCATAAAGCCGGAAGCTAATTCAAACCTGGTATCCTTATAACAAATACATGGGACGTTCGTTCACCACTGTTCTGCAATGTTATCCCACTCCCATGCACAATATGGCAGATGTAAATTGCAGTCAGAGGGCACGATGCAAGAGGGACCTGTGGCATCTCAGGGTCACAGGCGGACAAAAAGGGCTAGTGAGCCCATGTGCCACAACCATAGCCCAGGTAGAGCACACCAACGCGACAGAGAGACACCTCTACACAGTATATACAGCCAGGACATAATGGGCCACAGAGACCCAGAAAACAAAGACTTGTCTCTATCATAGACCTAAAGAAATAAAAATACAAGGGATTGTTCCTTCTCTTTTATGGGTGGGCTACTGCTTTGATTGGTCATTGCTTTCTAACATGTCTCTATGTGATTGTACGTACCTAGGGGACCTAGTGTTCCCTGTGTTGCCTGAAGGAGCGGTAAAGCTGGTAGCTAATCATAAAGCTAATTCAAACCTGGTATCCTTATAAGAAATTCATGGGATGTTCGTTCACCACTGCTCTGCAATGTTATCCCACTCCCATGCACAATAGGGCAGATGTAAACTGCAGTCAGAGTGGCACGATGCAAGAGGGACCTGTGGCATCTCAGGGTCACAGGCGGACGGTTCAGATCAGCATATGTCCAAATATGGTTCTTCTCCCTAGGGCTTTCCCCAGAACAAAAGCTCTTTTTAATTTAAATAAATTTATGCAAGCCAAGGATTTTCGAAAACCAACACAGACCTTCGGCAAAGACGATTTAGCTTGCCTTTTACCCACTAGGACAGTGAGGGTGAACCTTTGTTAGGAACCCGAGTGCCCAAACTTTAACCAAAAGCCACTTATTTATTGCAAAAGTGCCAGGCTCAGTAATTTATTTCGCCTTGTCTTTGGGTACAAAGTTTAAATTGTTTCGGGCCTCCTTAAAAACACCAGTTGAAAGGAGGAGGTCAACAATTTGGCTATATTGTAGGAAGAAGAAGATTCTGTAGGAAAGATTCATTTGAGGCCTGTTTGGGGTCGAACTCATGCGGGGTGATGGCTCCTGGGTTTTACCCACAGAGTGGGCTCCAGTACCGCCTCGGCATAGTGCCATATGTTCGACACCACTGCACTAGGATATAAGGATGGCTATGGGGATGGTCAGGAGAAGAAATTTTTTTGTAATTAAGAGCCTCACTTGTGACACCCGTGATACATAGGGAGAAGGGATTCAATCTTCTCAGAGATTAGATTGAGAGTATATTTATTATTATTGATTATTTGAGGTTATTATGTATAATTATACTAATAATTGGTAGTCTTCATGAGAATATAAAAAAGAATAATAATAATAATAATAGTCGTCTCTGTGAATAATCAATAGTAATCTCGAGAAAGGTATCTCGATACACCAGTTGCATGAAGCATGTGTCACTGTGAAACAGTTAAAAGACTTAGTGCACATAACTCCTCCATCTATAAAACCCCCTTTAGTTGATAGAGCATCCATTCGTTGCACAGTTTGAGTGTAGATTTCCTGGAGGTTCATATTCCCAAGGATGAGCAAATTTATTTTTATATTATGGTGAATTATGTATTTATGAAGATGATTAGTAGTAATAAAAATTTGGGGGCGTGGATTTAGTGTGTGGATTAGGGGGAAAACCGCTTACTGCCGTTGCCGACAATTTTGATACTATTTATATTACGGAACGGTATGGGATTTCACGGGGTTCATGATGCCGGTAGGATGAAAATCTTGGCTCAGGGTTGGAAGGCGAAAAAGGGCCAAAATTAGGGCATCTCCCAAATTCATCATGGAGAGAGGCTTGTTAGGGGCTCTTCTATATAATTAAATGGAGAGGAGGATCTGCATGTGAGGAGTCGTTTCTGAAAATATTGATATGGCCGAGGGAAGGGGGGCTGTTATGGGGTACAGTATATAACCCAAACTTTATGGTGGGAAAAAAATTGTATATTGACGCCAGAAGTTAATTGGGGGCTTTTATATAAACGAATTAGGTAATATATTACACTAACGGACACTTATTAGGTACAACATGTAGTAACGGGTTTGGACACCCTTTTTGCCTTCAGAAACGTGCCTCAATTCTTCGGTAGGCATGAGATTCAAACAATGGTGCTGGAAGCATTCAGAGATTTGGTCCATATGACATGATGGAATCAACAAGTTGCCGCAAGATTTGTCGGCTGCACATCAATGATGCAAATCATCCCGATTTCCACCACATCCCAAAGAGGCTCTATGGATTCGAGATTATGGTGAAGGTGGAGGCCATTTGAGTTACAGTGAAACTCATTGTCATGTTCAAGGAAAAAGCATCTTCTGAGGATAAAATTCCGCTTTATGAAATGGCGCATATCTGCTGAAAAGTAGCATCAGATGTTGGGTACCGTTGGTCATAAAGGATGGACATGGTCAGCAAACAATATCAGTATAGGCGGTGTGGCGTTGCCAACGATGCTCATTGATACCAAAGGGGCCCAAAAGAGTGCCAGTAAATATTCCCCACACCATGACACCACCACCTGACCAGCCTGAACGTTGATACAAGCAGGATGGATCCATGGCTTTTACCCCCCATTTTTTTTTGTGTTGAGCCGAATTCGACCCGACCATCGAATGTCGCAGCAGAATCGAGATCATCAAACCCAGGGCAACGTTTTTTCCAAGTTCTACTGCTCCAATTTCGAGGAGCTTGTGCAAATGGTAGCCTCAGTTTCGTTCTTAGGCTGAAAGGAGTGGGCACCCGGTTGGGTATTCTGCTGCTTGTTAGCCCATCTGCTCAAAGTTCGACGACTGTTGCGTTCAGAGATGCTCTTCTGCCTATCTTGGTCTGTAATGGGTGGCGATTTGCAGTCACTGTTGCAGTTCTATCAGGCCTCGAAACCAGTCTGCCCATTCCCTCTGACTCTGGCATCAAACAAGGAATTTCCACCCACAGAACTGCCGCCACCTGGATGTTTTTTTTTTTGTTTTTCGGACCCGTCTCTGTACACCCTAGAGAGGTTGTGCGTGGGAAAATCCCAGTTAGATTCAGCAGTTTCTACATATCGACCAGCCATTCTCGGGCACACCAACCATGCCACGTCAAATGCACTCAAATCCCTTTTTCTTCCCCATACTGATGGCTCGGTTTGAACTGCAGGAGATTGTCTTAACCATTGTCTACATGCCTAAAATGCCACTGAGTTGCCGCATGTGATTTGGCTGATTAAGAAAATTAATTGTTAACGAGCAGTTGGCATGTACCTAACTAAAGTGGCGGTGAGTGTAATAATATATATATATATATATATATATAATATATATATATATTCGTTTATTGATGTTTGTTTTGGCTCTCTAATTACATAATTACGGGAGGGTATATATGGGGGTGGATTTTAATTTAAACTGTGGGGCTATATATGCAGGTACAGTTAGTATACTTAATAGAGGGTATCTGTATAAATTAAAGGGACCTTGTCACAGAAAATGTAAGCTTTTAGCTGGTGACTGTTACTATAGACTAGCTAAGATAGTGATTTTAAAAGTCTTTTGTTCTGATACATTTCAGTTTTGTAAGTGAATTCACGTTCTGGCTCCCTGCAGCAGCATGTGGTGTAGTCCCAGGGGGAGGAAGCAGGCGAGACATGGGGTGCTGGTGTCAGTACCTATCCATCCCAAATCATGCAGCTTCCTATATGTGCATTGAGCAGGCAGGGGAGGGAGTGGGATGGGTGGAGTCAGGTCGCATCTTGCATAAAGGCGAGATAGAAATCTGTATCAGCGGGGCGGCCAGGGGATGCCCGAGCTCGGATGGGGGCAGCAGACGGAGCATGTGTAAGGTGTTGATTGGGCAGCCCATGCTGTTTACTGCGCTGGTCCCGCGAATAGAGGACTATTCGGTCAGCTATCTGCACAGGAGCCGAACCGGCCATCAGGGGGGGTTCGCGGGAGGCAGTGGAATTACTGCTGACATCCCCGGCTAACCACCCGCGGCGGAGTGGGCTTGGCGTGGGTGTTAACCGTTAAATGCCGCGGTCAAATGCATCACTATTGGGCCCGCCGCACCGTTTGCGGGGGCACGGATCGCTGTATGGCAACATCTGGGGTCCGATCGGGACCCAGAGGAGCCTGACGGCAGTTGCTTAAGTTGCCGTCTTGTGACGTCCATCTAAGGCAAAGGGTCAGCTAGTTCAAAAAAGGTGGCAAACGCGGCACTCCTATAAAACAATGTAGATCTTTTTCTTTAAAACATATCACAGGTGGTAGAATTATCGCCTACGCGTTTCGAGCACGTCCGTGCTTCTTAGTCAGTGCAAATATGCTACTAAACAAGTAAAACATTTAACAACACAACTACCAATACCGTAAAGGGAGGTGTGTGCAACCGGTGGGAAAGAGCGTCACAAGGGTGTTGAGTTCCCGGTGGAGTCATCCCGGGATTGTGGGCACCTAAAATAACAATATATTAGTGTGGCACACATTGTATCACAAGTACAAACGTTAATACTGGCTGCCAGAGGTAATTCTAATATGGAGGATAATGTTAAGGAACAAAATACATGAAAAAACATGAAAAAATATATATATATGTAAACAGCATATCAGAGGATATAACATGCAGGAAAATATACAGCAAAATCTCTTTATAAAGCTATCGGAGCGAATAAACAGCAGGAAAACATCAGCCAAAATTTCTTTATATAAAACTGAAGTTTAGAACAATAAGGAGAGTTGATGGGATTTACCTGCGCATGATAATCAAGATGGTTGTTTTCCAATCAGGGGATCCAGACATGCATTGGTCTCATTCCTTGATATGTGTGTACTAATAGAAGACAAGAGAGATCGATTCTTTAGATCCGAGACGTAACAGGTGGCCCTTGTCCCAGTTGAAATCCAAAATGGCCTACGTTTTAGGGGACTCTACGTGTGTTCCCTCCCCTCTTGCTCTATAGGTTTCGCAAACCAAAGAAACGGAACGAGGGGAAAACATCTCGAACAGAAAAGCGTGTGTGGACTCCTAGAAATGTGCCCCAAGAATCTTACACAAAGCATCCTGGGTATTGACATATAGATATAATTGCTTTTTTTGTTACAACCAAGCCTCTTAAAGGGTGTCCATGCATTTATGATATATTGAAGTGTAGAAAGTTTTTTGATAATGCAATGGCATCAGCAACGAACTTTCAGAAATGAATATATAATGTAATTTTCAATACATACTGTAGTATTTGTAAGATCTCCAAAGGGCTTGAGGTCCTGACAGCTCTAACTAGGGAACTGTATCATACAAAACGTCCTTCAGCATTGGGTGATTCCAGTAATAGAGATTAGAAGGGGAGGCATTAACTCAAGTGCCTGCATCTGCTTCCCTACAAAACACAAAGTGCGTTCCTTCAATCCTTTAACCCTAACACTTGGCCCCAAGGTATATATATAATCACTCCAGTCAATGGTTACTCAGTCTAAAAAAACTTAGTGTCTACTACTCGGGGATTCAAATTGGGGCACTTGTACTCGTTAGTTTTTGCTTGGGAATCCGGATTTTCATCTTTTCTTGCATTTACAGATGGTCTGATGTGTCAGTAGGAGTTTTCCATTTGAAGTTTAGGTCTGAGTTTAGGTCTCAATGAATTTGCACTATTTCAACAAAAGTTGCGCAAAAAGTCCTCAACGAACAAACAGCCTAAGATGTTCCTAAGCTGGCAAGAAAATTGTGACACAATTGGAGAAGTCGCTAGTCGCACATCTAAGTGATAATATGGCAACCACTAGATACTTTGGAGACGGCACAAAAATGTCAACAAAAGTGCCACATGCTTATGGAAAGGCACAAAATAAAAGTCAGCTAAAAACAAAGGCACATGGTTGTACGACTCTCAAGGGGTGATTCCGGGAATATGAACTTGCGGACACAAAAACCCCTTGATGGATATAAAAAATGCGAGTACAACCAATATCATGTCATAGTCACAAACGAGCTAAAATAAGCTATGATTTATGATTACATAAATTTATGCACTCTCTAAAGAGGGGGAGTTATCACTAAGAGGCCGCCACTGGAAACAAAAGTCCAGATCCTTTAGTTCTCAGTAACTCCTCCTCCTCTTATGCTCTGCTACTAGTGATGAGTTATTATAACAGGTTTTCTCTGAGTTACCATAGTAATGATGTGTAACTGCCATCACCAAAAAACCATGAACCAACTGGATGCACTGCAACACCAATGACTAAGCCAAACATAGTGAGGATCACATGACCCTGCCAGGAGGTACAGGAAATGTGATGTGGACATGTGACCAGCGGCCATTTCTTCTGCGGACGAACCGCGCAGAGGAAATACGACATGAATTACAAGGGCCGTGGTAGATTTTAATTCTTCATTCAGGTCTATGTCACCAGTATTTTCGCTAAGGGAGGCAAAAATTTTTAAATAACAATAATTACACATGGCTTATATTTGGGTGCCAACTTGTTATGAATTATTGCTGATTTGCTGGAAACCCTCTTTCAATAACGTAATGAGCAGATCATACTATGGTGAGAAAGGATGACGCAAGGGCTTACCTGGTTGATCTCTATGGGAACTATACTCAAAATGCTTGGCTGTGGCAATGGAAACGTAACCTAGGTGCCAGGAGACACAAAATTGCCGATATAGGCAAAGTATCACAGTGTATTACATCAGGTATAAATAAAGATATAGAGCTGATGACTGGTTCGAAAAAAGTCTGTTGACTTTTAACCGTCAAACATTTTAGCTTTGGTTGACCTTTAATTAGTTCTTACCATCTCAACGAACCTAGTCTTTCAGATACGAATGTTAGGATCTCTTTGGAGTCTGTAAAGGAGTTATAAGATCACAATACAATGAAACATCACATCATTCCATGTCTGGAAGATTATCTACAAGTGGAGACATTTTGTTACAGAAAACTTGGCCAGGCACATGTCAGCTGATTCAAGACACAATTATGTGGAAAAAGTAGGGTACAAACCGAAAACATTTCCTAAATTGAACCTAACAGAAGCCCGTTCAACCAATAAGGTTCTGCATTAGCAGGACTATACAACAATTAGATATATTGGATTGTCTACTTTTACACTATTGTCAGTGGTGTGCACAACGGACTTTGGCAAAACACAAACAGGGGGGGGTCATGAGAGTAACTGCTCTGTAATTCCCATCAAATAGGGTTAAAAAAGATTTAAAGTTTAACTTAGTCCTTAGTGTAATTTATTTACTAAAGTGTCAAGGATCTGAGTCTTCCTGTTACCTATACTGAGTATTTGGTAAATAAGGTTTTAATGGTCTCACAGAATTTCACTCAAAGCATAAAAGCGTAAGAATTTATCCACCAAAATGTACAAGAAAAGGGCAAACGTCACAAAGTGAGAGTATGGAAGCATGAACTTTATTACTACTACCTTGGGTGCACCCAATTGCTCAGACATCAAGTAAGAAATCGTGAAACAAATGTTGTGCCATCTCTTCAAACAGATCCCATGACAGACTAACTGCATCAGTGGAAAGAGACAGAGGTTCGGACCTATTTCAGCTTCATAGAACTGTTACACAAAGGAAAAAAGAGCTTAAGACGACTAAAAAACGAGAAATATCATTCATCATAATATAATGTATAGATTCTGTGGACCATCCTGTGAATTATTACGATCTCTACTATAGGACGGAGACCAGGATAACAATACATAACGATGATGAAACGGATTATGTTAGAATGCCATATGGAATAAAAAACTACCTTTTAATTTGTGTAAAATAGTTTTGTTAAATATGTTAAGTTTTAGAAATATGGTGTTGATTTTTAATACATTTTTACGGGTCCGTCTTAAAATGTGGCCACCTGAATATCTAATAAAACCAAAAGGTTTGTAAAGTAATGATGTAGGATGAAGATAGTATATGTAGGTATTGGTGCCAGTGCACATCAGGGAGAATACTGCCAGACAATTAAAAGAAGTATGAAAATATTACACTTTATGATTCCGCTGTCAGATGAAAGGATTGTCGCAACATTTGTATTGGTGGTAGTTCCACACATAAGTGGAAGGACTGGCACAAAGGGTAGGCCATAACTTATTACAATTAGTTGCACAAAGTCTGACTGTAAACAGCCGCAACCCCCCACAACAATCGCGGACAGTCTGAGTGTAGTGATGAACTAGTGTATAAAGTAGACGTCACTCCAACATAATATTGTTTGCTTTTGGGAGATAGGCCCAACAAAACAAGGAAAGTTCTACGCACTTGTTATGGAAGTCCGGAGGATACAGGATTTACTGGCATTGTGAAGGCCAATCAGACACAATTATTTTGACCTTATTTTGAACCACACATATCCATTCAAGACAACTCAGAATTAAGAGTCCATTAGTAATGATTCATACTAAAGGATGAGGGTTCTCGAGTCCACAAGAGCTACATTATGAGACATGCAGGGGTTACATAGCACGGATTTTTATAAAACGCATTGTGAACACAATGGTCAGCATAAGCTAGCTATGTTAGAATATGTTGAATACAGTAGCCAAAAATTGTATCTTAGTCACAAAAAATAAAAGACCAATTTGGTAGGAATATTTCCTTTAAGTTATTTACACATTGGGGAAACATTTACTATAAGGGTCTTTTGGGCGCATTTCCGACGGGTTTCCCAAATATTGCCCTGAATTACACAGGGGTTTGGAGCCACTGTGATCGGATGTGCCACTCGGGCTGGCTGTCATGCGACAATAAAATCAGGGGGCGTGGCGTAGGACAATCGACTGTCACAAGACACGACTGACATGCAGCCGGGAAGAGAGATGGTGAACTCCGTGAGGAAATGCACGGGGGAAGCGGACCCATTGCAGGAATTGGAGGCACAATCTTAGTGAATAGGGGTTGGCGGTAGCTCGTGTAATGCTGTTCAGACGTTACGGTATCGGCTGGCGCAACAGGACGGGTAAGAAATGGGCCCCATGTTTCATTCTGCAGCATGTTCCAATGCATCCAAAATTATGCCATTTTCCTTCAAATCGAGCATGCTGAAAACAGGTTTTGTGTGGTTGCAAAGTTCCCAAGTGTTCTATCGTTTCCATGTTTCCAACATTGCAAAGTATAAATATAGCCAGGGGCGAACCAGCAGAGCTGGGGCCCATAGCAGACCTTTGATTGGGGCCCCCTTCTCTTCGCGACATTGTATACACAACAACATTACCCACAGCGAATCATTTTTACACACGTGTTTACACATTCATACATTTATTACAAACAAGTATATGCACATCATATACACACATATAGTATATAGACCATCAAATTTACAACATACACACATAATCTTACCAACATCTATACACACCACATCCAGTATATAGACATACACAAGAACAATAGCATAGACACACAAATTCAGTATATACAACACATACACCAAGAGATACACAGGCATTAATATACAACACAAGCCATTCCAGTATATAAGCACATACCACACAGAAATATGACACATATTGACCACATATCTGTATATACAACACATTACACACACATATAAGCATATACACACACATTTCAGTATCCAAAGAACATAATAAACAGACACAGGCATATAACAGACCTATCCAGATGATACAACACAATACACAACATATACAGACATATAGACAACACGCATCCATGTATATACAACTACCATACACACAGCAATATACGCAATTATATGCATACACCAAACTACATGCCAGTAGTACAACACAACACACCAGATATACAGCAATTATATACACACACATTCCAGGTAGATACAACACATTACACACAGATCTACAGTGTTATACAAACACATGTCCGGTATATACAACACATCAGCATATATGCACACACTTCAATGATATTACAACAACTAACCATATACAGCATATTGCACACAGATTTCCAGTAAGTGATCAAACCATATAACACATATACAGCACATATAAAACAACTCCAGGATTGCAACACATTACACACAGATATACGAGGCATTATACAACACATCCAGTATATGACAACAATACACACAGGATTAGACAGCATATATACACACAACCAGTATATATACAACAACATACACACAAGATTCTACAGCGTATATACACAAAACACATCGGTATATCACCAACACTACCAGCAATATGCACCACACATCCAGTATATACAACACATACAACATACAGAATAGATGACATATTCCAGTATATACAAACATATTAGACACATATACAGCCACATATACACACAAATCCCCAGTAATGCAACACATACACAACACGATATACAGAATATATACTCACAAATCCAGTCTATACACATACATCCACATAGACACTATGAAACACAACATCAGTATTTCCAGACACTGACCACACAAATATCACACACACCATCCAGTAACATACAACATACACACAGAATATTACCAGTTAAGTATATATATAGATATATGATATATATAGATATAACACACCCATGTCAGGATATACCATATACACATACCTATACAACATACATACACAGAACAAAATTTACATGCATTTACAGTTTTAAAATGTATTACTCTCATACTACCCACGGTTACATCGCCGTCGGCGGATGGAACAAGTTGGGGTTCGAGGAAGCAGCTGGTGGCGGCAGGTTCCACAGAGCAGACGAGTGTGGCGGGATACGACGGGTGACGGGGCGGACCGGGGGGAGGCTGAAGGCAGGAAGGCCACGAAGCGGCGAGAGGGCCGGGGCGAATGTAGAGGGCGGGTAAGAACGGTAGGAGCTGGGCGTGCCAGATGTCAGGTCTGTGGGCAGGCAACAGGTCTCCGCAGTAGAGGTTGTGGGGCGGCTTCCTGAAAGGGGGCCTGGGAGGAACATTCCGAATTATAATTTGTTAGGATTGTCCCCGGCCGTCCCACTAACCCTCTCGCCCAACTCATTATGCTGCCTGCATGGGCAAGTGGAGTAGATGGGACGGGCCCGGGGACCATCCATAACAAATGATAATTCGGATGTCGGGTCAGTTCCAATTATAGAGGTTTGCTCTGCCCGTCCATCACGGGGGCCCCCCATGAGCTGGGCCCCAGGTAGAAGTGCTAGTGCTGCTACGGTGGTTGTTACGCCACATGAATATAGCATCCTTCTAAATAAATGGAAAACAAATACAGAAAAAGAACAAAAAAAAATTATACAAAAAAGATTACATTTGGGAAAACTAATTGGTGCATCTATACGTTCTGTATTTTCGCACACAAGCTGTATTGTGTATAAGGTAAATACTACCATTGAATCATGACTATTACCTCAGTATCAGGGTAATTCAGCTATGACTTCCTGGTATTATCCTGTTGCATAGTGGTCTTATTCTAGGCCAGAGTCTAAATTACAGTTAGTTTCTGCCAAGTTTTGGTAAAACTATGGTAATTCTTGTGTTAAAAAATTTAAAAAAAAAGGGGGGGGGGGGGGGCCTATGACAAACAAAATGAGAGGAAAACGGACCCTTAAGTGAGGTTATGTCTCCATTAGTGATTTTCGTCTATGTGTTCCTACACAGTACCAATGACAACAGTCCCTGGTAGTTCCAGGATACAGCAAAAGGTACACTGTTTGTAATGATAGTAAAGGACTTACCTATAAGCCGAATATATCAAACGCACTGTAATAAATTACAGGACACAGTGAGATGCTTACATATAAAAATGTGAAAACTACAGCATTTATATGTATGGCCATTTTTCATTAGTCTTCAAGGTTTAGACACTTTGATTTTAAAAAATTTAAATTGTTAAAGGCAACTCAACTCCTTTTGCCAACTTTTACAAGGCACTGAGAACTTGTCCTCACACCTGCGTGCTCTTAGAGTGGGCATTGAACTTATTCATGGCACTTCAGAGCAGAATCCATTAGGAAACTGCACTTGTCGGGCCGTTTGTGTACAAACGGGCCCACCAGTTCAGGTGTGCGCTGGTGCGGAGCTTTTTTCGGTTGAGTGTTTTTAACCGCGGGTCGCGGTTTACACTTTTGACACTCGTAGTCGGTGGCAGGCCAGGTAACGCGTCTGGCGCTTACCGGGTGCGCGCGGCTACATAGGAAGTAATGAGAGCCGCCCGTATTTACTCAGAACCTGCCACGTACAAGAGGTAGGTTTCCTTTAAAGAAGTTTCAGATATTAAAAAAACATCACAGCTTTGTCCACAAACAAACTCTCCTCCCTCCAATGAAGTAGTGTTTGTATTTGCAGAGCACAGATATTGCTACAGCTGAACTGCAATTACGTGACCAAAACCACGGTCACAGTGTGTGTGCTTTATTTGGACGAAAGGAGCCTTGTTATAACTTTTGGACAACCCCTTTAAATCCAAGGGCAAAACAAGTCTTAATAGCTGTACATTTTAAGGAGACTTAAAGAGACACGGGTCCCAGATTTACCCATTTGAAATACCAACCCCCTCCAATTAGGGCAATGAAATATCTTCTAGACTCCTTCTTTGTGGAACAAACTTAGAGGTTTACTTAAAAAAAATCCTCCAAAGTTTCATATACACTGGAGCAGATGAAGGGAGGCTGAAATGAGTCACATAAGGGGCTGGAAGGATGTGGTCATTGCCTGGGGCACTATGCTGTACATACTGGGAAAACACATTACTTACCCGGTCCATTGCGCGTGTTTCCACGGCGGCTTCTCGACGAGCGTTAGGGGTCTGTCCGGCGATTCATGAAGTCACTGCACCAGGTGTCGCTGAATCTGGGGCTCTATCCGTTGTGGTTTTCTGACGGGCACGCCCCCCAATTTCCATCGCATGCATGCAGCGTACGATGCCGCACAAAACGTCGCCTGCGTGCGCAAAAAATCTGCCGGTGCAATTCAGGGAAAATCGGCGCATTTCGGAAATATTCGCGGTAACACGTTGGGAAAACGCGAACGGGCCCTAGTAAAGTGACCCACACGTGTTTGTGAGGGTTCAGAGACGAAATACAAATTCCATGACTTTTTCTTGAGTTTCTTGCCATCTCAGGTGCTGTAGCCCCAGGGGAAACAATGCAGATGACTTTGGAAGTGATTGATTTTAAGTTAAACGGACATTCACCACCATTGTCTTGGTGGCCAGACTGGCTAAGTGCACACCCCTTATAGCACGTGGATGACTGAGCCTTTTTAGATTTCTCAAGGGCCCTGTCAGCGCCAGAAAATAAGGTTATAAAAATATTGAAAAGAGCCGGAGCGTACTCAGGGTCGGTTGGCCTAGCGCCCCTGTTCCTCGCGACCTAAATTTATGCAAACCTGCTCATGGTTATGCCCCCCTCCCATGGTCTTTCTGCGTCAAGACAAACCGGGGGTGACGTGCACAGGAGCTGATAAGCAAATTCACATTTTCATTTCATGGTATATTCACTACTCCCCCTCAAACCATATTGCTAAATATAGGATGGACTTACACATTGGCGTGTACCGATTTCAATCTTCATATGTGAGCGACTCAGTATCACGGTAACCCGATGCGTGCTTCTACCCGAACTTCCGGTTAACTCTTCAATCCGCCCCTAGAGCTTAAATACGCAGCGCAACTGCTTTATCTGCATAATGTCCGTTGGACACCGAGCAGGCGACCACACCCCCTACAATCCCCATTGTAAGTTATTAACGTATTGTCTTCTTCTACCCTATCACCTATATCTACTGGCTGACCTAACAGTTAGATAAGAAAAAAACAAGATTGCTTTTGTCGTAGGATAGAATCGTTTGTTACTGAGCGATGGAATTAATATTATGAACACTTCTACAAAGTTGTGAGCCACACTAACTGTATATAAATCATGTATTTAAAGGGTATTGTGGATTTGTTACTTTTGATATTTTATATTATATTATGTTATACGTAGTGTTTGGTAAGGTATTATTATGATTTTAGATATATCCTAGTTTTATAGTAAGATTTCTAATGCTAAAGACCCGTATATCAGAATATTATTGTTAGTATATGTATATAGTAAAACATTGTCCAGCGGGAATTTAGTGTTTTACTTGCAGTCTCTACACTTATTTTTACCGTTCCAGTTGTACTGAGAAGGGATTGTTCCGCCCCAAAACACGTGTACTAGTGTGGAATCATAAAAAAACAAAATACATTGAGACCCTTCCCGGATCCCGCGCCGTGCCAGCTGACTTTTCTTTGGTTTCTGAAACCTTCTTGCACACTATTTCGAACATGGTTTGAGACCTTTCCGAGGGCAACACCAGCAAGCAGAAAGGGCAGCTTGGGAGGGAGATGATACAACTGATTTACTTTCCAAGGGAGCATGTTTTAGGGGGGTAAACATATACCCTGCCCCAACATACGTATCGTGCGTGACTACATGTTGATTTTCATCTTCCTAGACACACAATACACAAGGCGCAGTCTCTTGTTTTTGTCCTTTTTTGTTTTTTTCCTCTAATTAAAACCTAATAAATTGGTAGTCATGATCCTACTGACCCAAAGAAATAAATGGGAAGGTGTCATTTTGGTGTACAGTTTAAAGCGTATATTAAAGCAGAGCCACAAGAAAATGGCACCAATGCAATTTTTTGTGGGGAACCTGGCTGCAATATTAAATACCACGTTAGGAAGTATATTGTTAATTGAAAACAATAAAGATCACATATTAAAAAAAGTTAAAGGAGAAGAGCAAAAAAATTTAAAATGCAAAAACAAGAAAGTAATTGGCTGGAAAAGTAACCCTTTCAATGACCGTGACGTAATAGCCAACCGATCGCGGGGTGTTTCACCTCGACCGCGCGGAATGCTTGCTCAGAGGACTCGTGGCGCGCCGACCATCTTTTCGAGGATCTTCCGTCCGGACGTCATCGGGGAGCGGCGATCGTCTCACCTGGTAACTCGGGTCTCCACGAAGGACCGAGGCTACTTCGGGTTAACCCATGCATTACAAGTGCTGTCAAGCACATGTATGTATGAGTCGTAAAATCCCCATATACTGCCATAATGAGTATGGAGTATATGATGGATCGTGCAGACAATCCTAGGGTTAAAGTACCCTGGGAGCTGAAAAGTACTAAAAATAAAAAAAAAAAAGAGTTAAAAAAAAAAAATTATAATAAAAACCCTAAAAAACCAAATCACCCCTTTTCCCTAGAAATGATATAAATATAAATAAACAGTAAAAATCATAAAACATTAGTATCGCCGCGTCCGAAAAGCCATCGATTATAAAAATAAGGATAACGGTTTTTCACTGCGTTAATCCCGTAACGGAAAATCGCGCCCAAGTCGAAAATGGCACTTTTGTAATTTAAAAAAAATGTAGAAAATTCTATAAAAAGTGGATCACCAAGGTCGAAACCGTCATAAAAATTGATAACCATGTAAACGTCATCAAAATCCGCAAAAAATACACACCACCCACAGACAGTACACCAAAGTATAAAAAAGTTTTAGCGCCAGAATAGATGGCAAAATCCCCCCAAAAAATTTTTGAACAGGAGTTTAAATTTTTTTTAAATGTTATGAAAACATTATAAAACCTATACAATTTGGTATCCACCGTAATTGCACAGACCCAAAGATAAAGATAGGACATGATATTGGGGCGCACAGGAAATCCGTAGATCCAAGCCCACAAGAAAATGGCGGAAATTGTTTTTACCAATTCACCGCATTTTGGAATTTGTTTCCCGCTTTCCTAGTACACTGCATGGAATTCAATTACCATCACTATGAAGTGCAATTTGTTACGCAGAAAAAAATAAGCCATCACAAGTCTGTACATGGAAAAATAAAAAAGTTATGGATTTTTGATAATGGGGAGTAAAAATGAAAATGAAAAAAAAACAAAAAAGGGGCCAGGTCCTGAAAGGGTTAAACTCTATAACAAATTGTATAACAAACAATGGTAAATTACCGTTTCTATTATTACATGTTTATTCAGGATAAGTGGTGAAACTGAGAACCTGCGCAGCAAGTGTAGAGCAACCAGCCAAGTGCAGAGGGCTTATTTAACAATCCCATTACCCTTCTGGATCATTAGCATAATTTTAAACGTTGATTTTAGAACGAAGGAGCATAGATAACACATACAAGATGATTACATAGCTACAAGTGCCTGGATCCATGAGTAACTGCCCCTGGTTTATTGTGATTTATTTTTTTAGGCAGTTTTAACGTGGTGAGAAAGTGAATATTAGATTTATATGAGTAACCCAATTTTATTTATCTTTAGAAAGTAGGTCTAATCTAAACTAAAGATATTTGTGTAATCATTATATACCATATACCATGAAGTTTAATTGTTGGTGATTTCATGCTACTTTTTAGCATAATGCTGACTTCTACAAACTGCCTTTCAATTTGTCATAAAGCATTGACAAGAAATAAAAAGTTGAGGGCCATGGAAACTTCCTTTAAAAGATAGAAAATTTTAGCATCAGCTTTTACACCACTACTACCAGCACTTCAGGTTACGGTATGAAATATCTTTCCAGATTCCTCACGTGCAATCTCGTGTTTAAAGGACATCTAGCCTCTATTTTCTTTAGCAGCACACAATAAGACTTAAAAAAACAATAAATTTAAGCGAGGTGGGATTGACATTGGCACGCAGCCTGTAACGACTATGAAGTTGGAAGACCAGTAGCGGTTTTCGCAAAATTAGTCCAAATTCTATCCCCAAAGTTCTGATGCGGGGTGGGATCAGTCTAACAAACAAGTTGAGATGGTAATCCAAAAACATATAACATTTCTGGATGACACATTTGATTCCATATGGCAAGTGTAGACTAGCTGTCCTTCTGATCTTTGTTAGGACATGTGGAGAGGAAAAACATGTAGATTTCCTAAAGTTGAGACTTTGAAGGCAAAGAACATAATAACAAAATCTGCCCTAAATCAAGAAGGAATTTGACTTGATCTTAATTTGAGGACCCGGAAGTAGTTACATTTCTTGAGAATGTCTTAAAAGATGGTACTTCTGGGTAAGAAAACCTGGCATTGATCTGGAGACCAAAATTCACCAATATCCCTTGTACTAGGGCACTCAGGAAAGGGCATTAAAACACTGAGGCCACAAGTCTTGCTGGGACCACAGCGACAAAGAATAGCATTTCACAGAGAGCCATTGATAGGAACATCAGCATCAACTCAAAAAGAGGACCAGAAAGTTTTAGAAACAGTTAGATTCCTGTATTCTCTGGAGATTGAAAATTGGGTGGTCAAGTGCTTAAAGGGGTTATCCAAGTTTAGGAATAGTTTAGGGCGAGGGCTGGGGCTGGGCTATTAAAAATAAAAAAATGGTAATACCTCCTCTGTGCTCTGATGTCCCGTGCCACTGCCGTCTGATCTGTGCGCGGTTTGTTTACAAAGGCGCACAGGGAGCTTCCTGTACGCCGTCCTTCTGTGCTTGTCGTCACAGAGACATCGGGGAACTGATCAGACGGAAGCCGCTTGCACAGGACATCAGCGCACCGGAGGACGGGGATATACATAATTATTTTGAAATGAGTCCCGTCCCAGCCTGTGCCTAAGATACGTCTTAAACCTGGAAACCCCTTTAAGAGGTCTACAGGATATTGACTTTAGGCAACCTTGTCAATTCTCCATGAAGAAGCTGCAGAACAGCACTCAAGGTTGTTGGTTCTCAAGACACCAGGAAATGAAGATAAGGAGGTATACAGATTTGGGCATTACTAGTGGGAAGATCTTTCGCAGCAGCCAGGCAGGTATCGTGACTTCACATGCAACTCAGATGTTGGCTGTCCATCTCCAGGTCGACAGCTTCAACGTTATGAAAGGGGGTTTAGAGGGCTGAAAGTCCCAGAATTGCTCTTTCAAAAGGGACCACTCAAGTACTGGACTGAAAGGTTATGGACCAACAACAGCCGCACAGACCTGCTCATTAACCCTTGTGAGCTGGGGATGCTGGTACACAACTTGTACTGCATAACCACAACCACAGTGCCCAACTAACTTATCAACCACTAGTTCAGGGATGCAGGTTACTATCACACTGGTCTAAACAAAAAGGCAGCAGACCACTTGACTGTTACCATGACTGGCAGAGAGACTCCTGTCCTGCATGTGCCATGTTCACTGTGTCACTTTTCTTACACCTCCATCCAGTGCAAACATTCCCTCATTGTCCAGAACTGACACCCATACCAGCGTGAGCCGGGGGAGGAAGGGTCATTCTATCGTCGCCACACCTTCGCCACTCAGGGCACGCTGATACATGCAGTGGATCTCTCATAGAGGAAGAAAAAGGGGCTAGTGAGCCCATGTGCACAACCATAGCCCAGGAGTAGACACACCACGCAGACAGAGGACACCTCTTCACGCAGTATATACAGCCAGGACAAAGGGGGTGTGGGCCACAGAGACCCAGAAAACAAAGAACTGGTTCTTTCTAATCATAACCTAAAGAAATAAAAGATCAAGGGGATTGTTCTTGCTCGTCTCTTTATGGTGGACATCGCTTTGATTGGTCCTTTGCTTTCAAATCGTGTTCTATGATTGTACGTACCTAGGGGGCACCTAGGGTTCCGCTGTGATTGCCTGAAGGCGGTAAAGTGGTAGCTAATCATAAAGCTAATTCGATGAACTGGTACCTTATAAACAGTTCATGGGATGTTCGTTCACCACTGTGTCGTCTCAATGTTATCCCACCTCCCATGCACAAAATATGGGCAGATGTAAATTGCAGTCAGAGTGGCACGATGCAAGAGGGACCTGTGGCATCTCAGGGTCACAGGCGGACAAGTACATTGTTTTGAACACTAATTTTGATGTATAACAGAAGGTTGATTCTTATGTGCAGGTGACTCTCACATGACAACAAGTAGGGCATTCATTCAGTGAGTCATTTTTTACAATAACCAGTGTTGCAAGATTGCTTACATTGTGTTTATGTAACAGCCAACAAAAATGATGGTTCAGCTTTGGAAATAATGAAGCTTTGATTTTGTTGTGATTCTAAGTATCATAGAACGGAATATTTTTAAAATATTTTTTCACGCTTGTCTTAGCATGCCAAAAGTAGCAGTGTCTGTGGGAACCTCAGTGTATAAACAATTCACTAAGGGGTGATGTGCTTTTGAAAGTTTTCAAAGAACTTTTCATGTTGTTATTTATCTCTATGTTCTGCAGCAGATCTCTGGCCCCAAGATCAGATGTCAGGGACCATCTTTGAACTAGCGCAACATGTATATGGGATAACAAAAAACTGACTAGATCATCATATAAACTGAACCAAAATATAAATACTGTCCTACAAGCAAAGATCAAAGACCTTATCATCTCAACATTATGTATCATGCAGAATATTTTAGGGATTTTATCTAAATCTTCTACAGTATTTTTGTTTTTCTCTTCCATTTTAAAAGCTAAATATCGTGATAGGGACAAAGACAAGTCCTGATGGGCCCATTGGGGGTTATTCTCTATACGCTGCTGCACGTGCACAGTGGCACTACCTCCCCATTTTTTTGCCAATTTCACCACATTTGCAATTTTTTTTACAGTTTCCCAGTACATGGCATGGAATAATAAATAATGTCACTGAGAAATAAAATTTGTTATGCAGAAAATAAACCCTTACTCAACTCTGTACACGGAAAATTGAAAAAGTTATAGATTTTTGAAGGTGGGGAACGAAAAATGAACGAAAAAACGCTGCATCCTTAGAGGAGTTGACCACTTTCAGTAAGCAATTGATATTATTTGTGTAAGGAAAAGTTAGACAATTTTTCAATATACTTTCTGTATCTTGTGGTTTTCTAGATCTCTGCTTGCTGTACTTCTATAGAAAGCTTCTCTATTTACTTCCAGTGGATAGAATCTGTCCATATCACAGTTAGTAATAGGAGTTGTGTGATAATAATGGCTCATACACCTGTGTGTCCATCGCATCACCATGGACAGATTCTATCCACTGGAAGTAAACATAGAAGTTTTCTATGGAATGACAGCAAGCAGAGATCTAGAAAATGGTGAGGAACTGATACAGAAACTCTATTGGAAAGTTGTATAACCTTTCCTTACACAAACAATATCAATTATTTGCTAAAAGTGGAAACCCCTTTAGAGGGCCCTATCTTCAGGAGCCCTTTATCTGGCACCCCCATGTCCTCATGGAGAATATTGTACATATTGCCAAAATGATTTTATCGTAAAACTGTCTTTTTCTGTATGCAGAGTGGCCAGTGCAGGGGTGATGTTTTCTCAGGGCATTAATGTTAAGAATGGTATAAAAATTACCGAGATTTCTGCTGGTGGCTGGGCTGTGGTTAGGGTTGTGAGTGCTCGCACTCCACACCTACCTACCAATAAGAAGATGCTGAAAACCTTTACAAGAACTGATGACAATATCCCCACACTCTGGCGTCCCCGCGTCTGGCTCTCTAACCCTATGGATATAACAGTACATAAGCTAAGAGCTGTCTCACAGTATAAGGTTACTCAGTGAATACAATACTGATCTGACACAGAAAGAAGTAGGATCTAGTAGCCACAGGTAACATGTTTCTCCTTCACATCCAGAATTGTCATAAATTCTAGCTCCTGGCAGCAGAACTCCTTCACTGCGCCCCTAAAAATACCAAAGTTACTTACAGTCACCTGGATAACAGATATTTTCCACACTGTGCTGCTAAAGAATCTATTTAACAAAACTAGTCTGTGCCCCCAGAATATATAAAAAATTACATTACTACCCCCAATTAAATTACTATACTACAGGTCTACTACTAGTTAATTAATTACCTAATATATTGTTCCCCTGTGAATTACATTATTTATGGCCACTCTTAATTAATTAATTTACCTATTTATGACCCTTCAAATTATTTTATACAGTGCCCCTACTAAAGCATGTGTTATATAACAATCTCCCTATTCTTTTTATACACAGTGCTGCCTTATCAACTATTTGATTACCCATGTCCTAATCATTATTATACATATACTACCCCTTTATTATACATTTATACAATGAGCCTCCTATTTATTAATTTTCTCATAGTTCCCTCACATTATTTGATTCTATTATTATATAAAGCCCCCAAATTATTAAAGGGAATCTTATCAGGGAAGATTACCCTAGTAAGCCAGCAGCAGTACCTTGTGCAGCATGTAATCTGCTTTCCTTATAACCATTGCCGAGTGCTGCTCCAGCTTGGAAAAAATTAACTTTATATCTGTGTGGTAAGGAGCATCACCTAGTCAAGGAGACAGGACAGTTTGAAAGTAGAGAAGTCACAATGGAGGGGGGTGCCAAGACTGACTTTGGCATTTAGATGGCGCCTCCCTGACTATGTGATGCTCCTTAAAGGGATTTTGCCACCAAACAAGTTAGGCGGGGGTCTCAGTGATGAGATTTCCACAAATCATTACAATGAGAGGTCTGATGTAGCACAGTCAAACCCTTCCCAAGATGCTCTCTGAGATAAACGGAGCAGCAGGGCATGTATGTTGGGACAGCCCGACAAGGGGGTTTTTAATAATATTTAATTTTTTCCAGCCGTTTTCCACGCTTTGATATAAGAAAAGTGGATCACATGCTGCACACGGCACTGGGAAACCCCCTGCATATTGCATCCCAAGCATATAATATACTGTGTCACCTCTATGCATTTTCCAAACTAGGTCCCCAAATAACCTGATGATTTTCAGTACTGGGTCCCCTGGAATTATATACACTGAGCCCTCAGCAATTATATATACTGGAATTATATTAATCTTTTATTCTGGGCCCCCTCATTAATTATACACACTATCCCCCTCCATGAATTTTTATACTGGGCTTCCTCAATACACACACTGCCCCCCATGAATTTTGCATAGGGCCCCATCATTTTACACACTGCCCCCTTCATGAGTTTTACATAGGGCTGCCTCATTTAACACACTGCTCCCTTCATAAATTTTACATTGGGCCCCCTTCATACATACTGCCCCCCATCATTATAGATGCTAACCCATCACCCCCCTCCCCAATTTTACATTGGGTCCCCTCATACACATTCCCCCCAAATAAATATTACATTGGGACCCCTCATACACACTGACCCCCCTCATTCTACACACTGACTCCCCCTCATTATACACACTGCCACCCCCTCATTATACACACTGACCCCCCTCATTGTACACACTGACCCCCACATGAATATTAAATTTGGCCCCCTCATACACACTCACTCCCCCTCATTATGCACACTGCCACCCTGTCATTATACACACTGCCCCCCCCCCCGCTCATTATACACACTGCCAACCCCTCATTATACACACTGCCCCCCCTCATTATAAACTCTGATCACCCCTCATTATACACACTAACCACCCCTCATGAATTTTACACACTGAGCCCCCCATTTATTTTACACAGTGCCTCTTTATTTTGCACATTGCCCCCCTCCGAATTTCACACAGGATGCCATCTTTATTTATACTGAACCTGCTCCCCATTCTTCTCCCTGTTAGGGCTTCTGAACATGACCATGTGCAGTATGTGGGCCGCAAACAACAGGCCATGTGCCATTTTTTGTGGCCCGTGAGAAATTGGCGATTGAGCTCAGCTGCCGAGGTCCATTAAAAATGTCATTTCTCTTTTCCCAAGTCTTATATAACCATTGACTCATGAGAATCAATGCAGTGGAGACTACTGAACTGCAGGTCATTTTTCAGGTGCATCCATGCATTTATTAATCATGCATCTAGTCCTCACTTTCACCAAATACGGTTACTGTTCTCAGGGAATACAATGTATACTGTGTAACACATACCACTAAAGTCAATAACATGTTTCCAAAAACTGGGATTGGCTATTTCCCAGTGCACCTCAGGCAGACGCATATGTTTACTTTACTTGGTGGAGCCACCCAAATAGACATGGAGACTACATGATGCAGGAGATTACCAGAATATATTACTCATTGGCCCATTATTGAATTTATTCTCTCAATTACTTTTTAAGCTCTGTAGTAGATGATGGAAGTCTTGAGCATAAATTATAAAATATACGAGGAATGAAGAATTCTAATAAGGTTAAAACTTTGAGAAGATAAGACTGGACGTAGAGCTCTGTAAACACTGTTGCCACAGAAACAAGAGGACAACTCTGCACATTGTGTGGGAATGCTTTCAGTTGCTGAGGGGTTAATAGGGAACTATTTGCGGGTGGGATGAGTTAATGTAGCAACTTTGATCTCTAGGTTCACAGACAAACACACCCCTCCCAGCTCATAACAAGTGCTTGTATTTGCCACTCCCTTGCAGGCAGAAACAATGGCCTTATTGCTGTGTCCAGTGCAGAATCCAGTGGAAACGGTTCAATAGTGCAAAGTATGTTCCTAGTGTGCACAAAGGTGAAAGCTTCAGATAGAAGACTTGGTCTCTCAATGCTATCGAATGCTGCAGGCGGCTTGTCAGAATTTTTTTCAGTGTTATTTGTAATCACTACTTACACTACTTACTATTATGATACATGAATTGCTTTTTATGTATGTCAATCAACCAGAAAAATTTATACTAAAAGAGTCTGCCAAAGGTTTGGCCAACCAAAACTGCTGATAGTGTTATACATGAGCCCTTGTGGGTATGTTGTTAATGGCATCACAATTAAATTGGTTTGTATCCTTAAACTGCTGTGCATATAGGTCCCTGCACAGCCTGCTCTGAGTAACTGCTGTGGTTTTCAACAAGTTTTTACTCAGAGAAGAGGGCTCAATAAAGGCAGATACAAACACAGCATTGTAAGGACATGCCTCCATTGCACTTGGTGAAATTACAATCCTGAAAAATAAATCTATTTACTGCACATAATGAAATACACAAAGGTATTATTATTGAACAGCTTTACATGGACACCATTTGTAGTATTGAATAGTCAAATCTGCTAACAAAATTCCTTTAAAATGTCTTTTGCACATTAATAAAATTAACACACCAGTACAACATATATTAATATGACACACACTGCACATTGTGCTCATATTCCAAGCTAAGAAGGTCATAAGAGGAGTTATGGAAGCATAAAACAGTGCACAGTTTTCCATAACTGCTGAATTTTTCAGAACACCCTAATACACTGCAATGCACAATGTGGTCTTTTGTTTGCTGCCACTTACGTGCCGATGACTGTTGAAAAAATTGCCTGGGTCACAAAATTGAGCAGGAATAGGACCTGTTCTATAATTTGCAGCTTAGGCAATTGGCTCATGCATGAGGCAGTGGAAACAGTTGTGTTTGTGACCCCATAAAAAGACAAGAGATGTGTGCTAGACTTCTAAAAACCATGTTGGTGTGCATAAGTCATAACCTAAAGGGCACCTACCACCACGATTCTACCTATAAAGGTAGATCGGGTGGTAGGTGGATGAATGGGACGTGAGGATAGCCCTTTTTGGGCTAATCCTCACGTCCCGGCTATCTTTTAGTAAACTTTATTGCTTGCATATGCAAATTTTTTTAAGCGGCTACTGGGGCGTGGAGTAGCCGGACATGAGGCTACTAGTCGCGGCTACTCCACGCCCCAGTAGCCTCGTTCCTCTGTCTACCCGGCCTCGGAGCTACGGCTGCGCACCTGCAGGCCTGCGTTCTGCGCATGCGCAGAACGCAGGGTATTCGGACGAGGGCGCGCAGCTTGGTAGGCAAAGGAACGAGGCTACTGGGGTGTGGAGTAGCCGTGACTTCTAGCCTCATGGAAAAAGCTAAACTGTCGGGGAGATTTATGTCCCATAATGAATCTCCCTGATTAACTGAACAGTGGGGGAATTCGTGATGCCTCCATCAACAGTTTCCTGGAAGAGAAGGTACACAAATCTCCCCATTCCTGAGTTTTTTGGCTTTCTCCTAACCATATCTCACTATGGGCATGTCAGGGCAGAGAGCAGGCCGGGTGGGGGTGGAGGAGACAGTATGGGAAAAAGGAAACATAGCACAAAAAAATGGCATATCAACCCTAGTTTGTAAATATGCAAATACATTTTCCAGGATGGGATTAGGAAAACCACACATCTTTTAGCTAGGCTTCTTGAAAGTCATGCTTGATGTCTAAGTCATGCTTGATATCAAGGGAGCTGCCTTACAAGGTAGCTAAAAGATGCATGGGTTTCCTTATTCCATGCTGGATATTTTCCCAGAATCCCATAGTGGTACGTCAATGACTATTCTTCACACTCCTACACGGCTGCCTTAATTGGCAAAGTCTTCATAAGGAGAATTCTACCCGATACTAGTGTGTACTAATGATACACATTAATAGATATTTATTCTACTCCTGTAATGCTAAGATTTTCCCAAATTTTAAATTCTAAACAGTGGTTAGGAGGAAATATATCACTCCTTAAACAAAATGAAAAAAACAGAATGTGACATTGTACTGTATATATCAATACTGTTGGGTTAGCACTGTTGCCTTCTAGCTAAGTAGTTAGCGTGATCAGCCCGTAATCACAGATTAAAGTGCAGAGTCCTGTGTCTAGGGCTGACCAGACTGAAGAAACAGTGTTTCTGCAGTGTGGTCATATGGATGCAAGGAATATTGATTATATGGATGCCAGGAATACCTGCCTCCTAACACCTAAAGCTAAAGTTGCATTTTTTACAGGAAAAATGAGTTCTACTACAACTGTCAACAAAGTAGACACCAAAAGCTTTGAGCCTTGCATCTGGGATTCAGGCTGACCATGACTGCTTATATTCTCAACAGAGCACACACTGTGCCCATCCAACTCTAAACTTGTTGGGGATACTAAAGGCACATTATATTTTGGGGTCACTGAAGTAGACATTAATTTGGTGGATACCACTATGGGAGCATTACTTTTGTGGTGGGATTCTAAAAGGACATACATATGAAGACCACTAAGGGAATTATACAGTGCGGGGCCACTAAAGGAGCAAGATTGTGTGGGAATCACTAAGTAGGCATTATACTCATTGAGGGCCATTGTGGTCATATTATACCATTTGAGGGCTAAAAAAGGTATTATCCAAAGACAAGAATGATTACTGTATGAAGGTATAAAGTGATGTCATGAAAGCAGACATCCAAGATCGGGGCTGGTAACAGTCTTAAAATTACTAGACTATTCCATTTGGGTAAATGGACCCAGGGGTGAGGCACCGCTGCGCACATTTGCACTTATGCTGTGAGTGAATGATGACATATTAGTTGTAGCACATCATAGTATGGTTTTCGGGAATGATTATATTTCTTTCTAATAAATACTAGACGTTTGCACAACCAATAAATAGAAATGTTAAGTTGGCGTGCCATCTGCACTACGTGACTTATACTTTAAGTTGACTGTATGGTATCGTCAACATAAAAAACAGTGGCCTATACATTCTGTAATGTGTAAAATATTAATTGTAATGTAGAATGTAGTTTTCTGTGTCTAATGACTTTCTTTGGTGGTAAATTAGGCAGAATTGACCCAACAATACATACGCTTGTGAGCAATGCCTAATACAGGTGAGGCAGCTGTGACTGTGTCAGATAGTCAGTGATGTGGGGACAGATTACAGAAGCCGGATTTGTAAATTGCAGGAAATAGTTATACCATAATGTACTGAATCACGAGGGGGTGAAAATAGATTGCAGGAAGATGTAAATTTGGGTGTGTAAATTGGGATTTTTATTGTATTTCAAAGACATGGGAGTAACTAGAATTCTTAGCAACACTTTAATGAGGAATAGTGACAAACCCGGTACTGCTAAATTTAAAATATAAAGAAAAAAAGAACATCAAATTTAAAGGGGTTGTCCACTTTCAGCAAATATTTCATATTGTTTGTGTAATGAAAAGTTATACAATTTTCCACTATATTTTCTGTATCAATTCCTCACAGTTTTCTAGATCTCTGCTTGCTGTCCTGCTATAAAAGCTTCTATTTTTACTTCCACTGCATAGAAATCTGTCCATGTTATGTGATGCAGGTGCAGTAGCCGTTATTATCACACAGCTCCTATTATTCTCTTGGTGATAATAATGGCTTGTTCACCTGCATGTCCATCGCATCACATGGACAGATTTCTATCCACTGGAAGTAAACAAAGAAGCTTCTAGAGCACAACAGCAAGCAGAGATCTAGAAACTATGAGGAATTGATGCAGAAAGTATATCAATATATCAATTATTTGCTGAAAGTGGACAACCCCTTTAATTGCTTATTTCAGTCTATGAGTGTACTGGAGCATATAGCGACGCATGTGCCGCACTATGGTCCGACAGTGATGATCGGTAGAATGGGTTAACCCCATACCCCAATTTTGAGCCAAGATGTCTAGGCACTTTTTGTCAATTTTTCAAAAGCATCATATTCTTATGAGGTCTTGTTTTTTTGGTTTGACTTGTAACTTTATGAATTTTAATAATAACCCTTAATTGGGGAGAAATGCAAAAAATGCAAGTAATGCTTTACTTAATGTCAGATTTTGGAAATTTTCAGGATTTGCGCCGTGGTGACAGCTATTTAGAAGGGGATTATGTCGCAGGCAATTGGATTTTGGCGCAATCGCGTTGGATTTCATGCGGCAGAAATTTGGGGCGGGCCGTCAGGCGCTCCAACAGTTTCGGACTGAGCGCGGGATTGTGTCGCAAGATACAAGATACGCACTTACATACACCGGGAAGAACTCCGGCGGACCTGATTGGGGAAGCGACACATGCAGGAAATTGGGCGCAAGTGAATCCACTGCCAAGATCAGATTGTAATCCACATGTAATCTACTACTAAAATGTTGGTTTACTATCTAAAGTTTACCAACCAGGCCCTTGATCCAAATCTGGATGCCCTTCAGGCTCTTTAAGGCCTTCAATAAAGACTAAATAATAGGCATTCTGAGCAGGTGTAGAAAGTATAGGATGTATGTCTCTGCGTGAAGTAAGGATTGTCTGTGAAATATTTTGTATGCTTTCTCTTGTGCTACGGTCGCATATTAAATAACTGATCTCAAAAGGCTTATCTTTTCAAGAAAAGATTTTCCACAACACATTTTCAGTTCCTTTTCTTTGAGAAGACCAGTGTTAGCTTTGCTTTGCCCATGAAAGGACAGTATATATTCCATTAGATATGGCAGAATTAGAGGATATACAATTCAACTGTGAATAATGCAAAGTTATATAAAAGATGAGCAGTATACTTGAACTATTTTGTAGTATATGAATGAATGGTAAAGATACTGGACAGCTCCTTTTTTTGTACAGTTCAATCTTTTATTAAGGCTGCATTCACACTACAGTATGGGGGACGTATATACGGCCGACGTATATGCGGCCGATATACGTCCACCATACACTTCTATGGGCTCGCGGTGCCCTACGGGAGCGGTACGGTGCAGCACATGTGCGGCACCGTACCACTCCGTAGCCCGGGAAAAGATAAGACATGTCCTATCTTTTCCCGTATTACGGCGCCGCGGCCATATGTCTCTATGGAAAGGGGCGGGGGTGAGCGGCACTCACCTCCTCCTCCTCTCCCCGCGCTGCCGTGTGCCCGCCGCAGTGTGCATGTAGCCTAAGACTGTTTTCATCTAATTTGCATGAGGACAGACAAGGTGTTTGCATTGTCCCCTCTCTTCATTGAAATGCAATTGCTCACTTGGCCTAATGTCCCTTAGTTTATGGTGGTTTTGTAATAGATAGTTGTCAGCTTAACAAGTGCGGATGGCAAGCTTAACATCAGAAACAAGGAGCATCAAATCAATTACTGAATCCGCTATAACTCTCTATGTGTATGGGATTTTTGGTCTGATTAACCTTGGAATAAGGAAACCCTTTATTATGTTGATAGGAAAACAGCTTTGCTTCCTTCTGTAATGCAAGTTTTCTTTTCACCAACAGGATCTGGTATAAGGGAAGTTCATTAGTCATCTGTTTGTACTGACTAAAGTCATATTCCATTAGCACAGCATCATGTAATGAAGATTAAATGGAACCGAACCACATATCACAGCATGATGCTTTGACTTTGAAAAATATATATGCAATATGTTTTCTTTTTGTTCCCAAGATCTTTCCTTTATTGTACAAGACAAATAACACTTAGGGCACATTCACATGGCCGTCTGCGGGGATGTACATGCGGCCGCATGTATGTCCCCATAGACGGCAATAGCGGCACGGCGCAGATGCGGTGCCACACATGTGTGCCACCGATGCGGGCCTCACACCGCAAAAAGATAGAGCATACCGCCGTGTGAATGTACCCTTAGGTAATTTTACTCTCTCAATACCACAACTACTTCACTGACCATAATAACAAATGTACCTGTGTAAAGATAATTTCCTATATATGTAGCCATATATGTTCCCTTAGAGATGATATAGCTGTCTTAGGATATGACCTGGATTCAGCATTCATTACCAAAGGACGGCTGTGGGACATGCCCAAACTCTTCAGCAGTGATGGTTGTATCCAAGGACAGCTTGTTTCTAAGGGACAATATGACTACATTTATGGGAAATTGTCTTCACACAGGTACATTTTACTTATACAATTAAAGAAATGTATCTAAATGCAGATGAATAAAATTAATTGTGATTGTTTACTTGGTAATACCCCTTTAAAATAACACCTCCTTACAGTAAATTGTTGAGAATGCCACAGAAAACTTAAAGGGGTATTCCAGGAATCAGCATAATTCATATACAAGTGGGCACTCAAAATATAAGCTAATGTGTAATTAGTTGTTATTTAAAATTTTGCTCCCCTTAGCAGAAAATGCTGATGACATACACAGTGATGAAGAATTTAAATGCTACTGGCCCTTTAATCAGTCCGTTAATTTCCTCCGCGCGGTCCGTTGCAGGACAGAAGATGGCTGCTAGTCACATGTCCACATCACATGTCCTGCCCCTGCCTGGGCAGGGTCATGTGACCACCACTATGTTAGGCTGTAGTCGGTTGGTTGCACTGCATCCACTATGGCCAGTGTTTGGGTGATGACAGTTACACATCATTACTATGGTAACAGAGCAAGAAAACCTGTTACATCATCACATGGAGCAGAGCATAAGAGGGAGGAGGAGTTACTGAGAACTAAAGGATCATGGAACTTGTAGTTTCCAGTGGCGGCCATCTTAGTGATAACTCCACCTACTTTAGAGAGGCCATAAATTTAGTAAATCATAAAATCAAATTATTTAAGCTCCGTTTTGTGACTAATGACATTGAGTATTGTTGCATTCATTTATTTATATCATCATGGGTTTATGTGTCAGATGTTCATATTCCCGGAATACCCCTTTAATGGCTCTGTGTGAATTCAGTGTTCAAGCATTCACTAACAATAAGACTTCCAAGTTTACAGATCTAATCAGAATGAAACAAATCATTTTTATTGATGGAAATTTATAGAAATTATTTAATTCTCTTCACATGTTCTTATAAAAACTCATCATAATTTAGTCCCCCTTGTATTGGGGCTAGGTCCATCATGCACTGTCATGATTCCCTATTCGTTTTCATTAGCTCTGTGAGTGCAACAGGTGCATGGATATATTTAGCACTGTACAGGCCATTAACATGTAAAAAGTATATCACAGTGGAACGAATAATAGTTATTACATTTATATATAACTATTTTCTTTTACTATCTATACAGCAATTCTGAAAATAACTCCTTTAGACTACATTTGCCCCTTGTTTTGGACATTCTTTTCACCATATGTACTATAAATTCTTCCAATATATGCATTTTATATACCCATAGACTATTATTAGCCAAACTTAAGTGTCCTATAGGCTGCTGTCTTATTTGCATTATTTTGCTTTAGTATTCATAATCCTAAATACAAAATTTCACATTTAATTGTTCACATTTGTCTTGTTTTTGCAGTTATACAACATATAAATTGAGTGTAAACGAATCCATGATCATAAAATATATTTTCATACAAGACATAAGGTTTTAATGTAAATCTTATCCATAGCTGTGTTCCTTCTTATTGCTAATGACATTGTTCCTTTCATTAGTTAATTAAATGGGCACATGGGAACTTTAGTGGTGGAAGCAAAGCAGCATGTTTCGACTATCACACAATAGCAAGAATGTGTTACATGATAAAGGACTGGATGAAAGGCAGGAAATGGAGGTTGTACAGTGATGTCCATCTTTAGCTTACACTTGTTGCTCATAACAAGTGCACACACAATACCTACAGAAAGACTGACGAGCAGTGCAAATGTGTTTATGTAACATATAAGGTAATAAAATATGCACACAATGTTATAAACTATAATATGACTCCCAAAAATAACTGGTAAAAAGCCATTAAATGTACAAAGAGTGTTCCATTTCACCATTGTCTCATCTGAAGAAGAATGTGTAACAAGACGATGATCAAGAACGTAAAAGACAAATTTCTGGTCATTAACTTAGACTTTTCCTCTGTGATGATGTCATGTATTCAGCTGTCAGATACCACTGACATAATCCACATTAATAATCAACCAGTCAGTTAAACAATAAGGCGACTTAGGCTTTGTGCTGGACTCATGGAAGCCCAGTTTCATCTGGTTTATTCAGCTTTTGTCCTTTAACCTTAGATGGGGGTTGGGATGGAATAGAGATTGGCAAGCATTGTGTTCAGACAACTGTGCATCTCAATATCTGGCTGGATGAATTACACACATTTTAAACATATGTGGAAAAACTGAATATACTTGTATGTTTAAGTCAGCTGTGTGTAAAAATCAACATAGCTTTGCATCCGTTAATATAAGGCAGTGGTAGGTCATGCAATGTTATGTTTTTTGAAAGCAAGTCATCCTAAATCAATGGTTTAAGGCTCATAAATGTATTTTAGCATGTAATCATTGCACAGACCCTATCAATGAATGTCAATAAATACCAATAAAGACACCAGCTACAATCAAATATAATCCCTATACCAACCAAAGGATGAATACCAAAAAACAGTATACAGGATCAAAATCATACCCCTACCAATTCATAAATATCATATAAGTCAGTTTATTTGTTCAAGCTTTATTTCTACACAAAATGACACTCAAATGGACTAAAACACGAATTGAAACCACAGAAACAACAAGAAAATGAGTGGTGGTGTAATAACTGTACATCCCACAGTGGGGTATCAAAGTAAGGCACAAAGGAAAGTCCAGTAATAAGTAAAACCAGTATAATGTAACCCACAAGTGCCTACCAATAGTATTCAGATCTCCAGACCACCACCACAGCACCCCGACGTACGTTTCGCCGTCGCTTCCTCAAGGGGGTGTGATGAATATCAATAGACTGCAGGGTATTACAGATATGGGGTGTGGGGTACCTTTTGCTACCTAAGATCTTTTATTTTGATTCAAACACTTAAAATGTTTACAAGGATTCTTCACTATGTAGGGTTGAGGTTTTGTAGTTATTCCCAATTCACACGCTCCCTAGTAACCAACGCAGTCAAACTGTTGATTGATGTATATATGATGCTCTGTGCACTTGCAGGATTTACCAGGCCAAAGCTATGAGCTGAGTTCAGTTTAGTGATTCTATGTCCTGTCAAGTAATTCCCACAATTGCACGGAAGGGGTTTGTCAGACCAAACTTACTCAAATGCAGTGGACTTTATTGTTGATTTCACTCCCAGAGCCAAAAGGTTTATACAGAGCTTTTCCTGGTTGTGACGTGTTGTATACACATTGTGAAGCCCATACAGATCATATTTCTAGCTGACTGTACCGAGAAACTTAACTGAATCCCTTGTTTAATATAGCACAATGTTATGCTTTGCAATACGATCAAGCTGGTTCAAGCTGGTTTGTGGCTAATGCATGTTTGCAATGATCTACAATGTCCCATCAAAGTTAATACCTTTATATGCAAAAGTTACTAAAACATTTATGGGGTGTGATGAAGGTATTTAAACCCATCGTATTCCATAACCATCATATGATAAAAGGAATCCATGTCTGCAAGCCGAATCATATTTTGGTATGATACAAGGAGCTCCATCCACTGCACTTTATTCAGTTCATGATATCTGACCACCACACACGTCCATTTCCAGGGACCAAGCACTTTTGTGTGGGCCTATAGCCTTTTATGGGTGCCATATTATGTTTTCATGTACGTTACCAAAAATTGATTATTTAAAAGAAGATGTTTAGATGTGTTTTGCACACTGTAAAATATTAAGTAGTAGATTTATTTCAAGCAAAGATACATTTCTCTTTCTTGCTACAATTTACTTATTATTCAAACAGGAGCAGGCGGCATTGGCTTACTTGCAGGTAAAGCAGTCTTCCTACCAGTTTGACCCTCCAAGTGACAGCTGGTTTATAGCAGTGTAATATTTGTCCTCCTTCTCCCTCTCAAACACACCATGTTTCTGATTTGTTTGACACTTTGGCTATGTTTGCCAGGAGCAGTGTGCCATAGATAAACATTCAACAATGAATCCTCCTTAATGTGTACCTGACATTTGTTTAAGGCATGTGCCCTACAGCTGCACGTTATATAGTGCCATTAATATAATGTCATTAGGTTTTTCTATCGCTTATATAGTTAAACCAAATCATATATTTAGTTCCACTGATGATATATTTAATACAGGCCAACACAAATATGGAAATCATCATTCTCTGATACAGAATTATAATGCAGAAAATATAATTTCTTTTCATTTTGCCACTTTTGCTGTTTTGTTCGGGAACCAACTTAGCATAAAGCAAGTAAATTCTGTAAAGCAAGTAAAGCAATTCTATATTTGTCTGCAATCCCTGTCTTATTCCTTAAAGGCCTCTTACTGCTGTTAAAACACTCCAACACTCCACAGCACACACTGTATGTGTTTCAATAACCCTGGATGGAGCATATTGAATTTGATTGCCGCTCTCTTGACTTCATAGAAGGGATGATATTCAGTAACAGTTTACTGCAATATAGAAAGCAAAAATAACACAGTACCATACACCATCTAAAAATATAAAAGTTATGAATATGACAAGTTAGAGAAATTCATGTGCAAATGATTTTTTTTTAGATATTGAAACCCATATAAATGGATATAAAATATATATATATATATAATATGTATTTTAGACTGCACATAAACAAAATCCATGAGAAAATGTTGCAATTGGGATTTTTTATGCCAATTGGATTTTTTTCCATATTGAGAGTACATTGCACAGAATATTAAATTGTGCTGCTAGGAAGTACAATCTGTACCGCAGATAAGCCCTCTACAGCTTTAAAAACAGAAAAATAAAAAAGTTATGGCTTTAAGAAGGAAGGGATCCAAAACAGAGCTGTGATGTTAGTAGATTAAGAAATGTACCGTAGTTTTCTTCTAGTTTAATTATAATAAACTTTTTTATACAATTAATATAGAGTTGTGTCACTACGGAATGTTTTGCGTGTGTGAAATCTCCGAATTGTATTTAACACGTCTGCGCTGACAGACAAGCTGGAGAGATACCTTATCAAATCTGTTTCCTCATGCATCCACTGTCATCAGAGTATGAAGTGTCAGCATTCCTCTGGTGTTTCTGAAAGCTCCGTACATTAACCATGCATTCCACAACCGATACGGGATACACGTAATTTACTCTGCAATGTCAAGTTCACTTTTAAGGGATCAGTTGTATATGTAGTTTCCTAAGCATGTCAAGTATTTTATTACTTAAAGATATGTATTTTAGCAGAATATGTGATGGCAAGGTCTGAATGCTTATAGATGTATGATGAATAATGAAAGAAGTTCTTATACCTGGCTGTTAGTAGTGATACAGAAAGGAATATTATCAGTTCTGTGATCAGTAGTAGGTGAGCACACATCCTAAGCATGTGAGCACTTCTCATGATAATCCTTCTGTAAAGATTCTACTGGTAATCCTAATCAAAGAGTGAATCAGATGATAAGATTCACTTGAGGTTTAATGTGTATTTAGGTATTAGGTCTTCTTATTAGTACACTATGGGGGGAATTCATGAAGACTGGCACCAGTCTTAAAACTACCCCCTACTGGAGCTTGGGCTCCTGTATTCACTAAGAGGCTCTAGCCTCTTAATGAATATGGGCATAAACTCTGCCAGCTCCAACCTGTAGATCAGATCAGAAAAGGGAACAGTTTTTTTGCTATAGTCTCTGCCAGTGGAGACTACGATAAATGTGACGGGCTGGGCGTTCATGCCCCAGTCTCTGTTGTTTACCCAATCCCTCCACACTCTCCAGTCATGGAGAATGCCAGAAACTGGAATAGACAGGGTGATTCATGTTGTTTTTCCACCAGAAAACACACCTCCAAGGAAGCCTTAATTGGTAAAGTCTCAGTGAGGAGAACTCTTACTTCTCGACCCTAGTCAAATGCCTCTCTCTTAGCCAAAACAGTTCCCTACACTGTACTGAAGAGATGCAACTGCATTGAAACAGTGCTGTCTACAGTTGGGAATCTGTTTCTTCTGGAATAGATTTACTGGTTTGGTTTTAATCCTGCATCATGTTATTAGGCTTCCTGAAAGTCATGCTTGATAGAGCTGCCTTACAAAGTAGCTAACTAACTAATAGAGGCGTGGTTTTCCTTATCCCATCCTTATTTGCATATTCCCCCAGAAACTGCTAGTTGAGCGTTAATGGCTATAAGTCTCCACATGCCTACCAGGCAGCCTTTGGCCGCTTTCACACAACCGCACGGCGGCTAGCATATGGCCGCCATATAAGTGCATGGTGCACGGCACAGTGAGCGCATGTGTGCTCACCTAACCTGCCGTCACTGCAAAAAAGATAGAGCATGCTCTATTTTTGCAGTACTTCCTATGTCCTATGGAGAGGGGTAAGCAGCGCTCATCCCCCTGCCTCTTTAGCCGAACGTGTGCTACGCCCGGGTCCCGACCTGAGTGTTGCACACGTTAGTGTGAAAGCAGCCTTAATTGGCAAAGTCTCTGTTAGGAGAAATCTTACTTCCTAACCTGTTTTCTCAATAAGGAGAGGAGGAAAACTCTAGTGGCAACTTATCCAACATGTGAAGAAAGGATTGGGCATGCTGAAAATCAACATGCCCAGTCCTTATGTCCCAAATTCAAGACTCCTTCATACCAATAAAAAGGACTGTCCAAGTACTACCACTTACAACACTCTGCTTTGGTCCTATCTGTCAGTATAGGTTTACATGGCTGCAGAGGGTGGGTGGTTAGGTGGAATGGCATCTTTATATATGCACATCTATAATTACTGGGCTCACTGGCTTTTTAGGTTATCTACTTGGATAGCCCCTTTAATTGTTAGAATTTAATTTAATGTAAAGGGTCAATAATGAATACCTATTGTATCAATATTATAATCTGTTAAACCACTTCAATAAAATACAGATCCCAATAGTGCCATATGAAAGTGACCTTATATGAAAGTGACCTTATGCCGAAAGGACTATGTTTGATAAACAGGTTTACATTTTAATGTTTATGCTGCCATAAAGTACTATCCTAACTTGGTTACAAACATTCATGATAATTATCTCTTTCTTCCCATTAGTTAGCAGCATCCTAATTGATGTGTGCAGGCTGCCAGGCTACAATGTCAGGGGGGTCAGTGACACAGTGCCCCATATTCATGGTGTAAACAAATAAACGGCCAACCATAAATATTTTAAGACAACGGAAAGCCCTTGATCACATAGCATAAGACTCGCTGTCCTTATTACAGCTTAGGAGAATTATAAGAGTGTAGAAAGGTTTATTGTGCTTGGATGAGCACGCCTATGTAGATTTATTTGCATTTCTCCTGTCAGTGCTCTATAGTAACCTAACCCTGTCCACAACCACTCGCACAAATGGAATTTTCGCCATGCTGTTTGCTTATGTACACATGGTATTTACTTGAACTACAAGTCCTCCAAAAGTAGTTTCTATTTCTGTCAATATTATCATTGAAGTATTAACCTTCAGGTATGTTTATCCTTTTTGTCCCCTGCTGGATAAGAAAAAGCCTAGTATTTCAATATTATCTTAAATAACCACCCATACACTTGATCGTGAACTAGTGTCAGCAACAACATGCTATAACCCCTGTTGATATTGTTGCCTCCCTTATAGTGGACCTGTCAGCATTAAAAGCTGAACAATATATACACAGTGCACAGGCAGCATGTTATATAGCAGGAGGAGCTGAGCTCATAGATACGGTATATATATTTTGTGAAGATAGATTTCTTTGTGAATAAATCGTGAGGTGTGGGGGCTATTACTATGACCAACGAGGATCTGTCAATCACTCACAGGACTGCCATCTCTTTGCACCCCAGCTCTATAATATGTTTCTTAATGACACATTCACTTTAAACTAGGTTTAACTTCTCAAGCCCTATGATTGAAGTAAGAAAATTTGTACAGAGCTGGCCTAATAGTCCCCTGATAGCACAAGTCCATAAAGATATGGGGATCATGTGCTCCTAATGGAAATAAGCTATAACCAGAGGCATCTGGGGGCAGCTTATTCCCTATTTAAATGTACATACATGCAGGCTCATAGTGGCCCACAGGTAAAATGTGAATCCCCATATGGACCCCCAGACTGCATGGCATAGGGCACGCTCAGTTATTCATATATTGAAAGCCATAGCTAGTCATCAGAATGCTAATGGGGTACTGAGGATCATAAATGTCCACGGCTAAGGAAAGTAAGCAAGCCACTGCTAAAAGAAATGGGTTTTGCAGATGCGTACGTGGACCTGTTCAGCGGTGGGTTCAAGAACTGAATTTTAATTCTGTGTTCTTAGCATTCCAATCTGACACTGCATATATGTATTGGTGTTCCAAACATCCACGTTAAAGAGGAGTCAAGATCGCTATTGTGGAAAATTTTAATATTAAAACAGGATAAAAATATTTCATTTCGGACACATTTGAAAACAATAATTGGTGTTGTACTTGACATCTATCTGATGTCAAGGGAAAGATAAGTGGCTACTAGACTCTTCTGGAAAAAAAAATATATTAGATGACTTAATTTTGTTTCTCTAATTCTACTCTATATTATATATCTGATGAAAACAGGTGCAGGTAATGTAGCCAGCCCAGGAAGTATCCAAAACTTCTATATGTTGTGGTAGGATGAAAACTCCCTTTACACACCACTTCTAATATTTAGAGCCACAATAGTAAGACTGAACATGTGCCATGCCTTAGCTGTCCTGAAAAGTTACTTCTTTTTACCTCTATAACATCTTATATTTTAGTTAGCCATTAAAAGGTACCACAATCTCTAGAAGGCTATTTAATTTGACCTATCAAAAGGAACAGAAATGACAAAACACAAACACTCCCGATCTATACCCTGTAGTGGAATTTACCTTACCCGCCCATAAGATCTGGAAATATGTCTCTTAAAATGAGCACTAGGAAGAGCTCCATTGTAGAGCCTCTAATTTACCCTAGCGTTGTCACTATATAGGGTGCCTATGGGTTTACAAGGGAATATGTCTCAGGTTTTTGTCCCCTTCTGTGACCTATATAATTGTAACTGTACTAAATGAATTGCTGTGTTGTTAGGCAATTCCCTAAATGACCCTCATGCTTCTCAATCTGAGACATAATACAACACTGGCTTGGTGGTACAATTGCAGGTGCAGTTGTTTTACCCTTGGGTGATGGGCTTCCAGGCTGCATTGAAACTAGTGGACCTGATGGAGCAATCCCAAAAATTTGCAAGCACTACTAACCTCCTTAAACTGACTCTAAGGCTAAATGCCCACAACTAAGGCAATTCTCAGCCGGACTTTAACATTTGTTTTTCACTGACATTTTGAATCCATATTGTTTCTGTGTGTCTGTTTCGAATAGATGAGTAACTTACTCCTACAAATGTTTTTTCTCTTTCTGTTATTTATTATTTTTTTTTCAGATGCAATGCATTTTCAGTGATACTATTTTGGGTTGGCTATGCCTTATTGTTGAGAATACAGTATATCAACTTTTTATGTGGAGGGGAGTTAAAAAAAACCCATCAATTCTGTAATTGACTTTCATGATATATATCCGTCACTGAGCGTTAACTAAACAAGCTCAGTGACGGATATATGCATCGGTGAGTGGGAACCAGTTAAAAAACAAAAGCTTTTTTTGTTTTTTTTTACACTTCTATCTCTGGAGATGTGTTAGGGGTTATTTTTTTTGGGGGGGGACAATGTTTTTTTCCGTTGATACCATTTTGAAAAATTTTGATAGAGCATGACAACACTAGCCTACTGCTGTGAAAGATTTATCATTGTGATGATGGGGGAGATTTGTCACTGCTTCTACGATAGTTTCCTGGTTTAGAAGCTGTGGAATAATTGCAAATCCTTGCGCAGTGCAAGAATTTGCAATTAATTCACAGATACGACACCTCCACGTCATGTGGGCATGGAGGGGGCATAGAGGGGCGCAGCTGCTGAAGGGGGCGGGCACAGGGCAGTCCCGCCCCATGCCTGCGTCCTTTTGCAAGACCAGCGCACTTTCGCAGGGGCGCCAGCATATGATAAATCTCCCCCCATGAATCTGTTGCAATGACTATTTCCCACCTGGCTCACACTTTTTTTAGAGACCACACACCCTTTCCAGAGTCCTCCCCCCTGTGAGAAGTCGGAAAACTTGGAAAAATGGTCTAAAAGCCTTCATAAATGTGTCAGATGGCTTATTTTGGAGCAAATCATGGCAGACGTCTTTGCCAAAGTGGCTTCAGAAATTACCACAGCTGTGCATCGACTCTTTCTAAGAAGAAACAAAAACAACAAAAAGTATTATACCATAATCTATTAGTAATTAGAAATACATTATTGATTGTTTAGTCTATTGTTTAGTTGTATCAATAATTCATTTATCAGTAAAAGCTATGACAGAGATATAGAACTGAAGTATTTCTGTCAGGGAGCTGTGCACAGCAGTGTTCCACACACACGTCCCTTGTGGGCGGCTGCCATGTGTCTGTGGGATCCAGGCCAGGTTTTCTCTGAGGCTTTGGCAGGGATTAGTGACTTGAGCAGTGAGTAATGGGACTCCAGGCCGCGGTTTGTGTGTGACTGGAGCACAGGACTGGTGGCCCTGGTTTCGCAGGCATCTGCCTGGGCTGGGAGAGAGAGGGAAGTGTGCAGTCAGTGTGACACAGCCGCCGCCACAGCCGCATCTTCCCGGGACACTGCTGAGCTCTGGAATATGGTGAGTGGCGGGGATTCCATAGTCCCGGGGGATTCTACACAGCAGGTGGCTGCATTCCTTCCCGGGGGTCGTATGTTGTGAAGGGAGAAGCGTTACTTTATAGAGTGAGAGTTGTATACTGTATAATGTGGTCACTGGATAATCTGCAGGAATGTGATGGGGGCACTACTGTCCACCCTTATGCCCCTCCATACCTTGGCATTGCACTGGTTACATTGTCCCTTGTTTTCATACATGATAATTGTTTTTTAGGGAGGGGGCCACCACAGGAACGTGTAATAGCATTAGTTTATTGAGTTTGGATTATTAGGGTTTATCAATATTGTTTCATCCTCTTATTGGGAATTAACGTCCCCAAATTGTGGTAGGCTACAGTTACAATGTAACCATTCTGACTATTTAGGAGAAAGGCAATTGAGTTTTCCTTGTGATGCCGTCTTCCTGACAAGTGGAATTTCTTTATATTGACATCTAATAATCCGGTGATAATCCAGTAATAAGTGAAAAGAACAGACTGGATTCCCTGTGACAGATGTTCAATCCCTCCGTACATTACGTATACTGGCCATCATCTTATAGATGTAACTCCCCAGTAGCTTATCAATCAAAATCCCTGCTACTTAGGACAGATTGTGTACAGATTGTTGCTTTGTTTGGATGTGTTGTAGTTTCACCATGAAATCTGGATACTTTCCTAGTATATCTTGTTGCCTTACAACTTGCAGAGTGCAAATTTGCTACATTTATTGCCCCGCTGAGGAGTAGGGGTGAATTTCTACTTGGATTCTGTATAGATTTCTGGGCCAATACATAAAGACAAGTAATTCAGAGGCTTCAGCTTCCAAATAATTCTGCTGCATCTTAGAAGGTCTCATGTCCCAAATTTGAAAATGTATGACAACAAGCCAGAAATTATAGTAACTCTGTAAGGCAGAGATGCCCCTTCCATGGTCCACATTAATCCCTACCCACCCGGAGTGCCAACAGGATGCAAAATTCCAAAACATGCAATTTTCTTTGAAGACTGTTGTTCTGGTGACATTATAAATCTGCAGCATATAGATAAGGCTTTACATCCACCACATGTTCTAAACCATTATCAGAAAAAAAACAACTTATACATTAAGGTGTAATGTTATTATGTACCTGCTGCTTTACAGGTGAAATTACTGATCATCCGGTGCCACTAGATCCTACAGTAGATGGCACTTTCTGCAGTCTATATTCTTCCAGTGCACTGCCTCTTAAAGCTGTGGTGGTGCCTGGTACCCATAAGACCAGAGGTGGGGGTTACATTCCATATTCCCCTGCAGAGGTATTATATGGCTTATTCTAGTATGTTATGTGTATCACATTATCACAGGTTGTAGTTAACGTTGGTCATTTATGACCCCACAGATCAGTTTCTAGTAGTCCTCACTTGTGATGTTTGTGCTGTGGTATACAACTGAGTGCACTACAGGATGAGCTGGAATACACAACCTGGGCACAGGATTATCACCAATTGATGCTTATCACAGGAATTCCTTTTAACCTCTTCACTGCCATGGGCCATTTCAATGTAAAAGTATTTTTTTTTATAAAACCTACGGAAAAGTAATGATGGTAAATAATGGTGTTAGATTTTGGAGACTCTCCTACAAAAAGGTTGGATATACCTTTTTATATGGCTGTTGTTCCTTCTGCTCATAAGTAGTCACCCAACTTTTTTAGACTGTCACGTACATTGTGGAAGATTTCCACAAAATTGGGAAAGCTAGATGGCAACTCATGTGAGGTCTATAAATAAGGGTAATATTGTTTGTCACCTAACTTTTTAGTAAGAGAAGCTAAAAATTTGTTAACTACTTAATGGTTATATCTGAGTGGTGATAGGTGACTACAGGCGGTCCCCTACTTAAGAACACTCGACTTACATACGACCCCTAGTTACAAACGGACCACTGGATATTGGTCATTTATTGTACTTTAGTCCTAGGCTACAATAAACAGCTATAACAGTTATCACAAGCCTCTGTAATGAAGCTTTATTATTAATCTTGATTCTTATGACAACCCAACATTTGTACTGACATGACTGTCATCTAGATGCATTGCAAATGTTAAAACCACAGTGTATAATCACAGCAAAAACTAACATCCCGCTTATCCTATATAGCTCAGTTCGCAAACGTGTTCGGACATCCAATGTTATCTTCCACTAAAATGATAATAATGTAACCATTGGTTTCAATGGACTTTTAATGGCTTTTGTCAGTGTCCATTTGCACCACTTCCATTTTTCTTCTGTTGCTGGAGATAGGGCTGCAGCTTCCGGAAATACAAATGGAAGCAGGGCAAACGGACACTAACAGAAGCCATTAAAAGACGATTGAAATCATTTGACAATTTATTGGACTTCTATTATTATCGTTTTTATGATGTTAGATAAAAATGGAGGTCTGAACACAGGTGTAAACGGGTCCCATGTGGATAAGGTTTTGTTATATAGAATTTTTTCCGCTAAATCCCTTCCTCATCCAATCCCTTCCCTTCCTTGGTTGAACTTGTTGGACAAGTGTCTTTTTTCAACCGTATAAACTATGAAATCAAATTTTCTATGCTGCTACTATACAACACAGACTCCACTGGAGGCGAACAGCTGTGTGTATTCCACATTTGATCCCAACTTAATTTTTTTAGCAATAGCAAGGAATGCTCCTTTAAGAGTCATGCATTTATGGACTGTAATGAATCAAAGTGGAAAATAAGGCTACTGTCATTTGCCTCCTTGTGTGTGCTTTTTTTAATAAAACAATGGTAAAGTTAATACATTTTTCTATTTTTTTGTTCCTTATACCCTGTTAAGACTGTAATTGTTGCTTGTATAATTTTCACCTACAAACCCATTCATTATTGTTCCGCAGCAACTAATGGGTGCATTCCTATTGTGTTCTGAATATGCTCAAGTAATTTCCGCCTACTACATGTGAGAAGTTCACTACACCCTATAGGCATGTCTGAACTACCAGCGTGCATGCAGATTTTCTGTCATTCCCTGCTATGTTTTCATTGTGAGGTTATGACTTAGCTGGCAGGTGAGAAATTCCTATAATTTGCTATATACAATGTTACAAATATATAGACGGTAATGTCGGCAGACAAGGCCATTATGTCCCCAGAACCGTATAATATATATAGTAATATAATCGTCTACCATTGTGCCAGTGTATCTTTTAGTGGTCATTTAAGTGTGTCCAGATGGATGATTGATAATTTTTTCATACACAGACAGTCCCCAAGTTATGTACAAGATATGTTCTGTAGGTTAGTTCTTAAGCTGAATTTGTATGTAAGTCGGATGAGTATATTTTATATTTGTAACCCCAGCCAAAATATTTTTGATCTTTGTGACAATTGGATTTTAAAAACATTGGGTTGTCATAGGAACCAGGATTAACGATAAAGATTCGTTGCAGGCACGTTTCAGAACTCTTACAGCTGATCATTGTAGCCTAGGGATAAAGTACAGTAAATTACTTATAACTAGAGGTCTGTTTGTAACTAGGGGTCGTCTGTAAGTCGGATGTTCTTAAGTAGGAGGCCACCTGTACATGGCATATGTGACTGGTTTAGGGAAACATAAATACTGCTGATATTTCGGAACCACTATAAATACTCATGGTCTCACAGTATATAAACTGTTGGACCTCAACTCTAATATATAATTGTGGGACCCTGATTGGTTTTACAAGGAAATATGAATAAATTAATGGAACTTAAGCGATATATGAAAGATAACATAGCAACAGCTTTATAACAGACCCCCAAAAAACCTAGGTTCCCAGCAGATTTTATGTTATTGGACTCATGAAACTGTGATGAGACTGGATAACTTTCCCATAGCTTGCTCTAGTCATAGTAAGGGTGTCACCATTAGGTGTAGCTCATTACAAGTCCAGCCTGACTTGTCTAGAAATGTAGTAATCCCTGTTCCTTCTGCCTGGTTATTTATAGAGCCGCTGGATTATCGAAGCCCCAGCCCTATGCTTCCACTCTGCACAGCTGCTCAAGTCGAGGTCACAGCATGAATAGTTTCTGTTGGAGATCAACCAGTTTTGCCTGCAGGTAGATTTGTCTTCTAGGTCTCTGGGTTTTGGTTGTTTATATTACTCAAGGAACACATTGATTCCAAGAAGTCGCTAGTAGAATGCCCCACGTTATTATCTCAGATAATGAAATCAATCACCAGGATTTTCCCCTCTCTGATGAAAGCAGCTTTCTGACATTACCTACCAGGGGATTTTGTCAGTTCCCACCATCTATTTACCTTTGTGGCCATCATGAAAGCCAGGAATGAGGAAGTACTAATTCCCTTACCCACTGGAAGTCCATGTGGAGGACGGCCATGGTCACCTGAGTGCCAAAGTATTGGTTAAAGTCTTACTAGACCTAATCCCTTTACTAGTGACTAGTAATCTTCTACTAGGTTTTATTCATTTAATTCATTTTTGCATATAGATTGGGGGAAATATATCTCCTGGTTTATGATGGAAGCCCTATTTCCCTAATGTCGGCACATTCATTAAGAGGCCTAGACCTTCGGATGTATCTAGCAGGTGGTTGTGCCGAAACCCAAAACTACATCAGCGGCATAAGGTGAACGTTTGCACGGTCTAGGTAGAGTGCGGGGGACATGAACGCCCACTCTCCATGGGGCACCGACTGTGCACCATTCACACTCCTCCATACCCCCTTGGCGTGGATCTGGCGCAAAGGGGATAATTATCATAATGCCTAACTGTTCGAAAGACATTGCGATATGTTCATGAGCATCCATTGTCTTACATTGGCAAGAGAGCGACAACTTGTGAGCTGGGCACAACCGAGGGGTTGTTTCTAGTCAATGAAACCTTGTAAGTATGGACTATGATAGGGATTTTTAAGCAGGGCCCCAACAGCCCTCTTGACTTTTGTAAGGTGAGTCCTAATTAACCCATGGTTGTCCTGGTACCAGGAACTTGAACATAATAACTAAGACACACGTCAGTCTCTTAGTTTATGTAAAGATCTTCTCCCGTTTTAATATCTCAAATGCATAATATCACAGACAGAAGAGTAATCAAAGAGGCATGAATAGTATACTGTAAAGCTATTAGACATCAGCACATTCTGGGAAAAAAGTTAAAATTAATTGTGCTCAGTTCTCAGAGACCTTGTACACAGATATTGTTTATACTTATGTGCTGAGAAGAAGAAGATAAGTGGACTCCAGAATCATAATATCATGCAGCATCAAGGACAGACTGGTTTCTCATTAATTGTCAAAGGGTATTAGCTGACAGGCGAGCAAACAGGTTACATAAAATGAAGTTTGAATCATGACATTAACTTGACAATGGTCAGGGAACATGGCCGCTGCATCTAAGATGGCGGACAGTAGTCAAGATGGCGTCCGAAACCAGTTTGATCTCCTTAACAACTATGACAGTGATGGCGAACCTTTTAGAGACTGTGTGCCCAAACTTCAACCAAAAGCCACATATTTTTCACAAAGTGCCAAATGCCAATTTAAAGTAAATTATTGCTCCCTGCTGTGTCACATAATTGAATGTATTGGTGTCCTGAAGACACCAATACAGTAGAAAGATGGAGAAATTTGGATTATTATTGTAGCTTCCCTCTAAGGTCCTCTTAACAGGATGAATCGTAGGCCCTGAAAAGGGGCTTCAATGATAAACCAGCTCTGCCCACTCGTCCTTGCTCCTCCCTTACTCTTCAAGTCACTTTAAAATAGTGCTAAACATGGCACGTTCTGGGCTGCCTGTTGCTGCAGGAGGAGGAGTCTTGAATGGTGACCCTTGTGCTGGGTGATGGCCTGGGTGCCCACAGAGAGGGCTCTGAGTGCCACCTCTGGCACCCGTGCCATAGGTTCGCCACCACTGGACTATGACAACATACAGTACTACTATCATAATGCAGGAAGCTCAAGGAGTTCATGAATGCAACCTGATACCAACATGTTAATGAGACTTCCTATGAATAGGTTTAGGTAAATCAGAAATGTATAGTCAGGAGAGAATGATACCTTAGCTGTGCAGGGTGATACTAACACTATGATTATGACCAGCCATGTCTACATTCCTTTCTATAATCGTATATTACTAGGACTGATTTGGCAAGCTTTGGGTAGCACTGCGTAATCTGTGTGCGCTATATATATATATAAAGGAATAATAATAAATAACAGACACGCTACTGTATTCTGGGTCATTTCCTTTTGTGTCTTATTCCAATTGTTGCTGCCAACCCTTTTTCGGACAACAGTGTAACTTCCTGCATATTGGTAGCAAAAAAAACCCAGATTGGATATGAAGATATTTCCCCTCACAGCTAAAGGGATATACAGAACTGGACTTCACTAAGGTATTATCAACGTTTCATGGGGTTACTTTATACGGATATATCCAGCCATAGTTTCACCTTCTCCTCAGCATTAGTAGAATGTTGATAATACAGTCATTGGAAAATCCAGGCTATCCAGACACTTATGTATCACTGGCTATTATTATAACAGAACATTCATATGGCTGCATGGAATTCTGACTTTGGCTGTATTTCCCAAACCGAACACAAGTTCTATTTTATTTTTTTCCTCCAAAAATTTTCACAGCTCTGCTTGCTATATAATATGCTGCCTTAGGCCACATGCACATTATGTTGTTTCACAGACATGTCTCATCCGTATTTTATACATCAGTCTCACGATTCAATGTAGTCATGCACACAGTTTATTCATAGGTCAATATCTGTGTGTCAAGTCCGCAACGTTTATTATTCATCAGGTCCTATGCTTATCCGTATTTGCAGTCTGTGCCGTCTATGAAGCTGTGAAAAATAATGATGCCACACAGGTGTCATCCGCATAAAATCAAATGACTGGAACAAGCCAATGGGGGTCATTTATCTTTAGTCGAGACATTTGTTCGTGTCTTCTTGTTTTTTACGACTTTTCATTAAAAAGTCACTCAAAAGTCTCAAACTCTTCAACTTCTTCTTTATCCTAAACATGTCCAGGACTAGAGTTTATTTGCAACTTTTTAATCCTGATTTGCGCCAAAATTGTGACTTTTTCATATGTTCACATCTGGATTTTAAAGATATATCAGGCTCAACACTAAAAAATACCTGCCCGGCTAGTTTTGATAGGCGAGTAGAAAAGTTGCAAATTTAGGTACAAATACATCAAATTTTCCAAAAATTTTGCAAAAATAAAAGAAATAAAGGAGGAAAATCTAAGATAATTGACCCCCCAATGAATTCATAAGCCAAGCTTTCATATTTTATATGGACCGTAAATGCATTGGATTTATGGGTGACACACTGACCATATTTATGTCCATACTGGGGAGAAAAACTGGACACATGGGGGTGACAAATACGGACAACCCATTCATTGTTTATGGCCTGTATAACACTCACTATATAGCCTTACACAAAGGACGTCATGTACAGAATGAAAGTAGCACTGTACCAAAGCATCATTGTATAAATTGCTGTCCTTATAATAGTATGTATTTGCCCAAGGAGAGTTTTTATCACTCTGGGAAAGTTAAAGGAATGTGGATTTCCATTGATAAAACTTTCTATATAAACTTAGGGCTTACGCACCAGGACAAATTATGACTACAATAGGCTTTCATGCAGGTGCAGGGGCTTTCCTCTCGTCTTTATTCCAGAGCCTTGCCCTATAATAGGCTGAGGAGGGTATTTTTCCTAAAACATTATTGCTCGTAGAGGAGGATACGCATGTACATACAGCACATGAAGGACAGTACAAGGTTGTCATGCAGACTCTGAGCTCTAAACTCTTCACTTTGCATTTGTGGTGTATATTCCAGGTGTATCATTGGGACATATGACTGTTACCACAGTGGTCACATACAAAGGTTTGGTTACACATTTATCTATTGATACACTTCCATCGCAGTAGTCTTCTGTATTGTCTGCATTCTAACGTACAAAAAGAGCAGGAAAACTGAGGAATGAAAACTGGATTTAAGTATTTTGTCTATCTTTGGTGGAGCCTATGAAAATACAACTAACATCTTTTTGTCATCTATTTCATTGAAGTTTGGAAATTCCAGGAATCCAGTGAACCAAGAGATAAAGAGATAGTATAATTTGTATACTGTCAATTGGACATTCTCAGAAGTTTTAAGGAACTAAAGCAGCCTCATGTCATGCTATGTCTATTCAAAGTCCCAGTTTTCAGCAGGACTGTCAGATGTGCATAGGGGCCTCATATCATAATAAATAATAATCTTGACTCTCCCCTGAAAGCAGAAGGTGAAGGAAATAAGGAGGAGACAATGGTCTTCCTTCCCCATACAAAACACACTTTAGACTCTCAATAAGCAAATGCTGTACAGGAGGAACACTGGCCGGAAGTTTTTGTCAACTTTTAACAAAATAATAATTTTTTATCTTTTTTGTATATTTAAGAAATTATTTTGTACTGACAGAATTAACATTTTCTTCAAGATTAAAACGAAATAATTTAAGCGACCCTAATAATGAATGGATATAATACCTACTGTCCCTTCATGATCTGATAACATAGCTCAGATAAAGTTAGACCAATAAACCGCCTTTAAAGGAGATTTGGTCATCAATTATAAACTACAAACCTCTTATTTCGAAAAAGGACAATGATATCTCTGTGCACAATGAAAATAGGTTACCGCCCCCTTGTCTAATGTGAGCTTACTCCAATATTTACCTGTGGGGACCATATCAAATGTGAATATTTTCACGGGCTTACTTCTGAAAAGCATGAACAACATTTTATGGAAGTGGATAAAATGTCTGACTGATATTTTTATTTTGAGTTTCAGAATGGGACTCTGGTTCTGTGTCACAGGAAATGCATGAAATGTCTGCTAAGCCATTCACTGGAAAAAAATCAGCTGGATGTCCCATTCACAGAAACGAAAATGTAGCAATTCTTACAGGTGATTGAGAATTACTCATTCACAGCAGGTTAACTCATTCCCATTACACGTACAATTTTCCCTTGGGAAAATTTGATTCAACCATCTCAAAATATTATTGATGGTATGTAGTTAACCAGTGAATGTCCTGACATAGGAATTTTCTTCAAGTCACGGCTAAATGATGGTAGCTATGGTTGCATACATGAATAGAAGAAGGGACCTTGTCTCCTGGCCAACCACCATCTTGGCACAGATCATTTGCAAGCAATCTTTTAATAGGGAATGTTGTGTCTGCAGAGCCAGCATATGACACTGTGGTTGTATTCACAATGGGTGAAACTTGACCTGCAGGGATTTTTTTTGCCGAATATGGAAGAGTTTCTGTTTACAGTTAAGTGGCTGAGGGCTCCACTGCCAGATCATTGACTTTGATAAAGCATTTCTCACCTGGAGAGAAGGGGAAATGACAGCCATGAAAGCTGGCGTAGAAATGAGTCAGCTGATGGTGATTTATAGAAGACTTATTATTTCCTTTGTTTCCTAATTGAATGCCGTTTGTTTTGGTATCATTATGGAGTTTTAATTTTAAGATTTAATACCTCATTAATACTCATTGTTACTCATTGATTTCCCCTCCAGGAAATTCCCTATATAAAGAGAGTAATATCTTCCAGCTGAAAGTAGTCAACATTTCACAGGTTGTAAAATTTTAGGGAACAAAGAGTTTGCTACTTAAATGCCATACACACCTTTGGTGATATATGTCCACAATGAAGTGGAAATTAGCATGTGGGGAAGATAAGTCCTAGCAGACCATTGTGCTTATCCGTCTTTGTATACATTGCCTGTAATCGCATCAGACCTTCTACAACTAAACAATCAACATATTAGTAGTTGTGTAGAGTGTAATAGGAAGGTCATGCACTCCAGGCATACTGGGGAAGTTGTATGCACGAAAGATTTATCATACTAGCTTAGACCGCTTGATAAACTTGCAATATGACGTTAAGGTCTGCAAAAAAAAGTCACTCATTTTTCAGCAACTGATTTCCTATATCAGAAGGGACTGGAATGCTTTGTGGCAAACTTTTTTTTGCAACTTTTTTAATTGTCGTGCACCATAAGTCTTTAAACATCTGGATTCTAGTGATAAATGAGCCAATGGTGTAAGAAAATTAAAAAGTGGCGATATTAACAAAACAAATTTGCATTTCAGCTGATGAGAAATTTTTGTGACATGAATAATCCTGAAAGCAGATCCAACTAGAAAGATAAATTACCCCTATTGTGCCCATTGTCAGATCCAGCTTTCAGTGCTGGAAAATGTTCCATCCCCTGAACTAGTGAGTCTCCCCAATTGGATCACTTAGGTTGGGGACACCTAGGGCAGCCTCAAAAAATTTTCACTGTTTCCAGGATGCATAGAAGTTTATTTTTTTGGTTTCTCATTCGGAGATATATATATATTACCTTTTGGGAAATAAAATTAACGTGACAAATTTTCATAGGTCCCAACTGTTCACGTTTTTTAGCTAACAGTCTCCAAGTCCTCTAAAAACAGGTTTGTGTATTAACCCTTACGCTATTGGGCCATTGAACTGGAGGGAAGCCTATAAGCCATAACACTAAAAGGACTACTGCACGTGAAACTTCTCATTAATGATAGTCTTTTGTAGTGTGCATATATTTCTTGGTGGCTGTCTACTACAGCTTGTACTTTAATAATACTACATAGGTGCATTATACTATCAGTAAGAAGGATTTTGTTTTTAATGTTCCTATGATATGACACACCTAGAACAAATTGTACATATAAACCTCCCACATACTTTGGGATGTACAGAAGATCTTTTGTTGAGGACAAATTAAAGGAGTTTTGCTTAATGAAGCCTGACGTAATTACTATGGACATAATAAACGTTCCTCTCTATGCATTTAGGAAATGTTGTGGCTGTAGTCATAGGGATGATGCCATCTCTATAGCCATTTAGATTGCTTAAAACTGATTTTGCCCAACAAGAAGAGGGTAACTAAATATTTTATGGAAAATGCATTACAAGCAGATTTTTGTAATTCTTACCTATATACAATACAATAAATGCAGCTCTTTTTTGTGAGGTTGTGTATTTTTTATGTCCTTTCTATCACACCAGACAACACCAGCATTATACTTAGTCCCGGGCCGATGCCGTCTCTGTGACAGATTATTATTGGAGTCCCAAATGATCAGCTTTTGCCTAGTTATCAATGTTGCCTCAAGCACTTTATTGAGTGTGGATGCAAATTTGTCTTCTAGTTGGGGGATAGTTCATGTCTCAGCAGTGGTCAGCAAGACTTCACCTCCTATTATGTGACTGCTAGCAATGGTGCAGCCGCTCTACAGACATGCACCTATGCCTGACTGCACAAGCAGAAAAAAGCTCATTGTTCCCGCCAGCATCTCCTGGCTCAGTATCGACAAGACAGTTCTCAGAAGATTAGTTTAGCTGATCCTGTAATCTCCCCCATCTCTAGTTTTAATGCCGGTCTAGTGATTTCTGTTGCATGGGCAAATGAGGGTTCTGCACAGGGTCTGAAAGAGGGTATTCTTTCCAACCCTGGGAGCAGGTTTTTCCTCTGTAAGATAACACAGGTTTGCACTCGGAGAAGGTTTCCATCTCAGACTGGGCTCAGACTTAGGGCTCATTGAACGGACTAACCCTATTCTTTAGGAGAATGTCTTACAGAAGATTCCTAGACTATGGGGCACATTTACTAAGGGTCCGCGGCCCGCATTTCCGTCGGGTTTCCCGACTATTTCCGTTTTGTGCTGCATTTAACGGGTTTCTGTCGCACGCGAACGCACATGGCACAATCACGCTGACTTTCATGCAACACAAATCGGGGGGCATGGCCGTCAGACAACCTGACTGATTCGGACTATGCGCAGGATTTAAAATTCAAATTGTGTTGCAAGACTGCACTGCACTCACATACACCGGGAAGAAGACGGTGAACTCCGGCGGACCTGAGCGGGGAAGCTACACATGCTGGATCTCGGGCACACAATCTTGTTGAATCGCAGCAGACTTCATCCTCGTCGGACAACCCACATCGGGGATCGCGCAGTAAATGTGCCCCTATGTCTCTGCATACCATGTTTTTGGTTCATGTGCTGCTATGGCAAGATCAACAGGGAAGAATATATTGAAAACTTTCCCCTTGCTAAGCTGCTGGATCATTTAGGAGTTTATTGACCATTAGAAAACTTTGCAATGTCGCAAAGTTCTCTCAATGATATAAGCAGGTAAAGCTGTATTTAACAAGTGTAGACCCTCCTGGACAGTGAAACTCCTACAGTAGCTGTAATAAGGAAATAAATACTTTTCTTTTGCTCACAAAAACACATAACATTATACTGAGTACAGCAATAAAAAAGTGAAACACAATGTGAAACTCTGTTAACCCCTAAAGTATGTGCATAGCGCCGTGAATGATGAACACTCATATGTCAGGCTGGGAAAAAGTGCACTTACTAAGCCTGTCATTGTTTGTATAGACACTAGTATAATGTATTTTAACAAGATATGAGGAGTGTCCTATTCAAAAAGCTTCATCTGCTTCATTTAATCCTCCCAAGTGTAACATAGTCTGGGACACTGACTGCCGAATGACACATTCTGTCCCCTGCAGTCCACCATACTGTATGTCTATCAGTTATAGTAAGGTTTACATTTCTAATATTACTCCAATTAATATTTGCAATATTCTACTTTTCTTGAGTAGTTCACAAATAATATCACTACTGAAAGCCATCAAAGGTTATATGATGGATTTTATGTACAAATGATCTGATATACAATGAATCAGTTATATTAAGAATTATGTTAGCATTCTGCCAATATACCAAGATATTGTGGCATAGGACTAATCAAAGAGGTGAGCTGCAAAGTATGGAATTCTAGGTGGAAAATAATAATAAAGCCATACATATAGGATTTGAATTGACATGCTGCTCATACTTAGGGTAACATTGATATCTTGATAACTTTGCGGTCCTGGATTCAAGTCTAACCATTACGTTCACCTCATGTTTGCATAGGTTTCCTCCAGATACTCCTGTGTCCTTTCACAAAATAACAAACCATAAGGAGAGAAAAATTGGCTCCTGACAAAATTGGCCTGAGTGTGCATGAGATGGGGAAGAGAGAAATGTACCCGCGTACAGGCTGTATCGTACTCGTCTCCATTGTCTCATCCAAGATGTCTATCTGTGTGACAGAATATAAAAAGTTTCAGTATGGAGAGAAGTTTACAAAATGCATATATTTTCTGTTTCTTGGATGAGAGGAACTTGAGACCTGCCAACAACACTGAATGTAATGTAGATCTAGATCCTTGGTGGCAGATGCTACACTGGCTTGGTGGGCATGTTTAGTGGTGTTTTGCTTCTTGGAAAGCCAGAATGCACATACGGAAGGCTGTAGAGCCTCCTGTGGTGTGAATTAATTATTGTTCTGCTAGGAACGCATGGAATTCACTCTGTGACTCTCTTGAAAACTGGCTATTGTGTCTATGACAATTGAGGCAAGACCAACACATTCCAGCCACTATCAGGACTGACCCGTAGCTTACACATTAATGTTTGGACTCCTGGTTTATTAATTAAACAGAACCATATCAGTAAAGGAATGTCTGATAGGAACAGTCTGCTTTGGGAAGTAGTCTGGGCTCTATGTTACTCCATGCAGGTGCATTAACCCATTAAGCTTTTCTTATCAGATGGCTAGGAAAAGGTGACCATTCATCCAAAACCCACCGCTATTTACCTAGATTCTATGATATGACTATGGGATAATTCCTAAATTATTCCTGTTCTGCTTGCAGTGCACATATTTATCAGGGTATATATTGTTACTATGTCTCCTTTATTCATTACACAAAGGGGCACATTTACTAAGTCCATGCTCCAGTTTACTGTCGGACTTTACACATTCTTTCTAGTGCACAGGTATTTTACAAGTGTCCGCGCCACATTTGTGTCACGGCTGTACTTTTATTTACTCAACACAAATTTCGTCACTGATGGGGACGTTCTGGTGCACAGTTGAACTCCGCACTACATTTAACATGTAAAGTCCCACAGTATTGTGTTGCACACCCCTTATTTAACCTGCACAAAAAGTTGGTGCACTCAGTCAGGGCAGTGCAGGGGGTGCCAGGCTTATGAAGAAAAAGCACCACAATTAATGAATCGGGCACACCCTGCACACTACACACATAGTACAGTTTGCACTGTTTTTAGCAAGTGTCCCCAATAAAGTTTTGACAAAACTTAGTTAGAGAGACTCTGGAGAGATTGCTATGAAATTGAATGATTGTTTGACTTGCAGCCATCGAATGTTCATAAGTAGCTTTAAAGGGAATCTGTCACCACTTAACTACTAGCTCCCCTCAGATAGGGTATGAAATTTCCTTTCTAGAATTCTTTTATGTTAAATTTTGCCTGTTTACCTATGAAAAAATTGTAAACAAAACGAGCAGAGGAGAGTCATGTATTGTTTGAGATAAGTCATGTCTCCAGGTACTATAGAACAGAAGATAGGGGCATCTAAAGTGACTGCTCTGCAGCCTCTAAATTTTAATAGGTAAAAAAGGGCAAGATTCCACATAAGATGGGTCAAGAGGAAAAAGAACAGGCCTTGTCGGAAGTCATGTCATGTCTTGAAGTGTGAATAATACAACCAGTTTAAGATAAGAAATTCACTTCGTTCTTATGAGAAGATGAACATTCTGTATGTAACGGATTGTTTGTATAAGAACATGTGCTCACTATTCTGTATGAAATCCTGTGGGTGGCTTTCAGCTGTCACTGACTAAATGTCTTTTCAGTCTTTAATAATCTTGAAGCAACTTTCTTGCAAATTCATGTAGTTTTTAACTTTCTTTATTATTATCTTTTGGAATACTGCAGAACGGGATGAAGTTGACGTAAAGAAAAACTACCATTAAAATCAAGCATTTACTCATAGATCCAGACACGGTGACTGTATTATTCTTCTTCTATTTATCCATGTCCTCCTTCCTTCTAAAATCAACTTTTAAAATTATGCTTATGAGCCCTTTGGAGATTGTTACCAGAACCCCTCAGTTCTCTGCCTTCACAGGCTATTGAGCTGCTTCCCCCTTTCCTCCTGTTCCCTCTGCCTGAAGTAATCTCACTGAGGCAGGAGAATTTGCAGTAGGAGGGGGAAGTGCTCCTGCTTAATATAACAGCCTGTGAATATGCAGCACGGATGTGCTCTGGTAACCCCAGGAGACTTTCTGGGTCATTTGGATAATATTAAAAGGAAGAAGTCCATGGATAACAAATATATGAAGATTAACACAGTCCCAGTGCCTGGATCTGGATGAGAATGTGTCCCTGGTTTATCATTATTGATTTTGATAGTAGATTTCCTTTAACTGTGATAGCTTATTCTTATTTATTTCCTTCATGCACTAGGATTACTTATGGACAGGGACACAGTTTTTATTCCTTTCTTTCTTGTGAATTTAGAAACCTATATTATAAGTTGCTTTAAAGGGAACATGTCATCAGGGACCTCATGTTCACTAAAGACAGATTGTAAAAACCCATGACACCTGCAGTGCAAAAATGCCTCTCTGCCTTTTCTAAGCATTTGCATTACAATATAATTGTGTGTTATAACTTACTCTTGCATCCTGACAAAATCCTGGGGTAGTCACAGGGGCTGGCCTTTGGTTTGGATGCATTTCAAAAAACAGCATGTGACTTGTCTGAGCTGCAGGCTGCCTTCATCTTTGTGCACCTGTACAGCTCTTCCATCCCCCACTGATGTCATCTTTGAGAAGGAGCAGGAGGGGGAGCTGTAAAGGAGCACAAAGGTCGGGGCCAAGCTCTGAGGAGTGAGTAATACAGACCAGGCACGTGTTGTTTTTTTTAAATGCATCCAAACCAAAGCACAACCCCTGTGACTACCACAGGATTTTGTCAGGGTGCAAGAGTTAGTTATAACACACAATTATATTGTAATGCAAATGCTTAGAAAAGGCAGAGAGGCATTTTTGCACTGCAGGTGTCATGGGATTTTACAATCTGTCTTTAGTGAACATGAGGTCCCTGGTTACAGGTTCCCTATAATGCAGCATTGTGGCAAACTAAATGTAAAAGAATCATATCTGACCCCCCTGTTCTATCTGGCTGCTCAGTTCTAACCCCTTCTGCAATCCATTCAACCTTCCATTCAATCTTCCATTCAAGGGCAGGTCACTGTTACCCTGAACTAGGAAGCCTGTTACGGAACAGTATGATAGGAGCCAGGTATGTTAAGACTGGATACATTTGTAGCCAACTCACTTCATTTCACTTTTAATGAGATAAGTCAAGTCACAATGATAAGGCATGTGAATCACAGGAAGAGTACATATGTCCTGTATAGCAGGGTTATGATAATGATGGGCATCCTATTATGCACACAACCATAATATTTTTATTCTAATTTGTTTTGCTGAGATGTTATGTAACACTGTCCTGCACCTATTTCAGCAAGGCTTCATTATGGGGCTAACATAGATGACCATTGACTTATTCTTAATCACACCTATCATTTACTACCGTATATATCAGTTATTATTTTACAAGAATTGTAATCCGGTAATATATGGGTGTGCTGTATGCACTGAAAGATCTCAACTGGAACGTTGTGTATGAGCCATTGGTGCAGGAACAATATGTACCTCCACTTTTGTATCATAGAGAGAGAATGATGGGTCTGCAGAAGACAACCCAATCTATTTCTAGGAGTTGCTGGAGGGTGGGTCCAGGAACTCCAGTTTGACACTGATAGATGCTTATCTTACTGGTCCTTACTAGAAATCCTCTGTTGTCCACTATGGAGGTTGAACTTTTTACTGTGGAGCTGCCTACACCCCTAAGGGCTTCCCAATTTGGCAACTGAGGAAGTGATGACATTTCTAGGCAAAATTCTGTGGGTTTTAAAGTCTCAGTCATTATTAGTAAGAATAGTACAGTATACAGCAATGTTCTTTAGAAGTCTCAGTCCTACGATGCTTCTATTATTAAACAGAATATTATACCGCAGCTTAATCTCCAGCCTCATATTTAGTAACCAGAGGCACTACCATTGCTACTAGAAATAGAATTGCACAAGTGTTGTAAACGTCTGGCTAACAAAGTGAATTTCTTTTACAGAATTGTCAAGACATTTGTTAATTCCACATGGCAGCTGCACAAACGTTTAGCCTGTCCTGTGACGCTAGGAACCATCATCTCCGATCTTTCAACTCAGACGTTTCGTACAGGTGCAACATGGGTAGTGTGAGCAGCCTAATAGAGAAACATGACTTCTCACCAGATGACATTAAACTAGACTTCAAGCCTCTTCCAAATTCACACAGTCCTGGAAATATCTTCAAGAGGGGTCTGAATCAACAAGAACTGCTTAGCTATTTAAGCATCACAAAAAAGGATGGTAAAAGTGGCAAGAAGCAATCCTCAGGGCTGGTATTCCGCAGAGAACGCAGCATGGAAGGAGGCGAGAATGACTATCCAGTTTTATATCACAAAGATCGCCGGGGGACAGACTTTAGCAAAAGTTCCCTTCCAGAAAGGGGACGTTTCGAAAAGGTCATTACCTCTCATCGTTTCATAGTGAATAATGTGGTCTAGAATATTATATTGATTTGTAGATGTTTTTTGTAGCTTCACATTGCTGAAACATACCTTCAGTATAAGCATTTTTTTGTCTCTGTGACAATTGGATTTTAAAACTTTTGGGTTGTCATAAGAACCAGGATTAACAATACCTCTTAATTGCAGGCACCTTTAATAACTGTTTCAGCTGATCATTGTAGCCTGGGACTCAAGGTCCGTTTGTAACTAGGGGTCGTAAGTAAGTCGGGTGTTCATAAGTTGGGGACCGTCTGTACACTAAAGTATGAAATAGTTTTGCTCATCAGAATATGACAATACAGCTATTTATAATGAAACCTATAAAAATGTAATCTACATGACAATACTGATTCAAAGAATAAAGGGGATGTGTCATCTGGATGCACAGTGAAGTCAAAGTCCAAATTGTTATGCAGAAAACAAACATTCATATGTCTCTAAAAAATAAAAAAAAGTTGTGGCTTTTGGGAGGGATGTTGCAAAAAATGGAAACTTTAAAAATGGAAAAGGGCTGGGGTGGCAAGGGTGGTTTAATCAAATGTTCTGACTTTTCATGAGAGAGATGGATTTTTTCAATATTATATTGCAGTCTACAATTACCTGAAACTGAAGTTATAGAGCTTTAAAAAAATTCTTCATCTACATGTTCTACATAACCTCTACATAAATTCTGCACAATAATAATCTATATTTCTATAGCACTAAAAAACTCTCTAGAGGTGTACATTTCATAGGGGGCATGTATAAATAAAAATCAATGATACAGTAACTCGGCAAAGGTAAGGGCCCTGCTCACAAAGACTTACAGTACTTAAGGACACCCGACTTACAGACGACCCCTAGTTAAAGATGGACCCCTCTGCCCACTGTGACCTCTGATGAAGCTCTCTGGATGCTTTACTATAGTCCTAGATTTCAATAATCAGCTCTAAAGTGTCTGTAATGAAGCTTTATTGATAATCCTTGGTCCCATTACAACAAAAAATGTGAAACTCCAATTGTCACTGAGGCAAAAAAAAAAATGTGTTTAGAACTACAATTATAACATATACAGTTTCGACTTACATACAAATTTAACTTAAGAACAAACCTATGGACCCTATCTTGTACATAACCCGGGGACTGCCTGTATATGAGCAAATAGGGTGGATGTAAAATGTATTTCTCCAGCTTTTATACTAGATAGTGTAGTACACATAAAACTTCATGAGTCAGTCACTCACTATTTTTGTATAGACAGAACTTAAATGCATTAGGATGCATGGGGTATGGATGGTAGTTCTGAATGAAGGGCGTGTTTCTGTGAAATAACGGCGACCCAAAAAAGGAGTCCATGTTTGAAATCTGTCTAAAAATGTCTTTTTGGGGCACACTTAAGTCTGTGGATGATGAGAATAGATGTGATTGTAAGCATTAGCATAATCCAGAGGACTGGTGCAGCACGAGAAAAGTCTTCAAGGAAATAGAGGAATATATTTATTACAAAATTGCTGTTTGTTATGTATAAAAGAGTTGCATTAATTCATAGCATATATATTTTGATTTATATTTGATTTTGATCATAAACATTTATGCAGTGTGATTTGCATTACAACTGTAATGAAAAATGTAACCTAAAATTCATGTATTCCTTTTACAGTCTCGCTTTGGCCAATCTGCTTTGAAGCCATCAAATGCTAAAAACTTCATGTCCATGCAGAGCTTGTGTTCCTCCGGAGGACAGAAGTTATCCAAAAGCAATGGCAGCCTAAACACCTTAGGCAGTCTGAACAGTCCTCCGCGTCAAGGGCCACGAAAGTCAAACAATATTCATCATTTTAGTCATCATGAGAGTGAAAATGATGAGAATGAGAGTTTGTCTGATTCAAAGCAAAATTCCATCAACAGCTTCACTACTTACAGTCCTGGGTTTAGTGTCGCACGTGGTCAAATCAGCGCTTCCACTGGACATATTAATCATATTGGGGGGTCATTAGACAGAGCATCCCGGGGTGTACGAGACCTGGGATCTGGAGAGAAGAAACCATTGTCTTGCAAGAGTATGGCAACTTTAAGTCGCCTACACTGTTCAGGAGAACCTCCGCCTCCATATGAATACTCTCAGTCTGTAGAAGATGTAGCCCGTCAGCTGGAGGAAAGGCTAAATGAGAAGGGGATGGAACTAAGACAGCTTAGAAGAAGTCCAAGTGACAAAGATGATCCTTTTACTCAGGTGAGTTGGTTTACTGCAGAAAGAATATTTTAAGACTGTCAATATCTGTAACTGTATAGTCTGTACTATGGTATACTGTGTGGTCACATGTCAGAGACATCTTTAGTATTTATTGGCTGATTTCCACTACTGAGCATGGGTGCTAGGTTATTTCTGCACCTCCGTGGCCACGTCTTCATTCATTATTCTGTTGGATGAACTGGTCTGTAGCTGCATCACAAATTATGATGGAATCATGACAGTCCCACATTTTGACGAAAATGGCCGACACGTTTACCCTAACCTTTGCCCCTTTCACACTGCACGTATTCGGCCAGATATACGTTCCCATAGAAGGCTGTTGGCACCTGGCTGCAGCACAGTGCACACATGTGTGGCACCATACTGTACATGCATGGGGAAAAGATAGAACATGCTCCATCTTTACCCGTGTTTATCGCCATGCGCTGCTGTTTCCTATGGAGGGGGGAGGGTGAGCAGCAATCATCCCTTCTCCTCTCCAATGTGCTGCTTCCGGGCTACTGCGAGGGAGCACACGTTATTGTGAATGATGTTTGAAGAGTCTGTAGTGATTGTAATTGTGACCTAAATTAATGGAGGTTGTCATGTTATTGAACTTCCTCCTCTACAGGTATTTGAAGACAAGCGTCGTCTTTGGATGGAAGAACTTGAAGAATTAAAACAGATGTATATAAGTAAGCTGCAGCAGATCTCTCAGCAGGCCTTGCGCAGCCAGCGAGCCTTACAGCTACAGCTTTATAAGGTTCAGCAAGAGAAGAAGCGTCTTCATGAGGAGCTCAACTCTACGAGAGCAGAGTGTGAGCAGCTGAGGCAAAAGCAGTCAACCCCAACTGAAAATCTCAGTCCTAAACTTGAAGAATCAAAATGGGAGGTATGACAATTCAAAGTCATAAGTCATTATTTTCAACTTTTTATGTTTTTTACTCCTTCACAATCAATCTATGTTCTGATGGAAAACAATGTGCGGTCATCCCTGTATGCTGTTATTCATCAATGTCTTAGTACTCACCCAGCACATGTAGTATGTCACATTTGGATGATGATTCAATTAAAGCAAAGTATCCACAAGGAGCATCTCTATAGAGCTTCCCTATACGAGAATCATATAGTACATTACAATCTCCCATAGAAAGGACCAGGCACCGTTGGAATTCTACCTGGCCAAGCAGAGGGAACATGCTTATAAAGAAATCAGGGTTTGACTGCTATCCTAAATGGGGTTTCCAAAACTATATAGTTTTCCCATCCTTATAATAAGCCATTAATATCAGATCAATGACAGTATCACCCATGTCACTCCTGCTAATAAGCTGTTTGATAAGTGCTGCTGCCTTTATCACTGATCCAGAACATTGTACACCATGATTCCAGTGTTCACATCAGCTATTACTATGGGTGGAACTGGAGGCAGACCACAAAGTAACAATATTGTTGTGACCACATGGGGAATGTATTTCAAGCACCTGTGACACTTGGGGGTTCTAATGTTTTAATCATTGTAGACTAGAGACTACATCTGTGACTGACAGTCTAGACTAGTGGATTATAATTACAGCCAGCATATTCCTGTCCACAGAGAATTGCTTTAAATCTGGTCTGTCCATATTTTCATGTTGTTGTAGAACACGATAAAAAGATTTGTTAGTGGCTTGTTAGAGAAGGGCCTGGCCATTCTTTGGAATGTTATTTTGGTGCAAAGTACAGTTGTGTGATGCCAAGTTTCTATTATATCCTCCTTATCCAGTAGTCAAGTAACAGAGATCTAGATCATAGTGTTAATTGTAACTAACATAGTGATATCACTGGTGCCACTAGTGCTCAATAGTATCTATAGATGTCAACAGATATGGAGCAACATTATTAAAGACTGAAAGCCACAGGTTGAGACTGTTTTAGAATCAGTTAGGACACCTGAATGTCACCAGAACCTGTCACCCGAATGTTTTATTGCGGGACAGGTTGCTATAGAGAAAGTACTGTATATGTCAAATATTAAATTATGTAAAAATTAAAATATGTCTTTGTTATATGGTGTTTGAAATAAAGTATGTGAAACGTTACCTGGCTCTCTGCCAGGTGCTTTAGCCTGAGTCCCAGAGAGGAAAATTTTAAATGACTACTTCCGTTTGCTCTATAATGTAATCACTGCCTTTCTCAGCACTCCTGCCTCCTGCCCCTCCCTGATGACGTGTCAACTCAATACAGACAATCTCTCCCTCCAGAGTCTCACTGCAGGGAGAGGATATGGGAGGGGGCTGGGCGGCAGGAGCCAGCAGAGCAACAAATATATCACAGAGCAGATGGAAGTTGTCATTTAAAAATTTTTCTCTCTGGGACTCAGGCTGAGGTATTTGGCAAGGAGTCAGGTAGGGTTTCACGTACTTTATTATGCACCATATAACACAGACATTTTTGAAAAACATAATTGGCAACCTGTTTGACCTGATGTGTAAATAAGTCATGGTTGTAGCCAATCACAACGACTAAAACGGTGACCTGTACACACACTCCCTCAAACGACACATCATCTGACATCAACAGGCAAATGGGAGCTGTGGGGGAAGTAAAACAGTCTATTTCACTTATTTAACTATAAGTTGCATTAAAGGGGTGGGCCACTGTACTTCATGTTTTATGTAATGTGTGGTGGGCAGACTATAAGGCTATTTACCAATATACATCTGTTAAATGTTCTTCACTGCTTCTTGGCTCACAAATGTCTTTTACCTTAGCAGCTACCATACAATGGTAGGAGATGGAGGGTCATGTGATCCTAATGACGAGTCTGCATTCCAGGTCCTTTATGAATACAATATTAAGGTCCTGGAAGAGATATTGGTAATGGACAGTTATGGAAAGAAAAGTGGGCTCATTACAATAATATCTACAAATATATAAAAATATCTGAAAGGGTAGTATAGGGAAGTCAAGTAGGCCACTAAGCATGCAAGCAAGTTCAATAGGATGCCTTCATTTTAAAGATTATATATATAACCTGTTATGAAAACTAGATTTTTGTGAATAGTTGATCCAGTGAGTTATTCTGACTGGTCTATTTGGAGTTGGGAAGGAATCTGAATTGCAATCAGCCTTATGGAGTTTGTTGCCTCCCTCTGGATCAACACTGTGGAATTATTTACACTGCAGGACCTGCATCTTTATTCAGCCTTATCTACTAAGGAATGGTGCAACCATAGAAAGACCTATGCAGCACATAAAAGGTTTTATCAGAACTTCACAAGTCAGGACTTACATATTTTTGTCATTTAATGGTACATTATTGCCTCATTAATGGAATTTATTTGTTAATTTCATTTTGTAGATTTCTCAGAAGGCTGGGGAAATTTCTCTTCTGAAGCAACAGCTAAGAGACTGTCAAGCTGAGATTACACAGAAAATGGGGGAAATATTTTTGATGAAAACACAACTTCGGGAAGCAAAAACTTTAGCAAGAGAGAAAGAGAAAGAGTCTACAGACTTAAAAGCTCGTCTTCAGGCTTTGGAGGTTGCTAAAGAAAAATCTCCAACAGGTACTCAAGGAAATATCTCTGGGGCAGATGACTCAAAGTGGTGCCAAAAAGAAAGCTCAGAAGCCTCAGATCTAGAGAGGGTAAAGGCTGAGTTGATGCTGGAGAGACGGCAGAATGAAGCACAGATGTTGAATTTTGAAATTGAAAGGAAAATTTGGAAAGAGGAAAAAGATAAAGTGCTCAGGTACCAAAAGGAGATTCAGGCAAGCTACTTAGAGATGTATCATCGCAATTTGGCTCTTGAGAGACAGCTTCAAGGAAATAGACCAATTCCAGTTCATTCCCCAAGTACCCCATCGCTTTGGATGGACGCTGTGGAATCTTTTGAGACGACATGAAATATAGACTGTGCAGTACTTTCTGTGAGATAACCACGCATGCTGGACATAGGAATAGATCATCTGTTTATTTATGAGCTCAGAATCTTCCAGTTTTCACCAAGAAATCTGTAGCTTTCTGCAAAAAAATTATCTTTTGTTATAGGGAGGAACCAGAGCATTATTTTTGGTCACTTAAACCTTTAGACCACTGCACAATAATGACCCATGGTGACATTTTGGCATCTTTCTGTAGACCTTCAATTGTTGCTACAACATAAAGGAAAACCACTTGTACCTTAAGATAAATGTGTATAAATGTTGGTGATTAAAACCTGTCAGATATCCATGGTGTAGAGTGTGGACGGAAATGTTATCCTACTACTGAGCTCTGGAATCCTCTACCTGTGTGTAGACTTCTTGCGGCACTTTATCTATTGCCTCAGGTCACACTTTTAGTGAGACTTATGGAAATATTTGTTATTCTAGAGCTGTGAAGACAAACCTATACTTGTAGGAGCTTTTAAACCTTGAACCTTTACAATGTTGACACAATAGTTGGGTTACAATGTACAGAATTTTCTTAAAAATTTCTTAACTGGTATGTCGTTTATGATTGGGTCAATAATCCCTGAAAAGGTACATAATGATCCAAAAATCATAGTTTCACAGTGCGTTCAAAGCACATTACAGCTGCATAGCACAGAAATAAATGCAATTTTCTTACCGCACCTCATCCACATCATGTGAATACACTCTTAGCAGTCAGAGCTGTGAGGATAAGCTGGCTTGTTTGATGGAGGAGGTTCCTCTAACCTTCTGAATCTGCTTACAGTTTTTCTGAAGATTCCAGAACTGGTTATACAGGAGCAATCACATGTAATGTTATCATTACCAGTATACAGCATCTGTCCTAAGATAAAGACAAAGGAAAGAACATGTCCTGTTAATTTAGAAGCTCGGTGACAGACAGGCATTTTATTGGGAGTGACTCATTTATTTTTGCTATGGTTAATAGTCTTATATAACATGTTATGAGGCTATGTTTGATATTAAAGGAGGCCTGTCAGCTAAGCATGTGTTTTAGTAAATACTTGTTTTCCTCTGGAAATTATGCTGCAATGGCTCTGCTGTGAACCTTGCGTTATGCCCTTTTTAGTCATTTTTGGTCATCAATAGGTCCCTATGTAGTCCCTACAAGGTCTAACACAGTGATTCTCAATGCACAGCCAACATTCATAAAAGAAATGTCAAATTTCAGTTGACTGATATATGATGGGAATCAGAAGTATTTGCTAATACAGATGTGTTAGAAGAAATGACAGTTCTCCTGGGGTGTTTTCTTTTTTTTTTTTTTTACAAGGTTTTCTATATTTGACAAATGCTGCCAGATGTTGGTGGAAAGCCATGATATGAAATGCACAACACACAACATGTTTTTTTGTGACTCTATGTTTTCATTATTATTTTTTCAGACTGGACAAGTTCATGAAATGCTTGCTGTGTAAGGGAAGCCTTAGACTTTAGGCCAGTTGCCCAGCAGTGGGCAGTTTGGTCGTACAAATTAACTCCTAGAACTACTGAACTGAAATGCTGAGTTCAGTTCATTAGTTCTTGGTTCGGTAAGTCTGTATACCTGCTAATTGAGTTTAATGGAACATGCGTTGCCCATGTTTGCTTCAGACAACACACACATCCATAAACTTTAATAGGGAACTTCCTAAAGCCTTTTTCTGCCAGTTTTCTGGTGGACAAGGCCTTCATAAAGCCCCATCCCCATCAGTTTTCTGGTTTTTCTGCCCCACTCACCACTTTGGGCATGATGAGGAGCAGGGCATCGCTGTATTTGTTATAGTCTCTACCTGAAAACCGGTGGAGTCTATAGCTAAAATCTGCCAGGTTAGAACTGGTCTAAACAGATTCGACCTGGCGGAGAACCCATCCCAATCTACTAAGAGGCAGGAGACTCTTTGTAGATCTGGGACCCGGTCTTAATAAATCGCCTCAATGTGTCCTTTCTCTGTTTCATATGGATATGCCCTATTTTGGTCCATTTGGGGGATCAAAGTCAATCAAAGTTTTTCTGTTAAAATCATGAATAGCAAATAGCTGACATAATATTACAGCTTTTTAATACAAAAAATATTCAGACTTTGGAGTAAAAATCTACAAAATCTCACATCCATAATTAAGGTCATCTGCTGCATGTGTTTAAAAAAACTTCTATGAGACTGAGGCCCTAAAACAGCAGTATTGTGCATCAGTATTTCAAAACCAAAAACCAGAAAAGGATCCAAAACAATGAAACAATTCTTTCCATCAAACTTTCTTCATTGGCATAAAAATACTGCGCAGGATACTGGAGTGTGAACAGCGCATTTCTTAGGGTGTAAGGTTCTTTCAGCTAATTATTGGAAGATGTAAAGTTCTTGCCATCCCATGTAACAAACCTATAGCCTGTACAAAGGAACATGGAGCTGTCATGTCTGCTTCTGTGAATTTTAGTGACCTTGACTACAAGCTTTTCCTATACAATGTCACACATTGGATTCTTTATTATGTATTATTGTCATTTTTGTTTTTTAAACAGTTTTTAAATTTGAAATGTGAAACTTATGCAGAAAATAAATTGAATTTTTTTTATTTGTATTACATTGATCACTGTGATATTACTTTTTCATTTAAATACATTAGTATTTCAGTGCCTTGGGTTCATTTACATTGAAACTTTTCCATCAAAACTGAAATGCTTGCATCGTAAGCTGAAGCTTACAATTGTTATAATTGTTACAATAGTTATAATAATTAATTTGCATCTGTGCATTTTTTCCCTTCACAGTCTGTGGGTGATACCACACCTATACATTTCAAAGGAATTCTGCAACATTTCATTGTTGTGGGAAATTCACTTATTCCCACAAAGACAAGTTTCTTATATGTTCTCAGCATAAGAAAATTACACATTCTCTTATTTACTGTTATTAACAAAAATGCAGCATTTCACAGATATAAGTGCAACCTGTCTATATCAGTCCTGGTGTACACAATTTCAATTGCCTCTAAACACGACCCTGTAACTTCTGACTTAGGGTCTGGTGGCTGCCATCTTGGATTTGTGTGTGACAGCGTAGCGATGAGATTTCTGTGTCTCTCTGCTGTCTGCCCGTAGCCACGCCCCCTGCATGGAGCTCAGAGACACTCACTGATCACTTCTTGCCAGGAGATTGTGAGTAGAGAGAGAGGCTGCAAACTACAACCTACAAGGAGATAAGTGATCCAGGGGAAGGTGGAGGCAGGCACACATTTGGGAGATATAAATGTAAAAGTCTGTCAGCCTCTGTCTGTCAACCTGTGTTTGTCATGCCTCTGTGTAATCTCATGCATCTCTGATCTGTCTCATCTCTTTCTATGTGTCAGTGTGTTAGTACAATGTCAGAAGCCAGATGAAAGTGTATTTACACCTGTACCACATTGTCACCCCACAAAACTAGATGGGTCTTAATGTGTCTGCTTAGAGAGTCCCCGTCCATAGCCCTGGGATTTTGCACTGAGCAGCAAACATGGCAATATACTTTAGTGTCTGTGTCTTTCTCCCTTATTAAGGCAATTTGTGTAAAGCAGCTTTCTGTGCTGTTCTCCACTGACAGTGGAGAGTATTTAGACAGTCCAAGGACTCTATAATCTCTCCACAAAGCTGAATCGTCAAGGGAAATATCCAATTATGTAAACAGTGAATTACTTCACTACTGATCTGAAAGGTATGAGGTAGATACACTGATCACTACATGAGGAAGAAGTAGAAAAAAAGCTGAGTAGTTTGCTATTATCCCCTGCTATATTCTGAAATGTCTGCTTTAGTAATACATAACTCTGCATTGTGCTCTATATATGTAGCAGGTAGCATGTAGAAAGTCCACTGTAAGGCTGCATTCACACACATGTATGGGGGACGTATATACGGCCGACGTATATACAGCCGATATACGTCCCTCATACACTTCTATGGGCATACGTGCGGCACCATACCGCTCCGTTGTACGGGAAAAGATAGGACATGGCCTATCTTTTCCCGTGTTACGGCACCGTGCGTCATATGTCCCTATGGAGAGGGGCGGGGTGAGCTGCGCTCACCTCCTCCACTCCCCGTGCTCTGCCGTGTGCCCGCCGTGCTATGGTACGGTGGGTAACGGCAGTGTGTATGTAGCCTAATATGTGGATTTTCTTGTGTATATGCTGCAACCACACTCATGACACTAAAATGCACCACCTGCAAGTCCATCCATATCTTCTTAGTAATTAATGAATTTTCAACATCTGGGTGTTAGCATTCTCCATTTCCCAACGCTGTGTCCACAGTCAGCACAGGACAACTAGTACCACTCAGTTAACAGTGTAATGAGAACCTTCTAGGAATTTACTAAAATGCAAGTGGTGGCAGTTTCTCTGTTAAACATCAGATAAATGCTAAAGGCAATATGAATATATTGGAGTCTTCTTGTCTGGAGGGATTTTTTCGTTCTGCTTTTCCATTCAGCTGCCTGCATCATTTCTTTCAAGTGACTCCTTCAAATTAGCGTGTAACAAAAATGTCCTCCCACCTAGATCAAACTCTACATGAAGCTGAAGTAGATGTAATTGTAGTGGTTTTTAGATGCGTCAAGGAATATAATTCTTCTTCGTCATCTGAGCTCTTTTAGGACACTGATATGAAGGATAACAATTGTGTTCATTTAAAAACCTGGAGGAGGAAGACAAAATTTGTGAAATACGATTCCTATTCTGGAACTGACAAGACGTAAGCAGGCGGGAATGGGCAAGACTCACAATGCATAATGTGACGTGTTCTCTGATTCATTGAACTTTTGTCCTTTCGAGTTGTTGCAGAATTTGCCCATTTCTAATGTCTCTTTAAAACAACAAGCTGTCTAGTTTCATTTCCCTCTACTATGAGCATTACATAGGGCGCTAGAGCAAGTACCCACTTGTCACCAGCAGCTGCAGAGAGATGAAGATCTGAGACAGAAAAATCATAGTGGGTGTCTACAAAACTTGGCAGCCCTAGCAGAAACCAAGCCTAGCTATATCCGAATCTGGAAAAAAAACACCGGAAGAGTTTCATCACATGCCCAAAAAATATTAGTGATCTTCAGCGCTTAACTATGGTTTTCCTTTATTTTGGAAAGTGAGGTGTCAGAAGATTAATCTCGTTCAGTCCTACATGATACGTAAACCCTTGATAAAAGATCAGAGGCTGCAGCTGGCTTTGATCTAAACACAGACGTCTACCATTAATACAGACCTGAGTGCAGAGCTTTCTCTTTCTTCTAGGCATCTGTCAGTGAAAAGATTTCATAGAACCAGGAATTATTCACATTAATTGGTTCCAATAGATTATATGGCTGCCAATAACGACCTTTTTGGTAATTTAGCTGGTGAAAGTGCCTAAGGGTGCGTCCACACATACAGTTTTCGATGTCCAAACCAGGAATTGAGTGACAATAGAGGAGTAGAACCTATCAATCATATGTTCCCGCCTATTATCATAAAAGATCAGAGGCTGCTTGTGGTTTTGAAAACTCCATCTGAAAAACTGAACGTGTGAACGTACCTTGAATTTTCTCCTTCTAGACAAATGATTCCATTCATTAATTTAACCCCTCATTTCTGCACCTGTTTTCCACATTAATGACCAGGCCATTTTTCCTATTTCTTTTTATCATTAATGTTTTTTATCATTAACATTTTTTTGCCCCAATATGTATACAGCTATAACAAATATATAGGCTTTTTGCGCCATAACATGTGAAACTTTTTGTTCATTTGGCTGTGTGAAGAATATTTTATTACTACACAACTGGGGTGCATAAAGTGTTTGGGTGTAATGAGTAATGAAACAATGTCAAGTTAGGCATAATTTATTTTTTAAAGTTTTTGTCGTGCGGGATGAATGTGTAATCATGGGACCGCTCGCAAAACGGTCCGATTTCTTCATGAGGGGGCGGTCCGAGGCGCTGCCTCTTCCCCAGATCGCCCCGCTCGCTCCATAGGCCGGCAGTGACTGCCGCCCCTAGCCATGCACCAAATCCGCCCCCTCATGAATACATCGGACAGCTTTGCGAGCTGTTCGACAATTACACTGTACCCCACCGCAGTGTTAGATAGCGTTAACACTGCGGCGTTTGATCAAGCACTAGGAGCTGCTTTCTTTAGTAAGCAGCTCCTCGTGCCGATAAATTGGGTGACAGGTCCTCTTTAACCCCTTAATGACCGCCCTATCGGGTTTTTACGGCGGTCATTAAGGGTACTTCTTCTGATGCGACGCCTTTCTACGGCGGCGCATCAGAAGAAGTTTTCGGGACACCGGGTCTCGCTGGTGCCGGTGTCGGGCTGTAATTTAGGTCCATAATTAGGGGTATTATTAAGAGTGGGGTCATAAGAAGGAACATTATAAACCATGGTCACCACAAAAGGGAGGTGTCACAAAAGAGTTCATTATTATAGGGGTTGTCAAAAATTGAAAAATATTGGACTCTGATGGACTCACATCTGTCCTTACCTTTGCCACGCTGGAATGGAGGTAAGGATAGAGATAAGTAAAAGTTCTTTCTTACCTTTACGCCCCCTGGGGCCAGGAACATAAAAATTCCCACCCCTAATAACCTCTTTAAGGCAGTGATCACACACTGCGTTAACATTTCTTTTTAAAATTCATGCCTTTGGTATTTTGTCTTTAACAGGCACACCACAAAATCCAGTTGTGTGCTGTCAGTGTAGGTTAGAAACTATGCATACAAGAACCCAACCGCCTTTCTTAGGGCTACAATAGCGTTATATATATATTTTGTTGATTTGCTTGTGGCTGGCCTTGCTGGCACTAGTAGTGCAGCTAGTACCATATTGTGACGAATTTGCAGGGAGACTTGCGAACGTTATATTTAGCTCTTAGTGACACACATATCCATCTCAAACACCTAAGTGGGACAATTTATTAGGGGTTTGATTGAATTAGGCACAGTCTGCCGATTTTTTTGTTTGTTTGTTTTCAAATCTTAAAGTGACAGGCTGCTGCTGGTTGCTGTGTGATTTCTTCTGATTGTTTTGTTAAAAAAAAAAACACACACACAAAAAACCACACAAATAAACACCCAAAAAACCACCCAAAAAAAAACCCACAAAAAAATGTTTCAGTTTACACTTTGATTTTGAAAATGTTGAACCCGAGGGCTAGGGGTAGAGGACGAGGGCGTGGGCCTCCAACTACTGCAGGGGTCAGAGGCCGTGGTCCTGGGTGGGGTGAGACACCACCTGCTGATGAGGGAGCAGGGGAACGCCACAGCGCTATACTCCCTAGGTTCATGTCTCAAGTTACTAGGACTCGTGGTAGAGCAATGTTGAGGCCAGAACAGTGCGAACAGGTGATGTCGTGGATTGCGGACAATGATTCTAGCCATTTGTCCACCAGTCAGTCTTCCACGCAGTCCACCCATGTCACCGAAATCAGCACTCCTCCAGCTCCTGCACCTCAGCCTGCTTCCCCCCAGTCTGCCCCCTCCCAGGAAAATTTGGCATTTGAACCGGCATGCTCTGAGGAACTGTTTTCTGGACCCTTCCCAGCGTCACAAACCACTTGTCCGGTTGCTGCTGAGCTCTTTCCCGATGCCCAGGTTTTCCACCGGTCGCAGTCTGTGGGTGATGATGACATTGTTGACGTAGTGGAAGAAGTGTTTAAAGAGGTGTCGGACAATGAGGAGACACGGTTGTCAGACAGTGGGGAAGTTGTTGTCAGGGCAGGAAGTCCGAGGGGGGAGCAGACTGAGGGATCGGAGGATGATGAGGTGACAGACCCAAGCTGGGTTGATAGGCCGGGTGAACACACTGCTTCTGAGATGGAGGCGAGTCCTCGACGAGAACAGGTTGGAAGAGGCAGTGGTGGGGCCAAACGGAGAGGCAGGGCCAGAGCTGGTGCATCAGCGCCAAATGTTTCACGTAGTGAAGCTCCCGTGGCGAGGGCTAGATTTTCGGAAGTCTGGAGGTTCTTTAAAGAAACACCGGATGACCGACGGACTGTGGTGTGCAACCTGTGTCACACCAGGATCAGCAGGGGTTCCACCACTACCAGCTTAACCACCACCAGTATGCGCAGGCATATGAATGCTAAACACCCCACTCAATGGAACCAAGGCCGTTCACCTCCGGCCGGGCACACCACTGCTCCTTCCCCTGTGTCATCTGCTGCCTCTGCTAGTCAGCCCCCTGCCCAGGACCCCATCCCAAACACCTCCTGCGCGAAAACCACACCTTCACCTCCATGATCCTCCACAGCATCCACCAATGTCTCCATGCACAGCGTCCAGCTCTCTATACCCCAGACACTGGAGCGCAAGAGGAAATACAGTGCAACTCACCCACACGCCCAAGCCCTGAACGTCCACATCTCCAAATTACTGAGCCTGGAGATGCTGCCCTATAGGCTGGTAGAGACCAAGGCCTTTCGCGACCTCATGGCGGCAGCCGCCCCTCGGTATTCGGTCCCCAGCCGCCACTACTTTTCCAGATGTGCCATCCCAGCCCTGCACAAGCACGTGTCAGACAACATCATCCGTGCCCTGACCAACGCCGTTTCTGACAAGGTCCAACTGACCACGGACACGTGGACGAGTGCTGCCGGGCAGGGCCACTATATATCGCTGACAGCACATTGGGTTAACTTGGTGGAGGCTGGGGCCGAGTCTGACCCTGGGGCTGGTCATATACTGCCGACGTCGAGGATTGCGGGGCCTACCTCGGTCCAGGTCTCTCAGGCCTACTATGCCTCCTCCTTCTCCCACCCCTCTCCACCTCCTCCTCCGAATTACCATCCCTGGGCATGGCACCATCAGTCGGTAGCTCTAGGCACAGCAGCAGTGCCGTCGCTAAGCGACAGCAGGCGGTGCTCAAGCTGCTGAGCCTAGGCGATAAAAGGCCAAGAGCTATTACAGGGCATCACCTAATAAATTGCCCACTTGGTAGTTTGGAGATGGATATGTGGGTCACGAATAGGCTAAATAGAACGTTTCGCAAGCAAAGACAAAAAAAATTCATATTCAGCCCTAACAAGGGCTGTTGGGTTTTGTAAACTCACTCTGCCTAACCGTAAGCCTAATATAACACCCTAAGGCTACCGCCTGCAGCATCAGCAGCATCACATAACGAATGATCGATGCACACGGGCAGGGGCTAGTCGATTCCAGGGTCACCCTATCATGGCCAGCCCAACCACTTGCTCCTACGACGTGTGAAGTGTACCGCACCAGTCATGCTGGTGGCGTTGCAGATCGCCTGCTTGTGATTGCTCTGTTTCTGGCCGCCAAAAATCAAAAGGGCGGAGGTGCCACTTTTCCTCTCGAGCTGGCGCATATATTTCGTCGAGCAACGGATCAGTTTCGAGTATGCTAATGCTCGAACGAGCGTCAGCTCGTACGAGTAGGTTCGCTCATCTTCATTACCTATTGTTTTTCTTTTTCACATATATTATTAAGTTCAAATCCACCCCTAGAACTGATATAAAAACACAAACAAATCACACCTGCGAAATTTGCGCATCCCTACAGATCCTGATCTAAATCAACATATAAAAGCATTATTCTGTCTGTGAAGCCGTAAAACAGAAAATAACAGGTCAAAAACTCTTAAGTGGCCACATTTTTTGGTCCATTTACGACACATAAAAAAGCAAACAATGGAGCAGACAGTAAAGCTGTAAAAACAGATCAGGAAAATTGGCACAAATGCATTTTTTTTTTAACTTTCCACTACTTGGAAGTTTTTTTAACTCCATTTCCCAGTAACTGGAAATGGGATATTAATACCAGCCTACAGAGAGTAAAATTTGTTTACACAGAACACAAGACCACTTCTTCTCTTCTGTTTCACTTAGTCCCTTTTTTGCCCCCGTACCATGCCGTTAATTATAGTTCTGTCATAAATCTGCGGTTATGATTCCCTTAAATCGGCTCCCCACTTCCTCCTCCCACCGATCCTTCGTCTGTTTTTTACTCTCCTAGATTCGATCTGGCCTATTCTACACTTCGGACAACATGCTGCTTGCTAATCTCTTAGCCCTCTTCTTTGTTTCCCGTGTTCACCCTCGGTAAGTCCCTGCACTTCTGATTCTGCAATCCACATACTCACTTTCCAAGAGCGCGAGCATATGCACTGTGCGCAGCAAGATGCACCCACTGTGAGGGGGGGGGGGCAGCCGGCTATCCTCGGGATTTTGCGCTACGCTTCCTCTTTTTGTTCGTGCTCTTTGACTTACCTTGTTCTTCATCTTTTTTTTGCCCATCTATTTCTCGGACTCTACCCGTGCCTTCCCTCTTCTCCTCCTTTCCACCTTTCTCTGTACTGTTGTTCGCTAAAAAGATCCCACCCATATACTTTTGGTTTGATTGAATTAGGCACAGTCTGCCGATTTATTATTTTTTTTCAAAACTTAAAGTCACTGGCACACCTTTGCCTCCATGATCCTCCACAGCATCCACCAATGTCTCCATGCACAGCGTCCAGCTCTCTATACCCCAGACGCTGGAGCGCAAGAGGAAATACAGTGCAACCCACCCACACGCCCAAGCCCTCAACGTCCACATCTCCAAATTACTCAGCCTGGAGATGCTGCCTTATAGGCTGGTAGAGACCGAGGCCTTTCGCAACCTCATGGCAGCGGCTGCCCCTCGGTCCCCAGCCACCACTACTTTTCCCGATGTGCCGTTCCAGCCCTGCACCAGCACGTGTCAGACAACATCATCCGTGCCCTGACCAACGCCGTTTCTGACAAGGTCTACCTGACCACGGACACGTGGACGAGTGCTGCCAGGCAAGGCCACTATATATCGCTGAGGGCACATTGGGTTAACTTGGTGGAGGCTGGGACCGAGTCTGACCCTGGGGCTGGTCATATACTGCCGATGCCGAGGATTGCGGAGCCTACCTCGGTCCAGGTCTCTCAGGCCTACTATGCCTCCTCCTCCGCCCACCCCTCCTCCACCTCCTCCTCCGAATTACCATCCGTGGGTATGGCGCCATCAGTCGGTAGCTCTAGACACAGGAGCAGTGCCGTCGCTAAGCGACAGCAGGCGGTGTTCAAATTGCTGATCCTAGGCGATAAAAGGCACACCGCCCAAGAGCTATTACAGGGCATCACGGTGCAGAATGATCTGTGGCTGGCACCGCTGAACCTGAAGCCAGGCATGGTTGTGTGTGACAACGGCCGTAGCTTGGTGGAGGCTCTGCAACTCGGCAGACTGACACATTTGCCATGCCTGGCCCATGAGTTAAATCTCATAGTTCAGCGGTACCTCAAGACATACCCCAATCTACCTGAATTGTTCACGGAGGTGCGCCGCATCTGTGCGCATTTCAGGAAGTCCAGCACAGATGCTGGCACTGCAGCGCAGCGCCGCCTCCAACTGCCCGCTCACCGACTGTTGTGCGAAGTGCCCACTAAGTGGAATTCAACATTAACCATGTTATCCAGAGTTTACCAGCAACTACTGGGTTTCAAAGCTGGACATGTGGCATGAACTGGCACTGTACGCCTTGGAGGTTCTTGTCTGCCCTGACGCTAGCGTGTTGTCTGAGCGGGTTTTCAGTGCAGCTGGTGGCATCATCACCAATAAGCATACACGCCTGTCGACTGATAGCGCTGACAGGCTGACGCTTATCAAGATGAATAAAGCCTGGATTTCTCAGGATTTCCATTCTCCACCAGGTGAAAGAAGCTCAACCTGAATAATGTATGTACTCCTCCTCCTCATTTTCCTCCTTCTCCTCCTCTTTGTACACTAAAGCAGAGGAAACTGGCTATTTTTTGCCAGGGTCAACTGGCTCTAGCTATAGTACTCTATGTATTTAATTTTTCTGGAGGGCCACCTACCCGGTCCTCTGTTTTAAACAATTTTTGGGAGTGCCACATACAGGTACTCTATGTATTTAATTTTTCTGGAGGGCCACCCACCCGGTCCTCAGGTTTGAAAACTTTTTTGGACTGCCACATACAGGCACTCAATCTATTAAATTTTTCTGGAGGACCACCTACGTTATCTAGAGTTTACCAGAATGATTGTAGACTGCCAGATGTCAACTTCCACCAGAACTGGTAGTTCTACAATGATGAGTGGACGTGGATGTCTGATATCTGTCAGGTGCTGAGTAACTTTGAGGAGTCAACACAGATGGTCAGTGGTGATGCCGCCATCATCAGCCTCACCATCTCACTGCTTGTCCTGTTGAAAAACTCTCTGGTCAGCATGAAGTCGGAAGCTTTGCGCTCGTCACAAGAGACGGGGGAAGAAGACTCCCTTGTTGATAGCCAAAGCACCCTCAGGTCTGTTTTTCAGCGTGTATCGAAGGAGGATGAGGAGGAAGAGGAGGAAGAGGAGGACAATGTTGGCGAGACAGAAGAGGGGAGCATTGATCAGTCCTTAACTGTTCAGCGTGTATGGGCAGAAGAAGAGGAGTTGGAGGAGGAGGAAATGGAGAGTCAGGCTAGTGAGAGGAGTGAATTCTTGCGCCTTGGGACTCGGGCGCATATGGCAGATTTCATGCTAGGCTGCGTATCCCGTGACCCATGCGTTCAAAGAATTTATTCCAGCACCAATTACTGGGCATTCACTCTCCTGGACCCACGGTACAAGCAAAATCTTTCCACTCTCATCCCTCTGAGGAAAGGAGTGTGAGAATGCATGAATACCAGCAGGCCCTGGTGCACAAGCTGAAACAGTATTTCCCTTCTGACAGCGTTGGTCAGCATGAAGTCTGAAGCTTTGCGCTCGTCACAAGAGACGCGGGAAGTAGATTCCCTTGTTGATAACCAGAGCACCCTCCGGTCTGTTTCTCAGCGCATATTGGAGGAGGTGGAGGAGGATGAGGAGGAAGAGCGGGAGAATGTTGGCGAGACAGAAGAGGGGACCATTGCTCAGTCCTTTTTAACTGTTCAGCGTGTATGGGCAGAAGAAGAGGAGTTGGAGGAGGAGGAGGAAATGGAGAGTCAGGCCAGTGAGGGGAGTGAATTGTTGCGCGTTGGGACTCTGGCGCATATGGAAGATTTCATGCTAGGCTGCCTATCCCGTGACCCTCGTGTTCAAAGAATTTTTTCCAGCACCGATTACTGGGTATTCACTCTCCTGGACCCCCAAGGTACAAGCAAAATCTTTCCACTCTCATCCCTGGTGAGGAAAGGAGTGTGAGAATGCATGAATACCAGCAGGCCCTGGTGCACAAGCTGAAACAGTATTTCCTTTCTGACAGCGCTAGCGGCAGAGGGCGTACTGAACTTTCTATTTAGCTCTTAGTGACACACATATCCATCTCAAACACCTAAGTGGGTCAATTTATTAGGAATGTAATTGAATTGGGCACAGTCTGCCAATTTATTATTTTTTTTTCCAAACTGAAAGTCATCACAGGCACAGCACAAAATCCTGTTGTGTGCTGTCAGTGTAGGTTAGAAACTAGCCATAGCAATCATCATCATCTACTGTGGTTGCTGTGTGATTTTTTTTATTTTGTTTTTGAACAAAACGATCAGAAGAAAACAAATAAAAAATAAAAAAAACAAAAGATAAAAAAACCACAAAAAAACACAAATTTTTTACAGCTTACACTTTAATTTTTTTTATAATGTTGAACCCGAGGGCTAGGGGTGGAGGAAAAGGGCGTGGGTGTCCAACTACTGCAGGGGTCAGAGGCTGTGGTCCTGGGTGGGGTCAGACACCACCTGCTGATGAGGGAGCAGGGGAACGCCGCAGAGCTACACTCCCTAGGTTCATGTCTCAAGTTACTGGGACTCGTGGTAGAGCACTGTTGAGGCCAGAACAGTGCGAACAGGTGATTGTGGACAATGCTTCTAGCCATTTGTCCACCAGTCAGTCTTCCACGCAGTCCACCCATGTCACCAAAATCAGCACTCCTCCAGCTCTTCCACCTCAGCCTCCTTCCCCCCAGTCTGCCCCCTCCCAGGAAAATTTGGCATTTGAACCGCCATACTCTGAGGAACTGTTTTCTGGACCCTTCCCAGAGTCACAAACCACTTGTCCGGTTGCTGCTGAGCTCTTTCCCAATGCCCAGGTTTTCCACCGGTCGCAGTCTGTGGGTGATGATGACATTGTTGACGTAGTGGAAGAAGTGTGTAAAGAGGTGTCGGACGATGAGGAGACACGGTTGTCAGACAGTGGTGAAGTTGTTGTCAGGACAAGATCGGAGGATGATGAGGTGACAGACCCAAGCTGGGTTGATAGGCCGGGTGAACACAGTGCATCTGAGACGGAGGCGAGTTCTCAATGAGAACAGGTTGGAAGAGGCAGAGGTGGGGCCAGACAGAGAGGCAGGGCCAGAGCTGGTGCATCAGCGCCAAATGCTTCATGTAGTGAAGCTCCCGTGGCGAGGGCTAGATTTTCGGAAGTCTGGAGGTTCTTTAAAAAAAAACCGGATGACCGACGGACTGTGGTGTGCAACCTGTGCCACACCAGCATCAGCAGGGGTTCCACCACTACCAGCTTAACCACCACCAGTATGCACAGGCATATGAATGCTAAACACCCCACTCAATGGAACCAAGGACGTTCACATCCGGCCGGGCACACCACTGCTCCTTCTCCTGTGTCATCTGCTGCTTCTGCTAGTCAGCCCCCTGGCCAGGACCCCGTCCCAAACACCTCCCGTGCGAAAACCACACCTTCCCCTCCACAGCATCCACCAATGTCTCCATGCGCAGCGTTCAGCTTTCTATACCCCAGACAATGGATTGCAAGAGGAAATACAGTGCAACCCACCCACATGCCCAAGCCCTCAACATCCACATCTCCAAACTGCTTAGCCTGGAGATGCTGCCCTATAGGCTGGTAGAGACCGAGGCCTTTCACAACCTAGTTAGCGAGCAGGCAGCTTGTCCAGCACTGGCAGGGGCCTTTACAAGGCCTTTGCCAGTTTTAAGTCACCCCTGCAAGACACTGTCACCTGTCCCCAGTCTCGGCAGAGTAGGGCTGATCTTTACAGAAAGATGGTGAGGGAGTACGTAGCTGACCATACCATCGTCCTAAATGATCACACAGCTCCCTACAACTACTGGGTTTCAAAGCTGGACATGTGGCACGAACTGGCGCTGTACAGCTTGGAGGTTCTTGCCTGCCCTGCCGCTAGCATGTTGTCTGAGCGGGTTTTCAGTGCAGCTGGTGGCATCATCACCGATAAGCGTAAACGCCTGTCGACTGACAACGCTGACAGGCTGACGCTTCTCAAGATGAATAAAGCCTGGATTTCTCAGGATTTCCATTCTCCACCAGGTGAAAGAAGCTCAACCTGAATAATGTATGCACTCCTCCTCCTCATTTTCCTCCTTCTCCTCCTCTTTGTAAACCAAAGCAGAGGAAACTGGCTATTTTTTGCCAGGGCCAACTGGCTCTAGCTATAGTACTCTATGTATTTAATTTTTCTGGAGGGCCACCTACCCGGTCCTCTGTTTTAAACAATTTTTGGGAGTGCCACATACAGGCACTCAATCTATTTAATTTTTCTGGAGGACCACCTACCTGCTCCTCTGGTTTGAAAACTTTTTTGGACTGCCAAATAAAGGCACTATCCAAATTGAATTGTCTCCATAGCAGCCTCCACACGTCGTCTTTATAGCTGCCTCCCTGTTTACATTCCCCTCACCCACCATAACCAAGCCAATTACTTATAAGAACAGTACTACACTTGATCTTATACAAAAGGTTCGTAGAAGTGCTGTTTGTAGCCCGCTTTGAAAATGATAATTTTTTCAAAGTAAACGCTTCTGGCCCCCAGGCCCATTTTGGGTGGGGAGGAGCCGAAAGACAGGGGCTTGGACAGGCGAAAGCTCGCCTGGCAGTGGACCGCCAGCTCCATCCCGAGATTAGGCAGCCTCAGAGGCATCCATGCATGCTGCTATATATACAAAAAGTCCTCCAGCTCACCTGGATCATGCGGCAACTTAGTCCGCTAGCACGGATCCACCCCGCTGCTGGGCAATGTAGTCCACAAAAAAGAAAATTCCGGATCCAGCTAGGTGCAGATTAAAATCGCCTTTATTCGATTTTCAGGGCATCCATCAGATAAAATACAGGTGGCATGGTATAATCGTCAATTGGAAAAGCTGCTACATAATGAAACAAGAGTTTGGTGGGATTATACAACTCTAAATAAATACAGAGAGAGAAAAATGATCCCAAGAGGGTTACGCATAAAAAAGATTCCCACCTGTGTTTACTCTGAGACATTTATAGAGGACTGGAACAATGCTCTCTCAGAGTGCTCACTCAGACTTATGGAACTCATGACGATTAATCCATGCATGCTGCCCCTGCTGTTTCCTGTCCATTTCGCCTCCACGATCCTCCACAGCGTCCACCAATGTCTCCATGCGCAACTTTCAACTGTCTATACCCCAGACGCTGGAGCGCGAGAGGATATACAGCACATCATCCCCTTATCAAACGAGCTGTGTCAGGCAGAATTTTCAGGTGTTTCACCAGATACATAATGGAACTCGGCGCATCTGTCGCCGCCATGCTGGAGACCTGAAGTTGCAATCATAGCAGCGCAATATGGATGCCCCATACTGTCGCTCTTAATCATGGAAGTCGTCTCCATGGCTGCCTCCACATGTCGTCCCCTTATCAAACAAGCTGTGTCAGGCTCATTTTTCGGGTGTTTCACCAGATACGTTATGGAACTTGGTCACTATGTCGCCACCATGCTGTGTTATCGACTAAATATACCGTCAACCTTTTGTTCACAAAGGAAATCATTTCAGCGCTTCTTGCTCACCTCCTTTGGTTCCTCTCTGCCACCCATTGGTTTGAAGCCTGAGTCCATTTAGGGTATGTCGCCCTAAATAATGTCGCCCATAATTTTGGCATAATGGTGCGATTAAGCAGCCTCAGAGGCATCCATGCATGCTGCCCCTGCTGTTTCCTGTCCATTTCCGTGGTGTTTCCATCCTTTTCTGAGGTTTCCAGGTGTTTGGCCAAGCTTCCCTGTGCAGAGCCTTGGTCCCCTTGAGCGAGTTCATGCATTCCCCACTCAGAAGTGGGTTGGACGGGGGCATAAGAGTGAACACCACCATCAAAAGTAATTAGTCATCTTCCTTATTCTACAAAAAAAGTAAAAACATTCAAAAACTCATGCTGTCATGAAGGGCTCCTAGGAAAGGGGAGAAGGCGAGCTATTGGCATTTTGTTATTCGGCTGGCAAAGTGCGCATGGAGGGAGGGCCGCATTTGCAGGAAAAGGGGGCATGAGGTAGGACAGCATGTATGTTACAAGAGGGGGCATGAGGGAGGGAGCCATGCGCAGGAAGAAGGAAGGGGACATGAGGGAGAGGGGGCGGCATTGGGGAGGGGCAGCTACCAGGAAAAGTGGACATTGGAGGAAGGGGGGCCGCGCAGACGAAAAGGGAAAACATTGGAGGAGGGGGGGGGATCAGCTATGGTAAAGCGGACTTGGAGGGGGCATGCTACGGAAAGGGGCAATGGAAGCAGGGGAGGCATCAACAGAAAAGGGGACAATATAAGTGGGGGAAGAGTACTCGGAAAATGGGAACAATATAAGCGTAGGTGCACAGGGAGTTATTGTGGGATGTGCGAACACATACATTTTTGGCTAAAAAACAGTCTGCTGATTGGTGGGATTTTGGATGCTGGACCCCCTGCAGCTTGTTATTAAAACCTAAGTCATGGATAGCTGGAAAAACCTTTTTTCTGGACCTTTCGACCTGTTTGTTACATTTCTGTGTCAAGATGATTTCCCCTGTGTATTAAATTAACCCGGACAATATATGATAAAGATTGAGATGAGCGAACACCACTGTCCGAGCTTGATGCTTCGTTAGAGGCATTAGGTACTCGTATGCGCTCGTTGCCAGACAAATACTTCGCCAGCTTCGAGAAATGGCATCTCCAGCCAGCATTGTGATTTTGGCGCAGAAAACAGTGCCCTCACAGACCCAGGAGACTCTGCACTCCACCAGCATGAGTGGTACCCTTCCACGTCGATAGCAGTGGTTGGTGGCCTGTCAGTGACCCTGGAAATAGACTAGCCCATGCCGCATATATCGATGGATGCCGTTAGGGAGAGAGCTGCTGGTGCGGCAGGGATAGCGTAGGGTGGTAATTAGCTTACTGAACCCAACAGCCTTGTTAGGGCGTAGAATAGCGTTATATATATATATTTTTGTTTGTTGGGCTGGGCTTGAGGAACAGTAGTGAGATAGTAACCATATTGGAGGCAATGGCAGAGAGACTTGGAACGTTATATTCAGCTTAGTGTGACACCACATCTCAAACACCTAAGGGGACAATTTATTAGGTTTGATGAATTAGCACAGTCGCTGATTTTTTTTTTGTACTTTTAATTTTTTTATTTTAACGCAAGTTATAGGCCACATGCCACAAAATCCAATTGTGTGCTGTCAGTGTAGGTTAGAAACTAGCATAGCAATAGGATAGCATCAGTGTTTGAAAAAAAAAAAAACACAAATTAAAACCAAAAAAAAAAAAAATCCTCAAAAAATTGACCAGTTTACACTTTAATTTGGAAAATGTTGAACCGAGGGCTAGGGGTAGAGGACGAGGGCTGTGGAAGTCGGAGTCCAACTACGCAGGGGTCCAGAGGCCGTGGTTCTGGCGGGGTGGGTGAGACACCACCTGTGATGAGGGAGCAGGGAACGCGAGAGCTACCTCCCAGGTCATCATGTCTCAAGTTACTGCGGGGACTCATGGTATAAGAGCACTGTTGGAGGCTAGTAGACAATGCGAACAGGTAGATGTCGTGGATTGCGGACAATGCTTCTAGCCATTTGTCCACCGTCAGTCTTCCACGCAGTCCACCATGTTCACGAAATCAGGCACCCTCCAGCTCTCAGCCTCTTCCCCCAGTTCGCCCCTCCCAGCAAAATTGGAATTTGAAATGGGTACTTCTTGAGGAACTGTGTTATAGACCCTTCCCAGAGTCACAAACCACTTGTCCGGGTGCTGCTAAGCTTTTTCGATGCCCAGGTCTCCAAGGGCGCAGTCTGTGGGGATGTGGACATTATTGAAGTAGTGGATAAGTGGGTTGTAAAAGAGGTTTGCGACGAGAGGAGACACGTTGTCAGACAGTGGCAAAGTTGTTGGTCAGGGCAGGAATCCGAGGGGGAGCAGGAGTGACGGGATCGGAGGATGAGTTGCAGGCGACAGGAAACAAAGTGGGTGGTAATCGAACCGAGGAACGTTGGAAGCGGACAGTGGTGGGGCCAGACGGAGAGGCAGGGCCAGACCAGCAGAGGCTGGTGCTGCATAAGCGACAAATGTGTCACGTAGTCAAGCTCCCGTGGCGAGGGGCTTCGATTTTCGAAGTATGGAGGTTCTTAAGGAAACACCGGATGACGACGGACTGTGGCGATATCAACCTGTGCCACAACCAAGATCAGCAGGGGATTCCACCAACTAATGCTAAAGCTCAAACTACCACCAGTAAAATGCGCGGCAATATGAATGCTAACACCCCACCTCATTGGCCCAAGCACGCTCACTCGAATGCGGGGCACACCAACTGCTCCTTCCCCCTGTGTCAGTCTGCTGGACCTTCTGCTCAGAACGCCCCCTGCCCAAGGAACGCCCCCCACGGCCCACAACCGCCCCAAAACAGCTATCCACATGCAAAACCCACATTTCTCCCTCCACAAGTCATCATCAAGACTCTATTTGCGGGCCCTCCATGCGCAGCTTCCTCTCTAATAATACGCCATGACGCGGGAGCGACAAAGGATGAGTATAGTGCACACACCCAGCTGCCACATCGCCGCGGAACCCAACCCTTTTAACGTCACATCTACAGATCTAAGCTGGAGATGCTGCCCTACTAGTGCTGGTTAGAGACCGAGGACCACTTTTGCGAAACCTCACCACGGCAGCAGGGCCGCCACCTGACAGTATTCGGTCAGGGCCTACAAATCCCTCCGCCACTACTTTTCCCGACTGTGCCCGTCCCAGCCTGCAACCAGACTAATGCTGTCGACACATCACTCCGTTCGCCGACCAATCGCCGTCTTCTGAACACGGTCCCACCTTAGCCACGGACACGTGTGACAGAGCCTAGCTGCCGGGCAGGGCCACATATTTAATCGTACGAACAAGGTCCTATGGGTTAACTTGGTGGGTGGTCAGCAGGACCGGGTCAATGACACCTGAGCTGGCCTCAATACTGCACGGTGACGAAACTGATGATGCGGGGGGGAACCATCTTCCGGTCTCTCAGAGCCCCACTATATGCCTGCCTCCTCCTCGAAAACCCCACCGCTACAACCCTAAAACCATAAGACATCTTACCGAATACCTATCCGTTGAGCATGCGCCATCGTCGGTAGCTCTAAGTGCACAGAGCAGCAGTCCATCGCATAAACGACAAGCAGAAGCAGGTGCTCAAACTGTTAAATGCGATAAAAAAACCTGGAGCCACAAACAGCATCACCGCTAACATCTGACAAGAAGGACAAGGCTCACGTGGCGCAGACTGACTTGGCTGAAGCACAAGTCGCTGAACCGAAGCCAGCATAGTTGTGTGGTGACAACGGCCGAAACCTGGTGGCGGCTCTGCAAGCTAGGCAGACTGACACATGTGCCTGCCTTGGCCCATGTGTTAAATCTCATAGTTCAGCGTTTCCTCACGCAATACCCAAATTGTCTGATTTGTTCACGAAGCGTACGCCGCATTGTGCACATTTCAGGAAGTCCAGCACAGATGCATTGACACTCTCAGAGAAGTCGCACGCGCGCCGTCCAACTGACCGCTCACCGACTGTTGTGCGACATGCCACACGGGGTGGGATTTCAAACATTAACCATGTTATCCAGAGTTTCACGACGCAGCGCAGAGCGATTGTTGTAGACTGCCAGATGTCAAAAATTCCACAGAACTGGTAGTACAGGTCAGTCGCTCCTCAAGTCTACAATGAGGAGTGGAAGTGGATGTCCGATATTGTCAGGTGCTCGAGTAAACTTTGAGGAGTAACACAATGGTCAGTGGCGATGCCGCTCAGCCTCACCATCCCGCTGTCAGCATGAAGTCGGAAGCTTTGCGCTCATCACAAAGACGGAGGGAAGAAGATTCCTGTTGCATAGCCAATGCACCTAGGTCTGTTTTTCAGCGCATACGCGGAGAGGTGGAGGAGGAGAAGAGGAGGGAATGTTGTCGAGACAGAAGAGGGGACATGTTTACGTCCTTCACTGTTCAGCGGGTCTGGGCAGAAGGGTTGGAGGAGGAGGAGGCGAAATGGAGAAGAGTCAGGCCAGTGAGGGGAGGTGAATTCTTGCGCGTTGGTACTACTGGCCGCATATGGCAGATTTCATGCTAGGTGCACCTATCCCGTAACCCTCGCTGTTAAAGATTATTCATCACGATTACTGGGTATTCACTCTCTGGACCCAAGTACAAGCAAAATCTTTCCACTCTCATCCCTGGAGAGGACAAGGAGTGTGAGAAGCATGAATACCAGAGGCCCTGGTGCACAAGTGAAACAGTATTTCTTCTGACAGCGCTAGCGGCAGAGGGCGTTACTTCTGCGGGGACAAGTAGCAAAGGTGAGAGTAGGCGAGCAGGCAGCTTTTCCAGCACGGCGAGGGGTACGCTTTACAAGACCTTTGCCATTTTATGTCACCCCAGCAAGACCCTGTCACCTGTCCCCAGTTCGGCAGAGTAGGGCTGATCTTTACAGAAAGATGGTGAGGGAGTACGTAGCTGACCATACCATCGTCCTAAAAGATCACAAGCTCCCTCCAACTATGGGTTTAAAAGTGGTAATGTGGCACGAAACTGGCGCTGCCCTGCCCCTAGGTGTTTGTCCGAGCGGGGTTTCAGTGCCAGCTGGTGGCATCATCACCTATAAGCGTACACGCCTGTCGACACAGCGCTGACAGGCTGACGCTTATCAAGATGAATAAAGCCTGGAATTCAGGATTTCCATTCTCCACCAGGTGAAGGATGCTCAACCTGAAATAATTTATGAACTCCTCCATCCTGCTCTCCTCTTTGTACACTAAAGCAGAGGAAACTGGCTAATTTTTGCCAGGGCAACTGGCTCTAGCATAGTACTCTATGTATTTAATTTTTCTGGAGGGCCACCTACCTGCTCCTCTTGTTTGAAAACTTTTTTGGACGCGCACATACAGGCACTATCCAAAATAAATTGTCTCCGTAGCAGCCTCCACACGTTGTCTCCATTGCTACCTCCACAGTCATCTCCTAGCATGCCTCCATACATCATCCCCTTATCAAAAGAGCTGTGTCAGGCCGAATTTTGGGTTGTTTTCATGGCCTCCACATCAAACTTGTTAACTTTGTCGCCACCCTGCTGTGTTATCCACAAAATATTACTGGCAAACTTTTATCATTTACCGATATTATTTCAGCGCTTCTGTGGCATCGTTTACTTCCCCTCAAACCGCCCATATACCCAAACTTAAGAACACTACTACAACTTGATTAACAAAAGGTTCTTAGAAGTGTGTTGGGGAGGGAGCCGAGGACAGGGGCTGGATAGGCGGAAGTCACCTGGCAGCGGGCGCCAGCTCCATCCCAAGTCCAACTAACATAGTTTTAACTGGCAGCACTTAATTACTACTACTTTACTGCCTCATACTTGTCCCCTTATCAAACGAGCTGTTGCCAGGCAGAAGTTTCAGGTGTTTCACTAGATACATAATGGAACTGGCCCTCGGTCGCGCCATGCTGGAGACCTGAAGTTGCATCATAGCAGCGCAATATGGATGCCCCATCCCATACTGTCGTCTTAATCATGGAACCATTCCGAAAAAACAATTAAAAAAGAACCACTATGCTATTCCATTATTCCTAGGTGCAAATATTAAAACGACCCCGCCTGCTCTTTGAAAATTATATATTTTTTCAAAGTAAACGCTTTGGCCCCCAGGCATTTTGGGGGGGAGGAGCCGAGAGACAGGGGCTTGGACAGGCGAAGCTCGCCTGGCAGGGACCGCCAGCTATCCCAAGATTAGGCAGCCTTAGGAGGCATCCATGCATATGCCCCTGCTGTTTCCTGTCCATTTTGCCCACGATCCTCCACAGCGTCCACAAATGGGGGGTCATTTACTAAGGGCCCGATTCGCGTTTTCCCGACGTGTTACCCGAAAATTTCGATTGCGCCGCTTGTACATGAATTGCCCCGGGCGGGCCGAACAGAAAGCGACGTATTCGGAAAAACCGCCGCATTTAAAAACCGAAAATGTGTCGCTTGGGGAGCGCTCACCTTCACCTCTCTAGGGGATGGTGCATTCCGGGGCGTTAAGATTTTTCGGCGCACTGCAGACGCCCCTGGTGGACGGCGGAGGAACTACCTATTAAATCCCAGCGACCCGATCCTGTGCGCGAGCGCGTCGCGCGGATCTGCGCATGGGTGCCGGGTAGGTAAGTAAAATGTGCCCCAATTCTCCATGCACAACTTCAACTCTCTAAACCCAGACGCTGGAGCACGAGGAGAGGATATGCACACATCATCCCCTTATCAAACGAGCTGTGTCAGGCTCATTTTTCGGGTGTTTCACCAGAACGTTATGGAACTTGGGTCACTCATGTCGCCACCATGCTGTGTTATCGACTAAATATACCGTCAACCTTTGTTCAATAGGACAGTGATGGCAAAACTTTAGCGACCGAGTGCCAAAACTACAACAAGACCCATTACTTTCGCAAAGTGCCAACACTAGAAATTTAATTTGTGACTGATTACTCCCTTCTCTGTCACGAGTTTATGATACCAGCCCCCATGAGGACACAATAAAGCAGGAAATAGTCCAAGGTACAGCGTCATTTTAAAATAGCTGT